>JARHVA010001142.1:2782500-3282500 GCA_037957365.1 Torreya grandis
AATCCATAATCAATTAGTCTTTTTCTTGTTTTGTATCTTTTTTAGATAATTTAGCTTTGCGTTATAATAATGGTTTTAATGTCTATTTTAATTGAATTATAGCCTAATGTCTATAAATTATGAAGTAGATTGATATTTTAGGTATTTTGATATAATTGCTCAAATTTTCATCTTATAGTTAGTTCATGGGACAAAGGGGCATATTTATTAAACCATGCTCAAAAGGATTTATTCCACACAAAAAAATCATACAACATCCCTGTATGGGTTGATATTTAAGTTATTCCTATAGAATTTTGGGGAGAAATAATATTCACAAAAATAGGGGATGTCATTAGATAATACATGTACATTGATGAGTAAACAAAGGAAAACTTGAAACTAAATTTAGCATGAGTAAAAATAGAATAATGGTCTTGAATAGCATGATAGTTCTAGGCTCAAAAAGTATAACTCTTTAATCAATCAAGGGAAAATGGATTCAACCATTAGATTATGAAAATATCAAGATCCATTTCTATGGATATAAAAAAATAAGACACCTAAAGATGAAATTCTAAATTGCCAATAGCTACATGGAACTAAAAGATTAAAAAAAAAAGTTTAGACATCTATCTTTTGATTGGGGATAAACATAAATACCCTAGTGAAGAACCAAATCAAAATAAGGAAGAATCACATCTTGGTAACCCAACATAAAAATAAAGGATCCAACCTTCTAGGGAGGGTACTTACCAAAAAAATAGATCAAATAGGGATTTATGATCAACTGAGGAACCCTCTTAAGAAAGAAGGGGATGATCCAAAAATCCCATAGGGATAAATTTTAGTTGATTATGAGAAAATTAAAGATAATATAATTTTAGAAGTAGAAAAACCATAATAAATCAAAGTTTCAATATACTACCTAAGAATATTGAACTACAAAAATTATTTATCATATGTATCAACTCTCAAATAAGAGGAGTTCCATCTCAAGAGTAAAAACAAACATAAGAAGCATAAAGGGTAAGTTGTTTGTTGTATTGCTTATGTAGGTGGCCTTTTAAGAAGGTACTTTGTGTTTTTTTAGTTGCTAATTTATTATGTTGGACAACATGTTTGTAACTAGGCTTATTTTTAGCCCTATTCTACTTTATGTTTGTGTTTTGCACTCCTATAGTCTGTTTTTTTGTTATTATTTACACAAGGACTTATGCCCTTTCAAAAACCTAGTTTTACTTATAATAAAAAATAATAATATATATTATACTATAGTATTACTATATTTATATTATATTATATTTATACATATTATTTATATTTATATATATTATTATATAATATTAAATATATATTATATATGGTATTAATATTATATATTTTTTAATTCGAGGTAAAAGTGGGATATATAAAGGGAACAAACCCTTACTCAAATTCAAAATAAAAGATAAGATAATACATGAGAAACCATAGAATAAATAATAAGATAAAACAGTTAGCAGACTCATGCTTAAACAAGGCTTACAACCTATCACAAAATAACAAAAATTGTAAATATACAATAAAGCTATAACCCAAATAAGAATAAATTTAAGGTGGGTTCAGATAACTTAGAGTTTTTTAAGCCTCTCATTCTTCTAAAATAAACTTGAGATGGTCTTCAATGATTTCAAGGTTATAACCTTTATTTTCCATGAGATTCCCTTTGTCATGCATACTTTATTTTTTGTTTGATCTGATCTCCTTATTTCATTATTTTCTCTTTTATATCCCTTCTTGGAATATATAATACTTACAACATTATTCTTAATATTCACTTTACTGAGATGCAATACCTTCCTCAAGGACTCACTGATATATTTTTGTTCACCCTCCATCTGATTTTTTTTCTTAGTTGATTCACTGCATTCCTCAATTCAATAGCATTACTTATCATTAACTAGAGTTCATGATTAAAATGGATATTTACCTAGGGTTAGGGTTTATCTCCATTAATTTGTTGATGTAGGAGCTCTAGTTTTATCTTTAATATTATTAATATTATATATATATATATATATATATATATATATATATATATATATATATATATAATATGATATATTATTAAATAATTATAATATTATAATTATTTAATAATATATCATATTATATATATAGTAACAATATTTTTGCACCCAACACAACCCATTTTCAAATTTTTAAATGAGGACTCATACTGAGATGAAAAAATTATATATGTGTCTATTTTGATATGAAAGACATAAAAGTTGAATCTAACGGTTTTTATGTCAATTGGGTTATTTTTTCATGACCTTTATCTTGAAATCCTAAATTAATGTTATTATTAAAGTTATTCTTGTACATATATTTGGGCTTTGAAATTTGAAACATTTAGTGAATTGAGGTTTTGATTTTATGGACTAAAAAAGCTAACTGTAAATTATCCAAAGTTGTTTTTTGTCTTTTTATAGGTCATGTTGACTTTTTAGGTTAATAAAACATTTGGCCACATATCTCTTTTGTGCCCAAAATCTATCAGCTCAAAGAGTGGCAATGTGTTTTATGATCAAGTGACTATATCCATGAGAACATGCCATGTGTATCAATCAATTTTAATCAATATTGGTAGTACCAAGTGTCCAAGCCTTCATATATCACCCAAATTAATATCCATAATTATTTTTTCACTTTTAATAATCTTGCTTATCCACAAATACATCTACATTGATCATTTTAATGAGTGTCATCTATCCATGTGGTAACATCATGTGAACTCGTAGCTTATATACTAACAATCCATACTTATACACTCCATGATGAAGTGGATTTATGATATTTTTCCACATGTCATCATATCATGTATTTTCTCCTATTAACTTCAATTTATAGATCCCAAATTCCCTTGAGCATCTAGATAAACTAGATCATGATGCATGTTTTCACCTCACTCATCTATGATTTATAAGTGCAATCACAACTTATGAAATCCAATGATAATCCACATTACTGATATCATGCCACTTGTTATAATCCCACTCATCCATGACTAAAATATTTTTACAAAGTTTACAAGGCTTCATGACCAAGTAAATGAACATGAATATTCTATTGGAAACATAGTGAAGAGATGTAGCCTACACATATGAAATGGACATTACAAAAGAAGTGAATACTTAGATAAGCATGATCATGCCACATGCTCACATCTCACAAAATTGTGATCAAAGGCCCAAAGTATAGAATTTAAATTCTGACATCAAGCTACTAAGATAACAAATTCCATGTTCTAAACTCAAGATAAAAGAGTGAAAATAAAAGGAAATAAGCCTAAATTTCATGATAAACATGTGATAGAATAAATGACTCAGCAAGCTAACTATAAGCCATAATCAATGACAATATGCCATATGGAAAATAGTCCTACAAGAATTGAGGGATCTTAAGAATCCCCATTAAATCAACCACATTACATTCTTGACAAAGTGGCAGAGCAAGAAATTACTTTCCAATTATCCAACATAGTGAACCAAAAATTGAAGGAAACTAGACAAGAGGTTTTCCATAAACTTCCCCTAAATATTGGTTCCCAAAAATATACATAGTAGGAACATTTATATTAAGTATTAGGGCCAGAGTTCATTAAAGTTTTAACAAAACACTGTTCATATTTTGGGATCCCAAAAATGCTAATTATGAAGTCCTAAAAAAATATGGTAATAAAGTCAAAATATAATATTAGCATGATTCTTATGGTCATGATATCATATTCATGAATGTAGAGGATGATATTGAAGTGATAAAAAATATTCATAGATACTCAATGTTTAAAGAATATAATAAGACCATGTTATATCTCTTGAGGATGCTAAGGACATAGAAAATGAAGAAATACTCCTAGCCTAGGCAAATATTCCACTAATGCATGAGAGACAAGAAAATACAACTGATATTGACATGTAAATTGGGACCAACATATTTAGGGGTCTAAAAACGACACCATGTATTGTTACCCCCTCTCTTATAATGAATTTGGGAACACCTCTAGCTCTTATATAGCCTACTCAACCAACTTCAATTGATGTTACAACTTAGACATTAGAGGTTTCATAAGTAAGTTCCTCTCTTATCATACAATAAGTGATTACCATTATGGCCCCTATATTATTATCTACTTCTATTGTCTTTGCATTAGTTCCTAATACTATTGTGTCTCTCCCAGTGGTTATTATTATTGATTCTATGTTAGTGTCTACTGATGTGACATCTCCATATGTAATTTATACTACTCATTCCTCACCAAATATTCTTACTATGCAATCAGTAGTAAGAATATTTGGAGAGTATGCATTTCCACTTATAAGAGGAAATAAATACTGTCTATTTTTATCTTCAAGTTTATATAATTACTAAATAAGAAGAGAGGCATGTATAGTATGCAAGTGCTACACTAGGATCTTTATATACTTAGGTTGAGGAGAAGCTTGGAAAGGAAGATAACCTAGAAGGGGAGATTGGATTGGACAATGTTAGAAAATATGTGATGGAGGATAAAATTGATGATCATCCTCATATCCTCTCATTCCCTACTCTAGATACTAAATAATCACATGAATTAGAGGTTACAAGCATGGGGCCTACCACTACTTCTAAACCTATTAGGGAAGGTAGTCCCAAGGAAGCCCCTATTACTACTATGGTGTCTAAAATAATTAACACTAGTCCCATGGGTGGTTTGATAATAGAGCCTTCTACAATCATAAATTTAATTGTCATTTAGATTTCAAATGATTCTACTACACGCAAGTCAAGAGTTGATAATATTCTTACCAAGGCAATTTATGGTGTCCATTATTTTGATTCTTTTACTACTAGTTCCAAAAATTATTTTGTATCACATTTATCCACCCAATCTATAATAATTCATCCATGGATTCTCACCACTAACCAAGGATCCACAAGTATCGACGTACATTTTGAATATTTAATATATAAAGATATTTTAACCACTTAGTCAATGTCAATGAGGCCATCTACTCAATATATGAATGCCCCTATCTCATGCCACACAAACTAAGTCCTCAATGGTCTCTTTATATAAGACCTATAGTATAACCAAATACACTATAGGACTCTTCCAAAAATAAAAAATCACAAGTTGGAGAAATACCCTTCCTACCTTCCCTAAACCACCTACACCCTTCGATTCATCCTTCATAGTTAATTATCCATATTAAGTGATGAGACCCCTAAGAAACCCTCCACCATTTACTTCTTCATCTCAAACCCAAGCTAATGAATAAACTATGATGGTACTCCCTACCTGGATACAATAGTTGGAAGAATAAGCTACAAGGTAGGACCTAGTTATCACTAAGTAACCTAAAGTTGTAATAAGGTTTCACCAAGTTACCAACAAGGTGAGGAAGAGGAAAATTATGGTATATGTAAATCCCATCAAGTTGGATAAATGATAAGAATTGTTTTCATTGACCAAGAATAGGAAAATAAATCCAAGGGACTTGGATGCATTCTAAGAAGACCCTCTCACTATGGTTTATGATACATGTGGAGTTTTTAAGTAGATGTTCAGAGGACTACAATATTATTAAAATATATTCAAGGATAAAAGTATTCTTGACATCCTAAGAATATTATTGATAATGTGTAGAGATCTGCATGAAATTTATACCACATTTTGAGCATAATCATATCAATAAGGAGTCAATCTCAGCCACTATGGGGATATGTTAAATTTCATGAGACAATGAAATATTTAGATTCCAAACTAACATTCATTAGTAAAGAAATTAGACTAAAAACATACCAACACCTCAATTTGATACTTGCACTAGATGTAACCATGGCCTATAACCATGTGTTTACTAAATGAGCCTATTTGGTGTAATGTCACTAGGAAATGCAAGGATTAGTAAAATATTTATTTAATCAAGAATAAAAGGCCATTAAATTCCTTAGACACATAATTATTATAGGTGTAGGTACACCTCAAAGAGGAATAATCACGAATCCTTTCTTTAAGAATTTACTACAAGTTATAGTTAGTAGCTTTAAGTCAGAGGTGGAAAGCACCACCTACAAATCAAATGAGCTAATAGTGCAGTTCATATGATTTTTTAGGGACAAAGTGGCTCAAAAAAATACCCTCCATGTGGATTTTAAAACTTCTATGTCCATGCACAAGAAAATACTAGAGAAAGTTTCAATTTTGTTCAAAATGTCTATTATTGATTTTAAGATTATACAGATAGAATTTGGTATGACCATGGATAAATATAAATGTTTATAGGCATAAGTGGATTTTTACACTGAAACAAGAGAATCTACAACTCTAGATCAACCTTCAACACTTCCACCTATGGTCTCTAGATATACTACAATACATACTCCTATATGACCAGTGTTTGTCACCTTATTAGATATAATACCTCCATTATCAATTTAACAACTACCACAACTTTAGTTCAAATTCCAATGTCTCCTATGACTCTAACTACCACTCTTGTTCTAACTATAGTTACAACCACTATACATGGAGATGTTATAACTACACCATAGTTCTTTGAGTTAAGTTAAACTGCAAGTTCCAACTAATACTTAGTTCTCTTTTGATCTATTCCTATTATTGTTGGCTATGGATTATTTTTAAAAGTATTTTTATGTATAAATTAGGTATTTTATTTATTTATATTGTAAAACATGCATACATTACATTCTTTTAACATAGTCCTAATTTAAACACACATAAATTTAGACTTAACTTAAAGAATGAGGTGTCCCCATCCTGAGATATAAGTATATGTTTTTTCCTCATTTCAAATGGAGGATAATTTTTCAATTAATACAAGAAATAATTTTTTTTGATTATTATGTATGTTTGTGTTAAAGTGTCATCTCTTTCAATTTTTTGTGTCTTACTAAGAATTTTCATTAAGTTAATATAATCTAGAATAGGTTGTGTGACTATTTACTTTACAATTATTTAGATTGAGCAAAATGTTAGTCTGAATGCTCTTTGATTATTAATCATACTTATCATTGGTTAGAGGCAAGGATGTGCTATGAAATCTAGTTCTAACCATATATTTTATGATTATTTTTGAATATTTTATAATTATTTCATTTGATTATTACCTGTGTCTATTTTTCAACTGTACTAAAGTCATTTACAAGAGGTGTTAGTTCTTGAACATTCACTCAACCTAGGATATAGTATGTTGGCTTGGATGGGTTTATTCCTTAGTTAAGTCAAAGATCCTTCTTTTCTGACCTACCTTTCCATATTTTATAATTTTTGTCAAAAAATCCACTTTATATTATATCTACCCATCCACCTCAAGTAGAATCTAGACTCATGTCATATCCAAACCATCCAAGGTAAAAAAAACACTCTACTCACAAATATTCCACCACACGAATATTTATAAAATTGATACCTTGCAACTTTTTCCTTGGAGTGAATCTTTTCACTAATCTTAAAATGTTTGAGGTATCCTTGTAAGATTCTCTTGGTGTGCATAAAACACACACCAATATATATATATATATATATATATATATATATATATATATATATATATAATATTACTACATATAATATAATATAGGGTACCCTATATTATATAACTATAAACTATTATAATATATATTAAGTATATTTATTTAATATTAAATATAATAAATAATATTATTATTACTATTATAGTAGTTATTATAAATATTAGATATCTTAATTATAATAATTATAATGTAATATTATATGTTATAATATTATAAATTAATTTAGGATGCACTTGAAATAATTTAAAACATACATAGTAATTAAATTAGAAAAAATTAAATCTACAAACTTGAAAAAATTTACTAAACATGCATATCTGATTGAAGAAGGGTGGGAACAAAGGTGGTTACAATATGTTTTGACATCATTTTGGAAGGTAATATTTTCATATGTCAAACACCTTTCTCACCATTTCCATATTGCCATTTTCTACCACTTTTAGAGGAGTTCCATCATATCATGGAAGCTATGCTTGGGGATGGTGAACAAGGTGACCATGGGTGGGACTTTGAAAATATTAATATTCCATACAACCAAAATTACCCAAATCTATCCACCACTACCTTCACATAGATCCTAGAAGAGGTATTTTCCCATTATTTTTCTATTGATTAGCCTCACCTCATTATCCACCACCTCTATGTTGACCACATTATCTATCATCAAGCCATATTTTTTGGATAAGAAGTTGAATCCTTACCATTATTGATTATTGGGAAAGACACCTATGAAAATTTGTAGTTTATTATCACCTATATAATGCCATAATACATTTTCCCTAGTGTCGTGTTGGTTTTAACCCATGCCATTATTAACTAGTCATTGATTATAATGATATTGATATTTATGAGGTCTATAATTGAAGAAGAAAATTTAGGTATAATAGAGGTGATTTTGTATTTATGTTAACTAATTTGCATGAAAATTTAGAATCCTGATTGTTGACAACATATCACTACCACTTGCACTACTTGATGTATCCATGCAAAAATGAGAAATGAAGGATTGGGTATGTGGGAACCTATGTATTTGAGGTTTTATATTAAGAATCTTTGAAAATGGTGAAAGTTCATGGAATGGGAGGTTAAGACATTCTTAATAATGTTTGTGATGATATGACTTAAAATATCCTAAGGTTGTTAAATGGATGCCTTTGTTATGGTGAAGAGGAGGAGTAGAACCAAGCTCATAATACAAACCATGGAGTTTTTATAGATTCATCGATATGATTTCCATAAATGATTATATTGGCCCTATAATGAACATGATCAAGTAATTCATAAAATACTATACATGTGTTGGTATGAGAACATCCAAAAAACTTTAGAAAAATAATTAATACCCACTATGAGAGATTTATAATGAAAATGAAGTTGATTTAATTATCTCTTACAAGTCACATGGGCAGCATGCCCTTTTAATCTTTTATTTACTAACAAGATGTGTTGAGAGTCTCATTATGAAAATTACCTCGATGTAAGTATCTCTCACAAGTCACATGGACATCATGCCCTTTTTACACTTTTATTTACTAATATTACTCTTCATTTACTTTCTATTCAACCAAGGCATTCAAGGGGGTCGAAGGATAATAAAAATTTAAAAAAATTCTAATAATATTCTCCCTAACCTATCTACTAAGTTTATAGGCCTAATAAATCACCAAGGGAAGCCAAAACTTGTCCAACACCCTTCATAAATGGTCCTTCTTAAAGTCTGAGTTTTTTAAGTGGACATTCATTAATAAACCTATATAAATATCCTAAAAATATTATATCAACTTCTAAGAGTCAAGGGTCAAATGAGAAGATGTTAAACATAATAATAAATATATTAAAACTTGTTATAACTCTAAATTGACAACAAGTTAAATACATCAGCCAAGACTATGAAAAATAACAACTAATTTAACGCCCTAGGAGAAAAAATGGTTAATATATGCTTTTTATAGTTTAAGTTCCCTCACCTAGTCTCCCTATAGTCACGTAAATCATTGAATAGATAAAATTTCTCTATCTTTGGATAGCTAAAGCAACTGAACTTGAAAAAATCTCAAGTAGCATGTATAAACATGCATTACATACATAAAAATGTAAACGAATCATATTATCTCAGCATATCATGTGCAGTAATTATAAATATCTAAGTATCCATTTTATTAAAAAATATGATATCAATGTATGAATACATCAAACACAATTAAATAGGGAAGGTATAAATTGGGCCTTACATTCCCCTCCTCTCATTAGATTGATGGAATGTCTGAAGTATGGTTTAAATGATGTTATAACAACCTCTAGGAATCCTACTAACTCAACTCAATAGTCTCATCCAAGGCAATGATCTCAGATCTCAAAAAATACTCACAAAGTGTGACAAGAAATATATAAAAATTATCTATGGTTGAATATACATCACCACCACCAAAGGCGAGTTATTCTCCAAAGCATAATTTTAAGTCTAGTTTATTAATCTTTGGTTTCTAAGATATGATCACATGTAATTAAGGATGATTTAGTTCTATTAAATTATCGCTTAATGTTAATATCATGTATAAAAATGTGTCAAGTGTCATGTCCAAGTAAAAAGGTAAGGATTTATTATATTTATTTTATAGGACCAGAGTCATTTTAATTTCTTTCTTGATCCATTATTACTATGCCAATATTGAATAAAAATCTCCAAGCACTTGGAGCCCATGAGGTTATCCCTAAGAGATCTTTTAAAATATTAAGAGGTCATTAAATCAGCAAATGTGGGAATGTATACTTTCTAATCAAAGGAAACAAAGGAGGAATTCTATTAATTTACTCATCATCATTTCCCAAACCCTTCACTTAGGTACAATATGAGGACTTATGATATTATATCACCTTTTCACAAACACTATTTCCAAAATCTATTAGGATAACCTTGGACATAGTCCCAATTCCAAAACCTTAATAAAAGAGCTTATTCATATGAATTTAGACATTAGTCCCATTGTCTAAAACCTAATCACTTAATCCATTATGAGGACTTTGGATGTTAGCTCCATTTCTATACCCTTAATCCAACAATCCATTTGGAAGAATTTGGATGTTATTCTCGATGCCCAAAACCTTATCAATCAATTCATTAAGATAACTTTGGATGTTAGCCCTAATGCCCAACCCTAATCTAACCATCCATACAAAGGTGTCTCCAAAATCACTCCAAAAGTTTAGTGGGAACACATTCTATAAAAAAAATAAAACAAGATTGAGGCTCATATCATCCTTATAGTCTTTTGAGAAGAAAGCATACAAGACAAACATCTCCCAACTTGATCAACAAGTTACTCAACATGTCCTTATATTTTCCCATCATCTAAGACTAAAAAGATACTTCTCACCTACTACTTCCATACTCATGAGGAAAAAGGTACAAAAAATATGGTTCATCAAAATAACATGCATAATAAAGTGAAAATTCCCCAAATCCAATAAGGGATTAAATTTAAATAAGCTAAGTAGCCTAGCTCAATCCCAAAAGAAGAACAAATGAAAAAGGCCAAAAACCCAATATATCCAAAGAATAACGAAGGTGAAAAATGTCTAAACAACCCAATCTAATCAAAATTTAAGTCAAACAAGAAAATTAGGAGATCATTTATTTAATAAAAGAATGATATAATAAATGACTAAACAACTTCAAATTTAAAAATAAGGAAAACTATTAAAACATGATTACAATCAATATAAAAGTCTTAATCAATAACCAAAATATTTTCAAAGTATGCCACATCAAGTGGAAATTTTCAAATTTTCAAAAATAAATTTACTGAGTAATGTGGCTCTATAAGGCCACAAATGGTAGTAGGGAGCTAAAATATCAAAAAACTATAACAAAAATTTTCATTACCCTTTTGTATAATGAAGTATGGATATCAAATTCAAATTATAGAAGCTAACTCAAAATTACCAACATGTAAGTTCTAAAGCTCATAACATGTTTCCCCCTATAAGAGAAAAGGTTAGAACACATGGAGACATCATGCGACTCTAGCTACACAACCTCTCTATCCATCATAAAGTAGAGGTCTTTATTATTCCAAGACTAAGAAAACTAGATTAATCAATACATATGGTACATGAATTTGATCAAAAATAAAACTTCACTTATCATCATATTAAAATATAGATATAAAAAAGGACGTACATTGACATCACATGATAATGAGAGAATATAATATCTCATCGAGGTCTAGTATGAGTTAAATTCTTAAAAAAATATCTTCCCTTATGTCGAAGGTATGGATGGAATGTTGATCTTCAAATTAATTAAGCCTAATATATTATAATCCACTAACATCTCATATTTCACTACTTCAATATGAAGAGGATCCCAATTAATCAAATGTGCTCTTAATATTTGAGGGGTTTTCCATAATCCATTCCCTATAAATTAATATGCCTAAGGTGTAATATGTATATCAAATATTGCACACTTACCTTTCTGATCTAAATCATGCTTGCAAAATAGTAATACACATATTTCAAGTGGCCCTTGTGATTTTCATACAATAAAAATAGCTTAATAATAACAAAGGATGATCTATATAAAGTGGTTAATAAGGATCAAGGATCTATGTTCATGAGGCTCATGAACTACATTAGGTAATAAGTTACCCAATAAGATACAACTTAAGCACTCATAATTATTAGTCGAAGGGACTTGAATACTCTGTGAAGAGGATAGTTGTTCCATAAGGACACACTCATACTAGTAAGTTCTCCATAATTTTTAAAAAAAAGAATCCCAAAATTTACAAGGATTATTTATCATAGTCAATATGGTGCCTTGGAATTCAACCCCTCTAATAGGACTAGGTCAAACTTACAATCACACTCTCATAGGAATTATAGGTAACTCATACATAAATTAATGATAACCTCATGAAGAAAGGGAAATACATCACACAAGAAATTAAGGTAAAAGTGAAACTCATAGATAAGTACAAAAGTAACACTAACCAATAATATATTTACTCTAAAAAAATCCATGAAACATGGGTGTGCAACACATGAACTCATAATCAAGACATACACAAGTATGGGCCCAACCTCACAATCGATGCAAGGGTATGGTATGGTTCTAAAAATGAGGCACTTTAAGCCCAAAGAATAAACATGTAAATATAATAAAATAATACTATCTATCTAATTTATATCCATAGGAAGGTTTTTCAAGCCTTCTTAACTAGATTATAGCATGGGAATAATCCTAGGTTGTGAGCGACCTACTAAATGGATTTAATCTCTAGGTTGGGTTAGCTCCCATGACGCTTCACCCAAAAACTCTAATAAACTTATCACACTTACAAATAAAAAGGATATAAATGATATAAAACTAATAACAGAACATGGAGGTGATGCACCAAATATAAAGTCCTCAACTTACTATTGTTTGCACTATGAAATAACAAGTTACAATTTGATTTCATAATTTCAAAATAGATCTTACCACACTAATGTTTATATATGAATATTATGGCTATTTAAAAAACTAAGGTGATTATTCAAGAGACATAAGAGTATATATTAATTATATTTAAAAAATTAAACTCATAAAACCATGTATTACACATCATATGACCTATGGAAAGAAAACTAACTTACATAGAGGCATGAAAAAGAAGGAAAAATGCATGGAAGTACTCTCACAATCACAAAAAATTCATCAACAACTCACTCAAGATCACTGTATGAAAAATGAAATAGTATAACTTAGCTTGAATTAATTTCAAAGGTGAGTACAAGTCTTAAAATTGGTATGGATTCACCATAACCAGTTTTAGGATACATTCAATGTCTCTTAAGGCTTCATTTATAGATGAATTGGGACAAGAGAGAAGGAAATTACAAGAAGATAAACTCATGAGATACCCATCATGATCAAATCACTTTAAAAATAGAGAAATAGTGGCACCAAGATTGAAAATAATGTGTTGTCATATTCATTCTTAGCCTTCTAGGATACATGTTGGAGTAGTTCTTCATAAGGGTGGTGTAGGAGGTCTTATTGGTGGTTATTTTGATGCCTATTTTTAATCATAAATCCTTCTCATGGAGTTACCTATATACTTATTGGAATAGTTAAAATCTCATCAAATGACACTTGTCACCCTTGAAGATCTTTTATGTCAACCTTGGTCTCTTATAATGCTTCCTCTTATTGGATATTTGAACAAGAGTTACAAACTTCTTCATATTACACTCATTATGTTATTCAGACTTGGTCACCAAACTAAATCCAAGTTTTATCTCCTAAAGGTCTCCGCCATAGTTTGTTACTTCATGTAATTATTGCATCAGGTTAAGGAGCCTTGAGTATCACCTTGTAGCTATAGTCTACACACATATTTGAAAAGAGAGTAACCAAAAGATCTTCCTTTTCCATGGAAGCCTCAAACAACATTGAAGACTATTTTTAGGCTTTGTTTATGACTAGAGGTATTATTAAATATATTTATGCAATTATTTTGGTGGAGTATTGAATATATTTAGGTCCAAAGTTACCTTTACAAGGCTTGTAACTAGACCTCTTATGTTAGATAGTAAGATAATCCATCATAGGCTTAGCTTGAGACTTGAAAGCCTGTTTAAATCACCATGGGAAGTCTTGAGACACCTCTATAGGTCCATGAGTCTTTCTAAAATACTTTTATAGGCATATTAATGATTTTTTACCTGTAAATAATCTTGTAAACTGTCATTCTTGAAGCCACATTAGTCATATTTTTTTATTACAACCCATTTGGCCACTTACATCTTGTGTTATGACCCTAGAAGTTTCTTAAATTTACTGCATATGATAATAACATGTCTATTTTTCCTTAAATATTCTCTACAATATATCAATATATTAAGAGAGTTTATTCAACTCAAAACCTTACATATAAGCTCAAAAAGGAGTTTTTAGGCCTTTTATTGTACAATAGTAATTCACACATGCCAAAAATTTACTTAGTAAAATGCCTAAGAGATTCATATAGGTAATCCAAGAGGTTTAGGATCTATTTCAATCCATTTTAGGTATTTGGAGAACTAATATTCTTCATTGGGTCATGTTTAGGTTTACAAAGAATTTTAGGGTCACCTGGATTTTTAAGGATGCTTCATAAAGTTGAGGCACCTAAATAGATTAAAAATGCCAATAATATTGAGTGGAAAACCCCCTCCTCCTTCCATGATAGGCTCAGTATAACATGCATCTCCTCATGTGAATTCACATGTACTAGAAACTAGCCTTCTTAGCCATATAAGCATGATTGTTCATTCAAATAGGGTTATTTGGTAAGAAGATACACCAAATTGTTTGGTTTGGATTTGAAACGTTGTATTTGGGTCTATGAAACATATTATGATGTATATTAATTATAGTATCCATGAATTGACTCTTCAAACAACTAGAATCTATCTCAAGCCCTGAATAAGGGTTTGTAGCTAATCACACTAAAGTAACCCTAATAGGCCTTTTCCAACACTTTTCTTCCTTCTCAATGGTTTTAAAATTCATAGAGTTGTATTAAAACATGTCACTCATCTTCTAATACTTCTCAATTGACCAAATATTTCAAAACATATAATTTTTATGCAATCTCCACACATAGATCCATGTGTGATCATTTAGGCCTTTTAGGCCTAAATAGCCTTCTTGAGCCCTTCACTGCCTTCAATAACTTTTAAAATAAATTAAAACCTTGTAAAAATTTATAGTTAAAGTGAATATATATATATATTTAAATCTCTTATACACCTCATGTCTTTAGATAATGATCGATACACTTTTCATCAATTCATCTATAACCTATATGTAGGTGTTTATAGGTTTTTGACTACAATATTGAATGTGTATTCTCTTCTCATTGGAAATTTAGTGGTTTTTAATGATGTTATAATGTGTCTCATTTTTCTCTTGACCCTCTATAGACTTTCCAACCCTTTTATTCACATAATACATGTGTCTTTCTCCATTTTCCTGTGACAGGCCTATAGGTGGTGTTTAGGTATGTCAACTTGTCAACACTTGAGAATCCCCCTTTTTAAAATTATTTTCACCTCTTTTACACATAGGTAACTCTTTCCATATTTATCTATAGGATTTAAAAAAAAAAATGACCTCTGGACCTCATATCCACCACACAAAGTGTACATTCATATAGGCAGGCCTGTATGCAATCATTTAGGTCTTCTAATTGTAGATATGAGAATTCACCAAAATAGTTTCTCCAAAATAGTTTAGTTTTATTGAGATATTTTTTGTATTAATAAACACTTTAATAAATTTTTATTTTTACACCTATCTATATTATAAAACCCTCAAACAACCATCATTAACATGCTCCTTTTGTCCTACTGCATGCTATAGGCCTATAGGTGGCCATTTGGTCAAATATCTTCTCTTTTATATTGTTTTGGATTATTTACTATTGGTTAGGATATTGATGTAATTTTGGGAAGAAAAAATTATGTTTTTATATCCTATTATTTCTTCCAATATACTCAAGACACCTTGAATGCACATATAGAATCTTCACAATCTTCCTTCAAGTTTGAACAGTCCATTTTGGCCTACATAGTCCCTTTGAGTGCAAGGTGAGTTGAATTATAAGACATGATAGGTGATTTTTATGATTAGATAACTAATTTATAGGTTTATTAATGTGATATTGAAGTCATTAAGATAACATAGATGTTAGTTCCCTATAGAATAATGGGTTATCTTACTTGCATTGTATTGTGTTGCACTTAAACTTCATCTATTCACCATGGATCTAAGAAGGTTAAATCAACAAGCTTATATATATTAATAAAATTAATTGGGATATAATATAATGTCTTATATAAACATATACACTTCCATAGACAAACATTTGGTGCCAATGCTGACCTATAGGTTTGCAGACCTGTAAGTTCACAAGCTCCCTTTGGACTTGTCTTGAAGAAGGACATTAGTAAATTTGAATCATATTGTTTTCCACTTGGAAAATATATTGAGAATTATATTAAATTCTATATTAATATAATTACCTTCCTTTAATAATCATGGATAATGAAACACATTCATTTTTGTCAAGGTTTCTCTCAACCGTGTTTGCAAGTTCAAATAGTCAAGATGTGCATGTAAAATTCTCCATTTTTATTAAATTTCATAACTCCAATGGTGCCTAAAAAATTATAAGGTATATTTATTTTATTTTATAAACAATTTAACATCTCATTTCATCCATTATATGCAACTAAAACACCTCATAATTCTTGTAACTTAGTTGTCTTGTTCAAACCAATTAAACAAGACTATTGGGCACTACACCAAACATGAAAATGAATAAACCTAAAAGAAAAAGGTATTAAAAGGGTTAATAAGTATTAAAAAAACCCTTATAAATCATTCTCATGGATTCATCTAGATTCATAACTCTGTATTTGAACAAAATTTACCCTAGTGGGGTTTTCAGTCCCTTTTTTGCACCTTAACTTCTTAATGATTGTTCATAAAGTTAAGGAGCCTAACCAAATAAAAAATTCTAGAAATTATAATGGAATCAGAGTTTCCTCTTTTTTCCAAGAACTCGGGTTCCAAATTTATCTCTCCTCAAAGTACTAAGTGAAACTTGGTTGACTGTCTTGGACTACTAAGAAACTTGATGGAAAAATGGAGTGGGTTTTTACATTGTTTGACTCTATAGATCAAATTTTTGCATGGATTTGGATCTAATAAGACCATAAAAACCCAAATAACAATTCATACATTTACCATATATGTAAACCCTTTTCAAAATACCTCTAAAATCTTATTTTCTTCAAGAATTTTCTTGTTCTACCCTTTAAAACTACTAGAGATGATGAACCAGGTGACTCTTCAACTTCCCCTGACTTGTATAGAGGTACATGAGTGTGTAAAAATGTTTAACACCTATTTTTACCTATAAATCTTACAATAAATCCTCATTTCATTGCTATAAATGATGAATGGTAGTTACAAAGAGACTTCTAACATTAGAAAGCAGCTGCCAAGACACTTGGGGAAAATGTGTGGACACATACAAGCATGATGTCATCACTTGATGTTAGATGAATTTAAAATATGTATATACAAGAACAAAACCTTCACATTTTCTATTTCTTAGCAAGTGTCATCTCAACATTGAAGTTTAAGATAAGACTAAAGTAATGAAATACCTTAATCTTGTCAAAATTACCTTAAACTCTCCAAATTTCTTGAAAAATAATGTGATAAACCTATTATTTTTGCTTCTTGGCTAATTTTTTTAGCTTTAGATCATGGTATTTCCTAGAAGGGTCAACACCTTGTCTCTTTGAGTATGGTTCCTCATGTAATTGATTTCACACTTAACCTTAACTTTGTAAAACTTTCCTTAAAAAATTCTAAACACATAAAGAAGGTTTAAAAATAATGACCATTTGATGACAAGACAAAGTGGCTTAAAATTGCTACTCACTAGACCATCCTAAATGAACTGGTAAGCTACCAAGGAAGACACACTACCTATCATCCTAGATCATTAACGACAAATAAAATACCTTCATAATCACTATCACTAAAGTTAAGGTCAAATATATCAAATTATTGAATGATTACCATTCATGGTGGCCAATCTTTGTCTAACATCTTTGGTGACCTCCTAGGATTGCATGTTTGTTATGCATCTAGACTAGTGGCCTTGACAATCCATTAGGTTATGGAGTCATGAATGTAACTTTAATTTAAGGCAAACTAAAAATTATACTTGAAAATATCCTTGAAACAACTTGAAATTAAATTAAATTTAGCACACACCACACTCACACACATGTGTCATAAGACATTTAGAGGAAGGACAATAACAAAGACAAACAAATAACATGTGCACTAAGCACCTAGATAAAATAAATACCTACTCTAATATGTATAAAATCACAAATCTAACCTTATTATCATGTTTTCAAATGTATCACATTGACTGGGATACTCAAATCTTCTCCATCAAGCTTTACAAGTTAAAAAGCATTGTGCTCTTTACAATTAATGACAACACACAAACCACTCCATAATGTGTAAAAGTTGGTATGTTTACCAAGTTTGGACCTATCTTCATCCCACTTCAACACAATATCTCCCTCTTGATATGTTCTTGAAACATCCCTCTTATCAAAGGTTTTCTTTACTTAGGCTTGGTGGTACTCCATGGTATGCAAAACACAATTTCTTGTCTCTTCTAAGGCCATCAATTCTATCAATATTATCTCCATATGATCACTCTCCATCATCTCAAGTTGATGAGCTAATTCAAGGGCTGGTAGTTCAAGAGAGATAGTTGGCTTAGATTATCTCCCATATAGAAGCATGTAGGGTGAGTTTATAATAGCCTTCTTGGGGGTGATCCTATCAACCCATATAGTTATCCTCAACTTGGTGTGATAATTTCTTTGATTGTCTTATATTTCTCTCTTAATGATTCTGATCAAGTTATTGTTAGTGGAATCATCTAGACCATTCCCTTGGTGGCAGTAATTAGAATAATAATTTAGATAAATTACATGCTTGAGAGCCCACTCAATTATTCTTGCACCACCAAATGATAAATCATTATCATAAAGAATTTTTGAAGTCACTCTAAATCTGGGCACTAGGCCTTCATAGAAGTCAAGAACTAATTTTTTAATGTCCTCTTTGAGAGATATGTCTTCCACCCACCTTGGGAAATAATCAGTGGATTTAATCACCCATTTATGTCCTACACTTGAATGTAGTTTTATCATGCCAATGAAATTTAGACCCATTGCATGAATGGATGGTATAATTTAATAATATTGAGAGAAATGACTACAATCCTTTTTTTCTTGTGAAAAATAAACACTTTAGACACCTCCTTACCCATGCATAATATTACTTGAACAAACAAGTCTAATAGTACCCATCCCTCATTACTTTTTCTACTATTGTCTTAGGTGCAAAGTGACCTCCAACTAGTCCATCATAGAATTATTCCAATAAATTATCAATCTAATTAGTTTCAATATATATCAACAATATACCATTAATATACCTTCTAAAAATAACTCCATCCATAATAATATAAGGTATGGACTACAATCTAAAGTATTTTTTGTTTTCTCTATTGAAACCTATAGGACACTCACTCGTTTAAAGGAATTTTACCATATATTGTGTCCAACTTGGAGAGAGTGAAGGTGAAGATTCATTAGGATCAGCTCTCAATTCTAAAACAATTTTTTTTTCTTCTTTAAGGTATTCTTCCAATTGTTCACATATCCCTCTTCCTCTTACCCATTTAGTGGCCTTAATTTCCACACCATAATCCATAACTTTGGTTATCCATCCAATCCCATTTTCATTCAAATACTTATTCAAAAGGAAGTTTATTTTACTTGGGTGGGTCACCATGAAATGAATCTTGTTGTTAGACACCATATGCCTAAAATTCTTAAGGTCCTTATAATTGACAATACTTTCTTATCAATGAAGATGCAGCTTTCTTCATACTATTCTATCCCTTGACTAAAAAAGGAAATGGGATACTCAAGACATTTTCTATTCTAATGCATCAAAATTGATGAGATGGTGTCATGGTTAGCAAAGGCATACAAGAAAAACTACTTAGAGAAATTAGGATTAATCAATGATGGTGCTCGTGTAATGCTTACTAATGGCCTAAAAATTGTTTTTTTCCTTATTTAGTCCAAATAAATGTTTGGTGCTTCTTCAAAATGATTGTAATAGGCTTCACAATGTTAGTAAAACCAAGTATAAACCTCTTCACAAATTTTATTTTCTCAATAAATCTTATCAAATATTTCTTATGCTTCGGTAAATACAAAGACAATATGGCACTCACCCTTTTAGGATCTATACCAAACCTATTATTGAAGACAATATGGCTTAATAACTTACCCTCATGAATTGAAAAAACACATTTATTTGGGTTTAGAGAGATTACATATTGTCTAAAACTTTCAAAAATCAATCTAAGATGAGCTAGGTGATCACTAGTATTCTTTGAGAAAATCACTATGTTATCAAGATAGATTAGCACCATTTGATTTATCAAACCTTAGAATATACATAACTCTTTAAAATTTATCCCTTATATTACATAGCCCAAATTACATTCTCTTATAATCATATATGACCTATTTAGTAGTAAAATTTATCTTATATTAAACTTCTTCTTTCACTAAGACTTAGTTGTAACCTGAATAACCATCCAAGAGAGAGAGAAGTGTTGAGAACCTACAACCAATTTAATAATTTACTCCATATAAGGTAACTGATAATTATGCTTCAATAACACCCTATTCAAGTCTCTAAAATACACACATAATATGATCTCTCCACTCTTCTTTCTCATAGGAACTAGGTTGGTAACCCATGAAGAGTGCTTGGATGGGAATATGATTCTTGATTCTATCAACTAGGTTAGTGTTTTCACTCAATATTTCACCCTAGATATGGTTTTTCAAGCCTACTATATATTGAGTGAAACATTGGATTACCTCTAGGCCTGTGGGTTGCCTATAGTAGAGGTAAACCTCTAGGTTTAAGGGCTACCTACCTACATTTCTCTTTGATAGATTATCACCTACACTACTTGTTTGCTTAGATGAAAAGGGGTATAAGGAACATGTAAAGTAACCTATGTTATTGAGGTGATACACTGTATAAATATCCACTAGACTACCATATAATTTCAATATGAAACATGACTCACAATACTAGTCTCATCATCTTAGATTGTTCTAACATAAGTGTTTCAAACATGGAGGTGATATGCATTATGTTTCTCAAGTTGAGTGAATAAAAGGTTAGATTGTAGACACTAATTCTAATATTTACACTTGGAGATAGACAAATAAACTAGCTACACTTCATGTGACCTGTTATAGGGAGAACTACTTATACCAAACATGAAAGAGTTAAGATAACATAAGTATATATACTTATCACTCAAAATTATACTATGTACCACTTCACACACTTAGACACGAAGATTATGAACTTAAAAATAGATTGGAAATATTTATTTTAAACTCAAATATAGAAATTTAAACTAGCATGGATTCACCATACTAGGTGTGGATTCTTTTTCAAAAGCCAAAATGGCTTACATTTATAGAGCATAAGAGAGGAGAGAGAAGAAAGAGGTGGAAGTGTCACAAGGAAAAGTGTCAATCTATGAGAACTAGTTACATTGAAAGATAATGAAGTATAAAATTGGTATGGAATGTTTCATGCATAAGTGTTCACCGTATGTCCATCATTTTCCTTCAAGTTGGCATAAAGACCTCAAATAGCCTTCTTGAAACTGCCTTTTAGTGATAAGTTCACTCGAATACTCTAAATCAACTTAGGAATACTTAACACATATTAAATATCATAATAAGGTTAGAAATAAGATTAGATAGTCATAATATACCTCACTAACTAATATATTTCCTCTTGACACTTGTGTTCACTATCTACAGTCACTTATTAGCCCTCTTAGCCTTAATAATAACATTTGTCATCAAGGTGAATATAAGTTGCTTAATTAAATCCATGAAAGAGGAATTAGGAATTTTTTTAAAAGTCCATTTTTCTTCTACTCCATGATTTATACCTTAAAAAGATTCAATATCATACCTCTCATCTTCTCACTAGGCAGTCACTTCTCATTTTCACTATATGTCCAAGACTGCTTATAGTTAATAGTGAATAATAGGAGTTTACATGCTTCAATTTGGTGATATGTGAGTATAGGGAGTTTTAATAAGTCCCTAAATATATTCCACAATGATATTCATTTGCTCATTCCCTTATGTACCTATAAATTACCTCAAAACCTGTAAGAAACTCAGTGTTAGGCTTGTTCATACAAGTTATGGTAGAGAAAAAGTGGATATCATGGATCCTAGGAGAGTTATAAACATTTTACAAACATTATCATGGAGATTTTACCCCTCTTGAATTAATGTTCAATGATATTTCCTCCATCAAGTTCTTAATAGTGTGTTAAGAGGTTTTACTTGTTAATAATGGTTCATAAAAACCAAATGCTCATCCTCCAAAAAATTTACACGAAGACAAAGTTTATTAGTACCTTTCAACTATTCCTATATCCTTAAGGCACCATGCATTTATCTTGTAAGCATTTGAAAATGGCCTCTCAAGCTTTTTCTTGCATTCTAAGTACCCCTGAGATGGTTTTAGGTCAAATTAATCACTCTATGTCATTCCTTTGTAAAATGATGATTCTTGGAGACTCTATACCTTCACCTAAATCTTATAAAATTTATTGGAAGTATCTCATGGTCTTAATAATTTATTTACACACTGAGTGCTTAGGTCTAGTTCTAGGCCTAATAGGCCTAATTGTGTTTGATTTCCTATGACCAAATTTAAATGGTTTATAGTGACTTTGGTTGACTTTTAATACTTTTTTACCTTTAATTCAACTATTTACATCCTTTCATAGTCACCCAAGACTTTTATCTTCATTCATATTCATTCATGTGATCTACCTATAGTTTTGTCTTGATTGAGAGTGCCCTTTGTCTAAGACAAAATAGAGGGAATATCCCCTATTTATTTGGCTTGATATAGATTATGGAAATACATAATATTTCTTGAGGACATTATACACAAAATTTCATGCATGTTCACCTCTACAAATCTTTCACCATTCTAAAAACTAAAACTAGCTTCTCAAGCCAAGTGACTGTGCAGGGTTTTGGGCTGACTGTGGGTTGAGATTTAAAAACCTATTTGTTATATCTCATTATATATTAGGATCACATGAAGATGTTTTAATTCCATTATGAGATTTTTATAAAAAAAATTACTATCTTACATCTTTGTATGTTATCCCAAACCTTCATTCTCCCACTAGCTTGAACTAGCTTGCAAACTGTGTCTCAACTGTAGGTGGTAACTTAGAAGAAATAAAGACTCCTCTAGGTGATGACCTGTATCAAATTATTTTACTTCAACTCCCTTGATTTATCCTTATCTTATTATTTAATCTTAAAATTGAATCAGTATATATACCCACAAACCATGTTTCATGTCTCTTATCATAAATACACTATGGGTTTATAGTCAGACTATAGATGTTTCATTTGGGGAATCATGGGATTACTTTAGGTGATTGTGTATGTCTTAACCCTAGATTTCATGTTCCTTAATCCTTATTTAGGTCACTAATACCATTACATACCTATATGAGCTCAAATCATGCCTTGCGACCATATTCTCACTCACTATTATAGGTCACTACTAGTTATGTTGTTGTTGGTCATATTAACACTATGTTTACTAAGTGTTTTAGGTCAAAAATTTCCTGAGTTAGAAAACACCCAAATACCATCCTCTCCTAATCAAAAAAACACCTTCTCATGTTCAAATGCAACCTCAAGACTTGGGATATAGAAAATAAGACATTTAGGCTCATAAAGACATCAAGTTATTCATCATAAGATGGCACTAAATATGGGCAAACCCCTCATTCAGAGAAGTTAAGGTAACAATCTCCTCTAAGCAACCTCCTTAATCTACACCATTGTGAGTGGTAATGAAATAATTACAACCATTCATATGACTTCATAAACCCATTCAATTCCATTTACAAGTCTTAGTCCATTTGTGTTACCTTGAGAAACTTCTCACAACTTGAAACTCCAAACTTCATCAACACTAAAACCTCTATTGTATCCTTACTCCTATTGGTCTCCATCTAAGCTGACTATGATGAATAATTTCACTAACTTGGGAACTCAGTCCTCTTTAATGAAATTATATTATTCCTTGAGTATCTTATGGCCTTAAATATGGTGGATATCTACTATAGATCTTATAATACAACTTGAATTTTTCTCAAATCATTAACATTCAACTTCTAAAGTATACAAAATCAGAATACATATTGTCTATAGATGATAGTGAGAGACTAGGTCCATTATGAATTCAATCCAAATGACTAATGTGATCAAATAAGGTTTATAATACACGTTGTATTGAAGATTGTTCATTTCAAGTTGTTCCTCAAAACTTCACTCCATAATTTCACAGGAAACTATCAACATAGTTTTGCATACCATCAATGTGTTCACTTCCTAGTACAAGTATTTTTTATTCTTGTTCCTTGATATCCACACATGAAACCTAGGTTTAGAACCATGTGATAATAATGGTCACACTCTTCAATATCATGTACAATACTTGGCCTGCTTGAATCAATGCAAATAGATAAGGAAAACTTAGGAGTTGGGGATGTGCATGTAGTTTTGAGAAGCTAACAATATTAGAGATTTTTCATAGACTAAAGATAACCAATCATATGACTATTTCCATTAAATGGAAGTAAAAAGGGATAATACCACCCACCAAGTTCACTTACTCTAACTCACCTACTCCTATCAATACCAAGTGGAAATTGATTGACCTTTTTGACTTGTCCAAAAGAGCAATGGGAAAGGAGAATTGGTTTTGCTCAATTTTAGGTATATTAAAGCTTCCCAAGCATGTAATTGAACTATGGGAATATTAATATACCTACCTAAAGTAGTCACACATGTTATAACTATATATAGTCTATGAAACTTGCTTGAAACTCACTTGAAGCTACCTAACCTTCTTGGAGGGGAAATGAACCTAGAATTAATCAATCTTAAAATGGTTTCTTTGACTATTTATGACATTTGGGACATTGGATATGCTTTTGAAACACTTATCATTTTATGAAAAC
This sequence comes from Torreya grandis, assembly GCA_037957365.1. Classification (NCBI taxonomy): domain Eukaryota; kingdom Viridiplantae; phylum Streptophyta; class Pinopsida; order Cupressales; family Taxaceae; genus Torreya; species Torreya grandis. The sequence goes on from JARHVA010001142.1 coordinate 2,807,832, forward strand.
CATACAAGTTCATTTAATGACTCAAAAGGTGACATAAAATGACTTGAAATAAACTATACAAGTGTGAATAGGGTGAAAACATAATGTTTGACCTTATTAATACCACGGTACACATTTTATAACCTAGGAGACCCTATGAAAAATTTGAACTATAAATGGGGTTGACCTAATTTGAATTGGGATCAAATTAGTCAACACTTTGGCAATTTCCTAGGGGTAACAAGATAGATATGATAAAGACTAGTAGACTTATCTTATCCATTGGGATATGGAGTCACCTATAAACTAATATTGAAACTAATATGCCTTTTAAAGGACACCAAAACACAACAAACAATAGGAAACAAATAGACAAGACAACACACCAAAGCAAGCACACTTATGTTCTCAAGAACACTTAGGGAAGACACACACAACATAAGTAAGGAACACCTATACTAATATGTATATGACCTCAAACACTTGAGGTGAAAAAGAATTCACCATTGATTTAACTAGGCTCAAAGATATGGCCTCTTGAATCATTATTTATCCAAGAAAACACACCTTCATGTGAAACATACTTATCAATGAACACTTTTTTTATGTAGATAGTTAAATGAAATACCATCTTTAGATCTTCTCTAAATTGTAAGTGTGCCACTTGGAGATCTCAAGGAAACTTTATCTATCTCCCTTAAATGTTTTCTTGAATTTGCATCTAATTTGAATTCTATCATGTTCATTTAATGTTATTCATTTTGCTTATTAGGAGTCATCAAAGTTATCTTAAATTCACTCTATTCTAGGACATGATGCACTTTATGTTTAGAACCATAAAGATTTTCCTCTTGCTACTCTAATATGTCTGAATGTGGTTAATTATTAGAATAAGATTGAGATTGCTCCTCAAACACTTGACTTTATGCTTTGGCTTCATTAGACTCCTTCATGAATAAAATCATATGTGCATTGATTAAAAACTCATCATCATGATTATTAGGAAATTCCCCTTCATGCTTAGGAGATTCATCAACAACCTTACTATTATATTCATACTTCTTAGGAAATGGATTTGACTTACTCAACTATTCAAATTATTTAGTTATAGCATGGATCCATTTATACAAATCATCTTATTCTTCTTGGATATCACCTTCAAGGACTCCTCCATCTTGTGTAGGTAGAATGACATTATTCTATTAATTATTTTTATATACCATGATTTGCAAACCATTATCATCATTTATATGAACAAGGTAATTACCCTCAACATCTTGTGGAAAAGAATTATCAATGCTTACCTCAAATTATCTATCACCTTATTCATGGATGATGTATGTGCTAAGGTCAATTTGTTTAATGAAAGTGTATGGATCATGTCCATAAGTATCATAATCATAATCATATAAGAAAATGTCAGAGATACCTTCAATTTTAGAGGATTATCCATCATCTATATCAGACTCTTTTTCATCATTGATGACATAATTCAGATGAGGTCTTGCTTCCACATATAGCTCAATATGAAACTTAGTAAATGGTTATGTCCTAATAGTTACCTTTGATTCATACCTTATTTTTAAGGCCAAAAAGGACCAATTAGCTAAGATATAACCTCTTATATTGGCTATGAAATCCCTTAAAAGGTATATATCAAAGTGAGTAGGCAGATCAACCACTACTATATCTTGAAGGATATGAAAGCTTAAACAATCATGCAAAAAAATGATAAAACCTTTGATGAGTCCCAATGACTTAGATAGTGTCCCATAAAATTTTAGCACTCCCTTGAAATATGGTTCATATTTCAAGCCTAATTTATCTTCCATAATTTTGGGCATCACTGAGGTACTTGCCCCACTATCCACAATGTAATTGTGAACAAGATTGTATACTGAAATGAGAGTAAGGTATAAGGGTGAGGGATTTTAAAATTTGGTAGAGGGTTAAAAAATTTGAGTGGTATAATTAGTGAGGGAAACATCACCATGTCTTAATGGTTGAGGATTGATGTGGACTTGGGACAACTATTCTTGAAGAAGTTCTTTTTGATTGGGCATGTGAAGTACTTCCCAAAGAGATATAGATGTTTTAGCACTCTTCAAAGAATAAAAACTATTCAAATTAGGAAAAAAGACCTTTTATTTCATATTTGAAGGTAAAGAAGTGCCTTGAACTTGAGGTAATAGAGAACTTTGAGTCACCCTTCCTACATTCTAATTCTGAATAGGTGCATAAGTTGTAAGGATTGTCATACTTGTACCCACACCTTACTACCTTATAGGAGGATTACTTGGACTTGTGTTAACACCATGAACACATCCCAAATCCATCCTCTTTGATATTGTATTAACTACCACTAAAGTATTTTGATTGAGGATAAATGTATCTTCCACTTGAAAATTTGCTAGGCTCACTCTTTGAGGATGTCACCCTTCATTTGCTTCTACCTACATGAAATTCTCATCTTCTATTATCAATTAAGGAGTAACTCCTCCTTGAACTACCAAAGCATGTCCTCTATCTTCATTGGTATCCATATATTTTCCTTGATACCATTCTTCTCTTTGTACCAAGTTACTATGGACTAGAACCATAGATCTTGTGTTGGAAGTAGAAGTTGAATTATATGCATTGGGTCACCTATTGAAGTTAGGCTAGCCATATTATTGAGGTGGGGACCTATTTTCTTCTTTAGGATAAGGAGATTGGGTTTGATTAACTCCATACTAAATATTTATTTGCCTAACATGAACCTATAAGTACTAGCATTTTGCATCCAAAGAAATGACATCTTCTGATATCTTTGGGGAAGATTTGGACTTGGTATTTGCATTTGGAATTGGAGTAAAATTTAGAGTAGCAATAGACATATTTTTCAGAAGAGGCATGGATAATTTTGGGAGGGAGTTTACCAACTTGTATTAGGCCATTCTCAACTCTAATGGCTATGTCATATGCTTCAGGAAAAGTGTATCCATCTATGGATTAAAACATGATGAATATGCCAATTCTAATATCCCTTAGGTATGTATGGAAAACAAAGCTTGAAAGAGGTCTCATGGGAGGAGGTAGCCTATACCAAGTTCTTTGAAATTTCTCATTGAATTCATGTATAGTCTCCTTAGGACCTCTTTGAATCACATTAAGCTGATGAATGAATGATGTGTGATCACTTTTGTCCCCAAAAATTTGAGTTATAAACTCCCCAAACTCATCCCAAGTGGTGATACATCCTCCCAATAATTTCCTATACCTATCAAGAGCTTTCCCCCTAAGAGACATGGAAAGTAACCTAATTTCAATATTGACTTCACTGACATTGTGAAAGTTGTATAAGTTAGAGATGTCCCTAGAATTATCACTAAGGGTGATTGAACCTTCTCCATTAAAAATGGGAAAACTCTTGGTGGAATTAGGAGGTATATCATCATATCAATTGAGGTGTATAGATTTTTAGTGTTAAAGGCTAGGAAAAAATATTGCCTATCCATCGTATCCTCAAGTTCCTTTTTACTCTCTTGATATTCTTATCTTGCAAAGTATTCTTATTCTTCAAAGTTGATATAGGCTAAGGATGTTGAACTTAAAGAGGAATTTTAGGCTGAAGGACTAGTTCTATAATGTAGTTTTCTTTGCTAGTAGTTGAACTAGTAAGGACCATGAAGTATGAATATAAGTAATGATAAAACTTTGTCTAAAACAAGATATTACCTTTAGTGGAGTCACCAAATGTTGAGTAGAACACCATATGCAATTGTGATGTTGTCAAGTCCAACATTCACCTTAACAAGATATACTTGAGACAATAGTCCCATTGGGCATTCCATAACTATTAACACTCAATCTTACAGGATAGAGATGGTTGTTCAAGCCTAATATATATTGAATGAAACATTGGATTACCTCTAGGCCTATGGATTTTATATAGCAGAGGTAAACCTCTAGGTTTAAGGGTTAGCTCCCTAGATTTATCTTTGATATCTTATCACCTACACTACTTTATTTCTTAGATTAAAATGGTAGAAGGAACATGTAAATTGACCTATGATAATGAGGTGATATACCATATATATCTCCACTAGACTACCATCTAATTTCACTATGAAATATGACTAAAAATACTAGTCTCATCATCCTAGATTACTTTAACATAAGTGTTTCAAACATGGAGGTGATATGCATTATGTTTCTCAAGGTGAGTGAAAAAATGGTTAGATTTTAGACAATAATGCTACTCTTTACACTTGGAGATAAAAAAAATACACTAGCTACACTTCATGTGACCTGGTAGAGGGAGAACTACTTACACCAAACAGGGAAGAGTTAAGAGAACACAAGGATAAATACTTATCACTTGACATTATACTATGTAACACTTAACACACTTAGAAAATAATCTTATTATCTTAAAAATAGATTATAAATATTTATTTATAAGGTAAATATAGTATTCAAACTAGTAGGGATTCTCCATACTAGGTGTGGATTCCTTTACAAAAGCCAAAATGGCTTGTATTTATAGAGCACAATAGAGGAGAGAGAAGAAAATAAGTGGAAGGGTCACAAGGACAAGTTTTAAACTACTATAACTAGTTAAATTGAAATAAAATGAAGTATAAAAGAGGTTTTAAAGTTGTCATGGACAATTGTCCACCAGAAGTTCATCATTCTCCTTCAAGTTGGTGTAGAGACCTTAAATAGCCTTCTTGAAACTACCTTTTAGTGATGAGTTCACTTGACTACTCTAAACCACATTATGAATCATTTACACATATTAAATTTCTTATAAATGTTATAAACAAGATGTGATAGTCATCATATACCTCCCTAACCGATAACCTTCTTCTTGATACTTGTGTTCACTATTTGTAATTACTTACTAGCCTTATTGGCCTCAATCTTCACATTTGTCATCAAGGTGACTATAAATTTATTAAGGAAATACATGTAATAGGTGTTATAAAATATGTTAAAATTACATTTATCTTATACTTGATGATTTAGACCTTAAAAATATCCATTATTAGACCTCTCATGTTCTCACTAGGTAGTCACTTCTCATTTTCACTATCTGTCTAAGACTGCCCATAGTGAACAGTGTAGAAGATGAGTTTTCATGATTCACTTATGTGAGAGGTGAGTATAGGGAGTTATAATAAGTCCCTAAATACCTTACATAATTATATTCATCTGCTCATTCCCTTTATACCTATAATTTACCTCAAAACCTGTAAGAAACTTAGTGTTAGGCTTGTCCATACAAGTGATGGTACAAAAAAGTGGATATCATGGAGCTTGGGAGATTTATATACATTTTATAAATATTATCATGGACATTTAACCCCTCATGAATACATCTCCAATGATATTTCCTCCATCTGGTTCTTAATAGGGCTTTAGGATGTTTTACTTATTAATAATGGTTTATAAAAACCAAACACTCATCCTCTAAATAATTTCCACTAATAACAAGTGTAGTACCCATTAAACTATTTTTATATCCTTGATCTATCATGTATTCAGTTTATATAGATATGAGCATTTGAAAATAGCATCTCAAGCTTTCTCTTACATTCTAAGTAGCCCTGAGATGGTTTTAGGTGAAATTGACCACTTTGTGTTGTTCCTCTAAAAAATGATGGTTTTTGGAGACTCTCTACCTTCCCTTAAATATTATAAAATGTCTTGGAAGGATTTAATGGTATTGAGAATTTAGTTAGGCACCCTGAGTGATTAGGTCTAGTTCTAAGCCTAATTGGCCTAACAAGTCTAGCTGATTGCCTATGACCACCTTTGAATGGTTTTCAGTGACTTCAAGTTAATTTTAATATTTTTTTACCTTTAATTAAAATATATACATCCTTTCACAGTCATCAAATACTATCCTCTTCATCCATCTTCATTCATGTGCTCTACCTATAGTTTTATCTTGACTGGGAGTGCCCTTTGTCTAAGACAAAATAGAGGAAATCTCCCCTATTTTTTTTGTTAGACTGAGTCTATGGAAAGATATATTAGGTCTTAAGGACATCTTACACTAAATTTCAATCCTTTATCATATATTAAAATATATTTCCATTCCAAAACCTAAAACTAGCTTCTCAAGCCAAGTGACTATGCAAGGTTTTGGGTTGACTATGAGTTGAGATTTGAAACCCTCTTTGTTATATCTCCTTGAATATTAGGATCACATGAATATGTGTTACTAACAATATGAGAGTGGTATAAACATGTTCACCATATTACATCTCTAAATGTTATCCAAGATCTTCATTCTCCTACTAGCTTTAACTAGCCTGCAGACTGTGTCTCAACTGTAGGTGGCAACTTAGAAGAAATAAGGACTCTTATATGTGATTACCTATATCAAATTACTATACCTAAAATCCCTTGATTTATAATTATATCATAAATTCATCTTAAAATTCAATGATTATCTATGCCCGTAGACCATGTTTCATGTCTCTCACCATCAATACATTATGGGTCTACAGACAGAATGTAGATGTTTCATTTGGGGTTTTTTCACCTTCTTTAATAATTTTTGAGGTCACTAAAACCATTGCATACATATATTATTTCATTTCATTCTTTGATACCATAGTCTCACTCGCTAATATAGGTCATTGATAGTTGTGTTGTTGTTGGTCATCTTAACACTGTGTTTTACTAAGTGTTTCAGGTCAAAACTTGCCTCAGTTAGAAACCACTTAAATACCATACTCTCTTGATAAAATAACCACCTTATCTTGTTTAAATGTAACCTATATACTTTTTATATAGGAAATATGACATTTAGACTCACATAGACCTCTTATTTATAATAAGACGACATTGAACATGGGCAAAACCCTCATTAAGAGAAGTTAAGGTAATAATCTCCTTTAAGCAACCTCTTTACTGTACACCTTTATGAGTGGTAATGAAATAGTCACAACCATGTAGATGACTTGAGAAACCCATTAAATTCACTTTCAAAGGCTCAGTCTACTTGTGTTACCTTGAGAAAATTCTCACAACTTTAAAATCCAAACTTCATCAACACTCAGACCTCTACGGCATCCTTACTCCTGTTGGTTTCTATCTAATCTGACTATGATGAATAGTTTCACTATCATGGGAACCCAATCCTCTTAAGATAAATTATATTGAAAACTTAAATATTTTATGGCCTTAAAAATTGTGTATATATAATATAGATCTCAAAATATAACTTGACTTTCTCTCAAATCATTGACATTCAACTTCTAAAGTATACACACTCAAAATACATACTATATACAAATGAGAGTGAGAGACTAGGTCCTTTATGAATTTTATCCAAATTATTGATGTGATAAAATAAGGTTCATAAGACACATTGTATTGAATATTATTCATTTCAAGTTGTTCCTAAAAACTTCACTCCGTACTTTCACTTGTAACTGTCAACATATGCTCTGCAGACCATCATTGTGTTCACTTCCTAGTAAAAAGAGTTATTTTATTTGTTATGTGATACCCACACATGAAAAATAGGTTGATAACCATGTGATAAGAATTTAAAAACTTTTAAATATCATGTACAATACTTGGCTTTCTTAGATCAATGCAAACATAGAAGGAAAACTAAGGTGTTGGGGATGTATAGGTAGTTTTGAGAAGCTAACAATCTTAGAGATTGTTCATAAAAAATAGATCACAAATCCTATGAATATTAACATTAAATGGAAGTAAAAAGGGATTAATATCATCCATTGAGTGCACTTTCTCTAACTCACCTCCTTCTATCTATACCAAGTGGGAACCAGTTGGCCCTTTTGACTTGTCCAAGAGAGTGACGGGAAAGGAGAATCAATTTTTCTCAATTTTAGGTCTATTAAATTTTCCAAAGAATGGAAATTTAATTTTTTAGATATTAATATACCTCCTTGAAGTGGTCACTTGTGTTATAATTGCATATAGTCTGTACAACTTACTTAAAACTCACTTAAAACTACTTGATCTTCTAGGAAGGGCATTGAACCTACAATTAATCAGTATTAAAATGGTTTTTTTGACTATTTATGACATGTGGGATGTTGGATATGTTTTTAAAACATTTTTATTTTTATTAAAACCATACAAGTTCATTTAATGACTCAAAAGGTGACATAACATGACTTAAAACAAACTATACAAGTGTGACAAGGGTGAGACTATAATGTTTGACCTTATTAAGACCATGGTACACATTTTCTAACCTAGGAGACCCTATGACAAATTTTAACTATATATGGGCTTGACCTATTTTGACTTTGGGTCAAATTAGTCAAAAATTAGCTCTTTTCTCATTAACATCTCAACTTTAGGATTAATGGGCCTTTATCTTTGTCTTATAATCTTGGTGTTTGGATCAAGTTATATAGTGTGTTGGGATAATGTGGGATAAAGCCCCTTAATATCATTACATTCCCAAGTAAATAAAATACAACATTATATACATAACTCAACAAATGCATCTCTCTCAACTAAAGTAAATGCCATTCCAATCTTAAGAAGCTTTTCTTTGATGACATACACCCTCTTATGATGTTACTATTTGGTATACATTCTTAATTTATCCCTTAACATTTTATCACTTTAATTAAATATGTTCTCAAGAGTAACCAACCCTTTTAGAAGCTTATTGGACCTTAAATGTATAATTTGGTCTCCATATTGGTGTTATAATTTGGCCTAGTTTTTGAAATAAAATCAACTTCTTATTGAAGGAAACATGCTAATTTTATATCACAATCAAACACTTTACAATTGACATCATTGTCCAGTATTGATGGCCTCACTAACACCATGATATGCGACTAAGTTTTTGAGTTCTTGACATTATTAGGGATGTCAAATTGAGATCCCACTAAATCCAACTTATAAGCATGTTAATTCTCTTCCCTTAGAATTAATTGGATGTTTAATGCCTCAAAATATTCAATAAGGTCCCATACTCTATGCTTTTAGGACTTCAATAATGGATTTTTGGTAGAACTCTTACCTTTTACTTGGTGTAAAAATCATTAACTATCTCAAAAATCTTTTACTTATTTCACTCCTTTCTTTCCCACTGAAGCCCATGTATAATAGCCTCATACTCATCTACATTACAAGTACAACTAAACTAAAATCTATTTGCAAAAATGTACCTTTCATTTAAAATAGAAACTAGCATAATACTTTCCCCTACTCAATTGGATGTTTAATGCCTCAAAATATTCAATAAGGTCCCATACTCTATGCTTTTAGGACTTCAATAATGGATTTTTGGTAGCACTCTTACCTTTTACTTAGTGTACAAATCATTAACTATCTCAAAAATCTTGTACTTATTTCACTCCTTTCTTTCTTTCCCATTAAAGCCCATGTATAATAGCCTCATACTCATCTACATTACAAGTACAACTAAACTAAAATATAATTTCAAAAATGTACCTTTCATTTAAAAGAGAAACTAGCATAATACTTTCCCCTACTCAATTCTTGCTTCTTAATGGATTTTTGGTAGCACTCTTACCTTTTACTTGGTGTACAAATCATTAACTATCTCAAAAATCTTGTACTTATTTCACTCCTTTCTTTCTTTCCCATTGAAGCCCATGTATAATAGCCTCATACTCATCTACATTACAAGTACAACTAAACTAAAATCTAATTGCAAAAATGTACCTTTCATTTAAAAGAGAAACTAGCATAATACTTTCCCTTACTCAATTCTTGCTTCTTAAGCCATCAAATATATTCACTTGGATTAGAGAGAGGGCATGGTTATACCTTCTTCATGCAAACAATAGACACTAATACCAGCTTCTTCAACACCTATATATCAATCAAACTCATGATTTTATTCTCCCCACTCATCAAGGAAAAGATATGATATGTCTTCAAGAGGAACCATTGGTTCCTGATCATAAATCTGATCCTCATCATCAATGATGGTGAAATTTATATTTGAAATGTTTGGCTTGTATGGCTCAAGATTAAAATTATACATAGGTTCAAATCTAGTTATAACCTTAGTGTCATATCTAGTTCTAAAAGCCATGTAAGACCAATCAGATGATAAGTAACCTCCAATCATATCGGTAAAATATCTTGATAAGAAAATATCAAAGTATGGTAGAAAGTCCACTATAACCACATATTGAGCAATAGATAAATTATGGAAAACATGAAGAGTAAGGCTCAAAACTTTTATCACACCCATAGTCTTAGTAGATGAACCACCCAATTGCAACACACCTTTAACATTAGGCTCAATATTTAGGCCTAACTTATCAGCTATTTATTTGGGCATCACCGATTATTTCCCCCACTATGTATCATGTAATTTTGTATTGGGTAATATCTAATGATCACTAAAATATAAAAATGAGGTGTATTACCATTTTTGTTTGGATGCCCACTAGTAAGTGTAGAAATATTTGTGAAAATTTCACTTTCTCTTTTAGCTAATGTCTTTTCAAGGATGATATTTTATAATTAATCTTGAAGTATCTCCATTTGGATAGGAAGAGACAATATATCCCACATATGAATGGTTACATTCACCATCTTTATTTGGTCTACAATATTGATGCAAGAGCTACTAACTCTTTCCTATCCTCTAGGAGTTACTATACTATTTTGATGCTAGATAGTTTGAATAATTAAAGTACCCTTAACATTATAATTTTTATGAAATTCTTGGGATTTATGAGTTGCATTAACATCTCTTATTCCTTGAGACATAAAAGGCATAATGTCTAAAGTTTTACCCATCTCTTGAGCATCATCAATTGCCCTCATTTTAGACCTTTTCTTAGATACATTAGGAGTATCATTGACCTTACTTGTACCTCCCAATTGATTTATTAAAAAACACTTTCCCTCTTTCTAATTTACCAATGTAGCATTAGATTTAACTTATTTTCCATTTGTCATAACTTGATTTAGAACTTCAACTTGTGTCATAAAATGAATGGTTATATTTTGTGCCATACAAGCTTGATTAAACACTTCAATTTGATTAGAAGTTTGATTAAGAGGTAGATCCCATTGAGAATACCAATCATGATCTTGTACCAAGTTTTTTTGGGTAAGTACCAAGGATAGATAAGTGGATGAAGTAGTGGGCTTGTAGATAATATATGGTATCACATTGGTAATTTTCCCTTGTCCTTAATAATTTCCTTGGAAAGGTGACCTATTGGGATGATATGACTGATTGGATTGGTATGGATCCTGGTAAGGTTTAAAGAATTGATTTATATACCTATTTATCAATGTAATATCATTTTCAAGGGTCTTTATTAATGCTCTCTATTCATCACTAACTTTTCTTAGTTGTCTAGAAGTAGCCAACCTATCATCGGTCAATGTAGGGATGAGAGAAAGAGTGGAACTATGGGGATGTATATCAAGAAAAAAATGGCATGAGAGGTCTTGGGGATATATTTTTATCCTATATGAGTTTTTTTCAGATTTGATGGCAAGGTCATGGGCTTCTGGTAAGGTCTCTCCTTCCATGGATTGTATCATAATAGTTATATCATTATTCAATGCCTTGAGATAATATAGGAATGCATAATTAGGAGTGGGTCTCACAAGAATTAAGATCCTATCCCATGTTTTTTGGAACCTATAATTTAATTCTTTCATTAATTCTTGTGGAGCTCTCTTGATAGTAGTCAATTATTTGGCTAGTGATAAATGATCACTCTTGTATTCAAACCTATTAATCAACCTCTCTCTCAATTCATCCCATGAGTTGATTGAATTAGGAGCCAAAGTCCTATATCAATCCAAATATTTTCCCTTGAATGATATTTCCAACAACCTAATGGCTACAATCTCTTGGGTGACATTGTGGATATTGCAAAAATTATCCATATCTCTTATATGCTCAATGGGTGTAATAGTGTTCTCTCCATAAAATTATGGGACACTTTTGAGATCTGTCATAGGGATTTAATCATATTTTTCAAGGTTTAGAGGAGACCAACCATTGAAGGGCATAAAAGGTAGTGTTTTATCCATATTTCTATTCTTGGGAGAGCTTTGAGTATATTGGAAATTAAGCTTTCTTCTAAGTGTTTTGGTAGAAGGAAGAGTATCGATAAATGTCTTATCTTAACTAAAAATAAAGGTAATTCAAAAAAATAAAGAGGAATAATTTTGTCCCTTAACCTTTTTGTCACCTTTGGCATGAAAAATATATTACTAGTTTGTAACCAAGAGCTAAGAACTTGTTGGAGTCACCATATGTTACGTAAAGGAGGATGTTATGGATACAAATTTTCCAAGAGCAACATCAATCTTGGATAACCTTGTTCAAATTCAGTCCCACTAGGTGTGCCATAACTATTATTTATCTAATTTTCACCCCTAAGAAGGTTTTTTAAGCCTTCCTAACTAAATGACAATGTGGGAATAATCCTAGGTTGTGGGTGACTTACTAAGTGGATTGAACCTCTAGGTTGGGATATCTCCCTTGATGCTTCACCCAAAAAATCTAACAAACTTATCACACTTACAAATAAAAGGGATATAAATTATATAACACTAATAATAAAACATGGAGGTGATACACCAAATATAGAGTCCTCAACTTGCTATTGTTTGTTTTATGAAATAACAAGTTACAATTTGATTTCAAAACTGAAAATATCTCTTACCACACTAGTATTTTTATATGAAGGTTATGGTTTTTGAAATAGATAAGGTGATTAACCAAGAGGTATAATAGTAGACACTAATTATATTTCAACACTTAAACTCAAAAAACCATTTATTGCACATTATATGACCCGTGGAAATAAAACTAATTTACATAGAGGCATGAAAAATAAGGAAAAATGCATGGAAGTACTCTCACTATCACAAAAAAAAATCATAAAAAAATCATTCAAGATCACTATATTCAAAATGAAAATATTATAACTCATCTTAAATTAATTTCAAAGGTAAGCACAAGTATTTTTGGAAGGGCATCTTTACAACCAACTTGAGGATACATTTAATGCCTCTCAAGGCTTCATTTATAGATGAATTGGGATAAGAGATAAGGAAAGGACAAGAATATAAACTAATAAGATGAACATATTGATCAAATCAGTTATTAAATAATTAAAGAGTGACACTAAGCTCTCAAATAATGTGTTTTCATCTTCTTTGTTATCCTTCTAGGACATGTGTTGGAGTAACTCTTCATAAAGGTGGCATAAGAGGGATTCTTGGTAGTTTTGATGCCTTCTTGATGATAAATACTTATCATGGAGTTACTTATATAATTATTGGAATAGTTAAACTATACTCAAATGACACTTGACACCCTTGAATATCTTGTATGCCAACCTTGGTCTCTTGTAATTCTTCCTCTTCTTGGAGATTTGAACATGAGTTTTAAACTTCTTCATATTCCACTCCTTTTGCTATTAGGACATGGTCACTCAAACAAATACAATTTATATATCCTAAATCCCTCCATCGTAGTTGTTTAATTCATGGAATTATTTTATTAGGTTAGATTAACTTGAGTATCACTTTGTAATTGTAGTCTACACACATGTTTGATAAGAAAGTAACCAAAAGATCTTCCTTTGCCATGGAAGCCTCAAACAACATTGAAGAATATTTTTAGGCTTTGTTTATGACTAGAGGGATTATTCAATATATTTATGTAATGATTATGAGGGAGTCTTTAATATCTTAAGACCCCAAGTCACCTTCATAAGGCTTACAACTAGGCCTTTTATGCTAGATAGTAAGACAATCCATCATAGGCTTAACTTGAGACTTGAAATCATGTTTCAATCACCATGGGATGTCTTGAAAAACCTATATATGGACATGAATATTTATAAAATAATTTTATAGGCCTATTCATTATTTCATAGCTATAAATAATCTTGCAACCTACCGTTCTTGAAGCCACATTAGTCATCCTTCCTGATTGAGGCCCATTTGGCCACTTAAAACCTATGATATAACCCTATAAGATTCTTAAATGGTATAAATATGATAATAACATGTTTATTTTTATTCAAATACTCTCTAAAATTTCTTAGGAGAGTTTAATCAACTCAAAACTATGTATATAAGCTTTAAAAGGAGCTTTTCAGGCCTTTTTTTACAACAATAACTCACATGTGCCAAAAATTTACTTATTCAAATTCATATGAGAGTCACAAAGGTCATAAAATAGGTCTAAGATCCATTTTAATCCATTTTAGGTGTATAGATAGCTAATCTTCTTCATCAGGTTTTGTTTAGGGTTTAAGAAGGGTGTTAGGGTCACTTGGCTCCTTAAGGATGGTTCAAGAAGTTGAGGTACCTAAACAAAGAAAAAATTACAATAATATTGAGTAGAAAACCCAATCCTCATTCCATGATAGGATCATGATCCCATGCATCTCCTCATGTGAATTCACACGTACTAGAAGTTGACCTTCTTAGCAATACAAGAAAGGTTATGCATTTGAAGAGGGTTATATGGCAAGAAGATAGACCAAATTATTTGTTTTGAATTTGGAAATTTGTGTTGGGGTTTATGCCACACATTATGATGTATACCAATTATTCTATCCATGAATTGAATCTTCAATCTACTAGAATCTACCTCAAGCCCTGAACAAGGGTTTGTAGCCAGTCACACTAAAGTGACCCTAACAAGGCTTTTCCAACATTTTCCTTCCTTCTCAATGGTTCAAAACATCATAGAGTTGTATTGAAACATTTCACTCATCTCATAGGACTAAATCAACCAAATATTTCAAAACATACAAGTTTTCTTCAATCTCCACACATAGATTTATGTGTGATCATTTAGGACTTTTAGGCCTAAATAGCCTTCTTGAGCCCTTCACTACCTTCAATCAATTTGAAAATCAATGAAAACCTTTTTATAATTTATAATTCAAGTTAATATATCTATTTCAATCTCTTATACACATCATGGATTTAGACACTAATTAATACACTTTTCATCAATTCATCTATAACCTACCTATAGGTTTTTATAGGCTCATGACTGCAATATTGAAGGTGTATTCTATTCCCATTGGAACTTTAGTGGTTTTTAATGATGTTATAATGTGTATCATGTTTGTATTTACCCTATACACACTTTAAAACACTTTTATTCACATCATACGTGTGCCTTTATCTATTTTCTTGTGACAGGCCTATAGGTGCCATTTAAGTCTGTCAACTTGTCAACACTTGAGAATCCCCCTTTTTTTATTTTTTTGCCTAATTTACACCTATACAACTCTTTAAACATTTATATATAGTATTATCATAGATAGAATTATCTTTGGACCTCATATCCACCACACAAAGTGTACATTCATATAGGTAGGCCTATATGTAGTCATTGATGTCTTTTGACTACAATTATGAGAGTTCACCAAACTAGTTTAGTTTTCTTGAGATGTTTTTCTTATTTATATAAAATTTACTCACATTTTATTTTGACCTTTATCCATCTTATCAAACCCTCAAACAACCATCATCAACATGCTTCTTTTGTCATACTACCTACTATAGGCCTATAGGTGGCCATTTGGTAAAAAATATTCTATTTTATCTTGTTTTATATTTTTGAAAATCAAGGTGGGATATTTGTGGAATTTAGGGAATAAAAACTTATTTTATAATATCCTTTTCATTTCTCCAATAGACTCAAGACACCTTGAAAGCACATATGGAATCTTCATGGTCCCTTTGAGTGAAAGGTGAGTTGAAGTATGATCCCTCATAGGTGTTTTGTACTCTTGGATAACTCCTATAGAGATTTTGGAAGGTGATATTTAAGTCATTAAGAGAACATATATGTTATTTCCTTGTAGAATCACATGTTATCTTGCTTGCATTGCATTTTATTGTAATTTAACTTCATCTATTCACCATGGATATGAGAAGGTTAAATCAACAAGATTTTTGAGATTAATATACTTAACGAGAATAAAATATCATGTCTTATATAATCATATACACTCCCATATATAAACATTTGGTGCGAATGCTGACCTACAGGTCTACAAACTTGTAGGTTCACAAGCTCCCTTTAGACTTGTCTTGAAGAAATACACTAGAAAATTTGACTCCCATGGTTTACCACTTGGAAAATATATTGAGAATGATATTAAATGATATATTCAAATAACTACCTTCCTTTAATAATCATGTGCAATTCAATACATTCATTTTTTGCATGGTTTCTCTCAACCATGTTTGCAAGTTCAAACAACCCAAATGTGCATGAAAGATTCTCTTTCTTTATTGAAGTTCATGACTCAAATGGTTCTTAAATATTTATAATTTTTATTTATGGTATTGTATCAAGTATTGAACATCTTGTTTCATCTATTTTATGCACCTAAAACATTTCACATCTCCTGCAACTTGACTATGTTTTCTCAAACAAGCAAAACAAGACTATTAGACACTACACCAAACATGAACATGAAGAAACCTGAAATAAAATGGTATTACATGGGTAAATTAGTGTTAAATAAACCATTAATAATAATTATAATTCATTCATCTAGCTTCATAGATCTGCATTTGAATAAAATTGACCCTGGTGGGGTATTGAGTCCCTTTTCTACACCTTAACTTATTAATGATTGTTCATAAAGTTAAGGAGCTTATCCAGACAAAAATTTCCAAAAATTGTAAGGGTATTAGGATCTAATCATATGTCTAAGATATGTGGTTCTAATTTTCTCTCTCCTCATATTACTAAGTGAAAATTGATTGCCTACCTTGAACTAACAAGAAACCTGATGGAAACATAGAGTGGGTTTTTGCATTATTTGGCTCTATATCTCCACTTTTTATATGAATTTGTATCTAATAAGACCATGTGTACCAAATAAGAGTTAATAAATTTCACATCAATGGAAACACTCTAAAAAATACCTCCAAAATATTTATTTCTTAAATAATATGCATGTTATACCCTTTGGAACTACTAGAGATGATGAACTAGGTTATTCTTCAACTTCCCCTAACTTGTAAAGAGGTAGTTGATTGTGTCAAAATGTTTCCCACCTATTTTTACCTTAAAATATTACAATAAATCCTCATTTGGTTGTTATAAATGATGGATGGCAGTTACAATGAGACTTCCAACATTAGAAATTAGTTTCCAAGACACTTGGGGGAAATGTATAGACACATAGAAGTATGATGTCATCAATTGATGCTAGATGACTTTAAAATACCTCTATCCGAGAACAAAACCTTCAAATTTTTTATTTCCTAGAAATTGTCATCTCAACATTGAAGTGTAAAATAAGACTAAAGTAATGAAATACGTTAGTCTTGTTAAAACTACCTTAAACTCTCCAAATTGTTTAAAAAACAATGTGATCAACTTACTAGTTATGCTTCTTGGCTAATTTGGTTAGCTTTCAATCATGGTTGTTCTTGGAAGGGTCACCACCTATCTCTTTGAGTGTGGTTCCTCATGGACTTGATTTCACACTTAACCTTAAGTTTTTAAAAATTTCCTTAAATAATGCTAAACACATAAATAAGGTTTACAAAGAATGACCATTTGATGATAGGAAAAAGTGACTTAAACTTGCTATTCACTAGACCATCCTAAATGACTTTGTAAGCTTCCAAGGAAGACACAATACCTATAATCCTAGATCATTAATGACTAATACAAGACCTTAATAATGGATATCAACAAAGTTAAGGTCAAATACATCAAACATTTGAATTATTCCCATTCATGGTGGCCAAATTTGGGTAACGGGTACCAAATGATACTAGATTTTTCATGAATTTATACTACACATAATATTGAATAGTATCAATGGTCAATGTGAAAGAGAAAAGGGTCACCTATAAAAAGGTTAATGACCATAATAAAATGGATGTAAAAATCCAAACTAAATTACATGCCATAAGAAATAAGGATACATGATAAAAAAATCGATAGCATACTTCTATCGTGAACATGTTTAAGTGAAAATGAGGGTACACCTATTCAAGGTTAAGGTGACTTATAGCTCTAAAATAAACTTCACTATCATCAATATCATCACCTCATATAAGAAACCTGCATATTAGGTACCACCTCCATGGCATATCTCTCCTCTACTAGGAGAGGAGGATGAGACTCACTACCCTCATAGGAACTCATTATATCTTGGACATATTCATCATAAGAATATTATCCACAAGTAGGAAGGTATGCTAAAACCTTGTAAGTAATGAGAAACATGTCCCTCTTTAAGATCCTTATCAATAAAGTCTCATTTGAAGCATCATTGATTCAACATAAGGGTGTTATAAATATAAATTACTCTAAAAAAATGTCACAACCTCAATGGTTTGAAGACCACAACATTTAGATACCAACATCCAAACTATAATTGTATGCCTTGGGTATTGAAGAAACACACAAAAAGATGAAATAATACCACTCTAACATAGTCATGTATTAAATAAGTTAATGATCACACTTGTTCAGTACTAAAATATCCCTATATAGAGTATTATTTGAAGCCATTTCAATATCTCAAAATCTCAAGTGTAAGCTTGTGAAAATATCAAAGATAACTCTTTAATCATAGTCAATCTCATTGAGTGGTTACCAAGAATCTACTACTTGGATTGAAAGGTCCATGGTCCCATGTCCATTAGGTCCTACGTAACTCTTCATGTGTAATGTTCCTAAAATCTCAAGTGTAAGCTTGTGAAAATATCAAAGATAACTCTTTAATTATAGTCAATCTCATTGAGTGGTTACCAAGAATCTACTACTTGGATTGAAAGGTCCATGGTCCCATGTCCATTAGGTCCTACGTAACTCTTCATGTGTAATATTCCTACCTCTTTAATGGGGTGTACCTAAATTAATTATGAAAATTAGTCCATTATGGAAGAAATAGTACCAAAAAAATCCCTAGAGATCCCAATGTTTAAACTATGCTCTAATACTAAAATGGCATGCCTAAAATTTCACATAGAGAAATCCATGTGATTTTTTTTAGATGTACAATTCACACTATACATGTCCATAATTCCACTAGGATAGAAATATTTATGGTATGAGATACAAAGAATTCCTAAAAATTCACATGCCTAAATAGGTATAGGTTATAATACATAAGTGGTCGTATGATCACTATGCAACCATGTTAACCCTACTTGCACTAACTAGTCTATGAGATTCCTACTATCCCATAATTTTTTACACATACCTGATAGGATCTATGACCTTAATACTCAAATCAAACACTTTATTAAAATTAGGTGGGTTTCAGTAACCACTGGCTCAAAAAAATTATTCTAACTTTTCACGAAGTTACAAATGAGTCCCCATGCAATTTTGGCCAATCATAAGGCTCGGTTCACACCTTAAGTAACAACTTAATTCAATTTTCAAGTTGATTTACTTTTTATATAAATGGATTAACAAAATATATCATATTTTTCATATGACCTCAAAATTGGTCTAAAATATCTTTGCTTAGCTCCTTGAGGACATAACATTCCATTTCAACCATTAGATATATTATACTTGACCATAAGATTAGAACAAGTAGAGAAAATTTAAGAATCCTTATGGAAGTCAATAAGAGTTCAATCTTCAATTTCTAAGTTTTCAAATTTACATTTAGTAAAATAAAAGGAAGGGTTAGAGGATGACTTCTCCATAGTCATTTATCTCAACCTTCCTCACCCCTAGAAAACTACCATTAATGGGGTTTCCAAGTTTTTAATCGTAAACATTTTATCTAAGTTTTAAATATTTTAACATGATAAAAATATGGTTGGGTAGATTTTGTAAGTGGTAGTTTTATTGAAATGTCTCAGGGTCTCATGGTTTGTAAAATAATGATTAGGAGCTTCAAGCTTCCCCACGACTATAAATGGCTAGAAAAAAGTACTTTTTTATTTTTATTTTTTAGGTCTTAAAAATAATTCATATGATAGGGGTGAAAAAATAAAGGGGTTCCCTTTTGGGGAAAACCCATGCTAGGGATTCCAAGATCCTGTAAAACCCATAAGCATGTAAAAATGTCTTTATTATAAAAACATGTAATGATGGGAAAATTACTATGTTTTAAGCTCTAAAACATGTAGAATAGGGTGAAAAATTTAAGGGGTATCCCTTTTAGGTAACTCCACCCCCAAGCCTTCCATTTTCCTAAAACAACTATAAAAATAAGAAAGGTTTGACTAAATTTCTATCTAAAATACAAATTATAAAAAAACTAATTCATAATATTAAATATTAAATAAAATGCATAGAACTAATATAAAGGAAATAGACACTAAAGTTGGAAATTGTGGTCAAGTCAATTTGACTACCCAAAGCCATGTACCTTTATACCACCACTGTAGACCAACACAGTTATGGCTTACCCTTGTGTGTAAGACATTTTAAGGTCCCTTTGGTCCTGAATGCTAGCCCTATGGTCATATGGGAGGCCATCAACCAAGATGTGGCATGCCTTATAGTTAAGGGCATACATCTTATGACCAAAGGGAATGTGCACATTTTTTTACCCTACAAAGACCCAATATTCAAAAATTCACTACGGGCTCTAAATAGCTCCAAAAATTCTAAAATAAACTCTTGTAATTTTATGAAAATGCACATATTATTATAAAATTATTTAGATTTAGATTTTTCCTTAAAAAATCTATCAAATAATTGCTTAAACTTAGGCTATTGTTCTTAAGTTTTAGGGATTTAAGAGTAGTTTTAACTTCAAAAATTCATTAAAATAAAACCATGGCTCCTAAAATGATTCAAAACTATGGTGTAGTATATTATGTAATAAAATTAATATTTAAATATTTAGGTGAGTTTTGATTGTATCAAATTTTATGGAAAGAAAACTAGTCATTTGGGGCCTAAGGGGTTGTAAGTCATTTTGAGCACTTAAAATGAAATATGAGTATATTTATTTGTACCATAGTATTTTTAACAAATATATAGCATTATAAAAATGATTTTTACAATTAAATTAATTCATTCAAATAATAAATTTCATAATTTATAATTCTTCCTTCTTATAATAAGGGTATAAGAAGGCATGTTAAAATGCTTGTAAGATCAATAAATTAAACATAAATTTCAATTTATCAACACTTATAAACTAAAACAAATTAAATTTATATGGATTCTAACAATGAATTAAAAATAAATAAATATTAATGAGAATAAAATGATTAGTCTCCAACTCCATATTCTAAGGCAATCCACATGACCAAATTAAGGAGGGGCTTGCCTCCCATCCATTTCAGATCATTAAGAAGCTATCCTAGGCACCTTAGACAATAAATCCAACCCTAAAGTAATACATAAATAACCAAAATTTTATTAATGCAATAACATGTCTTAATCTAAGGAACGGGTGTAGGATACAATTAACTACACATACATAAGAACACAACCACTCTTGTATCAATTTGCCAAAACCACAACCAAAACTCACAAATAATAAAAGGAACAATCTTTATAATATTAATTAATATAAGTTCTATAACCAATAACCAAATCTACTTGATTAACAAAAATTGATTATTTTAATTCTATTTCCTTAAAAAGGGGTATTTACTTTAGCCAAGACCTATATTTAAATACAAGGTTCAAAGAGAGGATCCAACACATATAAAAAGTTTGGGTCCAAGTGTCAGAAAAATATTATCACTCCCAAGAAAATAAATCAAGATGACACCACAAAAGGGATGATAACACACTCACAAAGCTCCCTAAAAAGGATAAGAAAATATGTGTCTAAAATTCTTAAATTTATCAACAATCAATAAGGCCATGAGCCCCAAAATGACATGATGACAAACAAAAAAAAATCCAACAAAGGAAGAAAATATAGGGATTTTTTTTTTAAGTTTAAGCTACACATGAGATGATTCCATGACTAGGATCCTATCTTATATCCACTTGTTGAAATAATGTAGGACTAATTTATTTAAGCTTATACCCTCAAACCCCAATATCAAAATCATAAAATCACCAAAGATAAATTATTATAGTGCAAGAATAACTAAGGACTAACCCACTAAGGATGGAATAAAAATAAGAAATAAGTTCCTCACAAGTGAATATATCTCATACTTATATAAAATATTCCCCAATATTCTACTTAATTTAAACTTTCTAGTTATCATTATCTTCTCCCAAGACTTGCCCCTCAAGTCTTCCTTAACCATAACTCTCCCTTACAAGTAATAAATATCTCTTGCGTGTCACATGGGAACCATAACCCTCTTACACTTGCATTTACTACCCTTACACTTCATTTACTTTTTATTCAACTAAGGCATTCAAAATGGTTAAAGGACACTCAAAAATCAATAGGAGATCAAGAATATTCTCCCTAACCCATCTACTAGGTTCACAAGTCTAATAAATCACTTAGGGAAGCCAAAAACATTTCCAATACCCTTCTATAGTCCTTAAAATCTGAGTTTTTCATGTTTCCATTCATTGATGAGCCTCAATAAATATCCCAAATGTCTTCTATAAAATTTTAAGGGTCAAGGGTCAAATGGAAAGATATTGGAAATAAGAATAAATAAATTAAGACTTTATACAATTTTAAATTAGGAAGAAGTTAAATATATCAACCAATACCATGCAAAATAACAAGACATATAAAACCCTAGGGAAAAATAATGGTTAATATATGCTACATGTATTTCAAGTTCCCTCACTTGGTCTCATTTTAATCCTACATATTATTGCACACATAAAAAATTCTCTATCCTAGGATAGCTAAAGAAACTAAACTTGAAACAATCTCAAGTAACATGTATAAACACATAATGCATACATAAAAAGAATCGTATTATCTCAAAATGTCATGTGAAGTAATTATAAATGATTAAGTATACATTTTATTAAACAATATGATATCAATGTGAGAATACTACAAACATAGCTAAATATGAAAGGTAGAAATTGGACCTTACACCTAAGGAATGAGGAACATGTTTTGGTAAGGTAGTATCCCTTCATCTTTCATGCATATTATCCTTCATGGCATGATCTCTATATTTAAATGTTTATCCAAATCTTATATTTTCTAGGTGGGGTTATTTGGGTCTTTTATGTTGAGAACTCTTATTATTAAAAAACTTATTAGAATGTCTTGTTTATGGGAATGATCATGTTATCAACTTGGTGATTTCCTATTTTACCTCCCTCCATTTTATTTACCATTGAAAAGAATGTCTATTTCTATATCTCTCCCATATTTTGTATTTATGATTCTTCATTTATTTTAGACATGTTAGTATTATGACAACTTTAGCATTCAGAGGTTACTATTTGAACTTTGCATTTTTGAATAGAAGTTGCATCTTTGAGTTATCATAAGATATTATATAGGTCATTACCTTAAATTTCAAGGATTTATCTTAGTTATATTTGGTAAACTAATTTTTATATTTATTTTTTTGTGGACCATTTTGTCCCATTTCTATTTTTCATGTTTATTTTATCACTTAGGTATTTGTTTCTTCGGTTCTTTCTTAACACCAACATGATGGCTTGTTGATTTTCCCTTGTTGTTATTGTTATTATTTTCTTCAATTCTATATTAGCCCCAACATTATGGCTTGATTATTTTACCTTGTCATCATTTACTTCCATAGATATTTTGGTTATGTATTAGCCCTATCATTTTCAGCTTGCCAAATTTTATAGGTTTTACAATATATATATAAAAAAATTAATTTTATTTTCATTTATTAACTATCCTAAATACACATGATTTGATTTTATTATTTTCTTAGCCTTGTATCTTCAAGGTTTCCAAATGTAGTTTTTACATTTTCCATGATCAAGAATATGACATTGGTATGCATTCAAATCAATAGAAAGGTAAGTCAAGGTATGTATATGTTACTTTAAATTATTCATTTTTATGAACATATATTTTAACATTTCATTTTATGCTTTCATTTTTATATGTATCTTTACCAAATCACCATCCTGCATTACATGCTTTCATTTTTATATGTATATTTCCCAAATCACCATCCTGCATTACACTATTATAACATGCAATGAGCTTCAAGTGGGGCATATGTATACAATGATATTTTTCATATAATATTTTACTAAACATATCTTTTTTATGACTTGTCAATGGATAAATCTCATCAAGTGCATGTCCTAAGGAGTGCATTAGCAAATGGGTGGGGTTAGCTTGTGGTAATCTTAGAGATATGTTTGTCTACTATCTAGTCATACCTATATCACTATCAACCTAACCTCTAATGATCCTATTTTCCCTTTTTCTTCTTTTTCTCCTTCAAATAAGTTTTTTTAGTCTCTTTGTATTTCCAATTGCATTAGGACTACCATTACATTTTTTTCATGCATTTTATCCATGTACTATAGTGATATTGAAGATATTTATGTGTCTAATGTACTGAATTATCAATGGTGATATATTTTTTTGTTGACCAATACCATTATACTATATTGATCTAGATCAATAACTTTAACTTAGAGTGATAGTTGATTTCTAGTTTTGGATCGGTATTTATGGGGAATAAATGTCATTTCTAATACACACAACACTAATATCCTCTTATTACACTAACATTTCTTCCCTTAAGTAGTAAAAGGAGGATTTAAAAGATAAATGCTTATTCTGTGGAGGTAAATATAAAGATCATTGAAACTCAATAGGAGGAAGTTGAACCAAGGAGGTTCCCATTAGTATTTGGAGTCCTTAATTATGGACACTTAGGTCTTCATTATTTCCATTTGAGGTCTTCATATGAAACATATCTTTTAAAGTGAACTTAGATCTATGGGGAAGATTAATTCATCGATAATTCAACCCAATGTAAGTATCTATATCCTTATTCTATTTATTTTTATTTATTTATTAGATAGACATGTTCTTATTATTTTTATAGTAGCAAGTATTTTGTTGTCCTTTACTAGGTTTCCTTCATGATAAAATTTGGCATATTATAGGGTACTTAGGCTTTCCATTAAAATCATAGTTTAGGACATAGTTTAGGATGAATTTAATTAGATTATAACTAAAATAAACCATTTGACTTTTTTTATCTTATTTAGCTTAGTCTATTTACCATATTAGATCTAGGTTACCCTTATTTTTTAGTTTCTTCCATATGATTTCCTTATTGTATCATTGATACCCATATAACCATTGTTTTACATCATTGAGTTTACCTTGAGACATAATTAGATTACATGTCCCATATCTTAAGCATAGGATTGACCCTCAATATTGAGTGTGGATTACCATCTAATAAAACTACAACTATCATGTATATTTTATCTTTACATGTATTCAAGTTAAATTTTGGTCTTTAATTTATATCCTCATATATAAGAGAAATATTATTGTTACCTTGATCATCTTATCCCACATCAACATCTTCATTTATCGGCCTTGTCGTATATTTACTCGTATCATGTGATCATGGCATATTGTTATTATCTTATGATTCAGGGTTGGTATACACATTTTTTTTGCATTATTACATTTATGGGACCTTATGCCATATATATAACTTCTCACCTTGCCACATTATGTTCACCATACTTGATATATACATGTTTCATACAATTTCCCATCAAGCGGCAAGATGAAAATTATGTAATATAAAAAAACATTATAAAATACAAAAAATAAAAAATTTGCTATATGCATGGTTACATATTTACCTATTATAGAGGATTTAATATTTAGGATTTACACATGTTAATTTTATGAAGGAACATCCAAGGTGAAGGACAATCTTGCATCACCCATAAATATGGTAGTTATATGTTTTTGTTGTTTTGATTGGCATTCAAAATGGATAAGTCACCATGGATAAGTTTATAGTGGGAATACTAAAGACTCAAGAACTTTAGTTTCATAAATTACATTAGATAAAGATTAATTTTAATTAGATAAATGGTCCCAAGTGAGTTAGTTGAGTTTCTCAACCATCGATATAATTCAAGAAGTGGTAATGTTTGTAGAAGGGTTAAACTGGATAAGTTTTGGGGAAAGGTAATATATCATCAAGGACTTACCTAAACATGAATTTTATTTCATATTTGTATTATAATTGAAAACTTATGCACTTTCAAAAAATAAACCATCTTGTTTCAAATCTATATGTAAAAGTTATGGCCTTTGAAAGCTAGAAGACTTTGTGTAATATTGAAGCTACATCTACATTGAGTGGTAGTTTAAAAAGTATAATTATATATTATAAAACCACCCCAAAAGATTCAAAAACATCAGTTTACATATAGTGGTCGTTTCAAAACTTTCAAACTACATAAAGTAGAGTTTTCACTTGCATAGAATGTAAAAATAAAGTAACAACCTAGAATGAAGAACTATCAAATATTATGTGTTTTTAAGAGGATAAATATGGTGAAAATAAATTATAAGAGGAAAATAAAATTAGTGAAATATTATAATTAGGATAGAGGAGTCAAATTTTAAGATCAAAAATCAAGGGAAGTGAGAGCTCTTCTATGAGTGAGCCAGAGTTTAGGATTAAACCAGTCAATGAGAAATTTTGAATTATGTTCTTATTCATATTTAGGCTTAAAATAACCTTTAATACATGTGAGTAGTATGTGTGATAAAAAATTTGTTATTCTTTAAAATCAATGAAAAAAATAATGTTCCTTGTGTCAAATTATGAGTTGTGTGTCTTGGTTTGAGTGAGTATTCAAACAACATATATTTGAAGGTTATCTTTCATTGGAACCCTTTCTATGTTTGCACCAATTGATATCAGATCAAGGAATTTCCTTGTGGGTTATGTGTGAATACTCTATTTGAGTCAATTTTAAAGTTATGAAACATAATATTGCATTAGGTGAAGTGATGGTACCCAAAGGTAATTCTATTGGGAGAGGAGTAAGACCAAGGGGGCATAGATTGGGAAAATTAGGAAAGATGATGAGAGGAAAACAATAAAGGTTGGATGCAATGGAAACAACACAAATAAGGGGATATAATTTTTATGATATGAGTGAGGTTGAAGTAGAAGGAACTCAATATCTTAGAGTGGATGATACAAAAAATGAAGATGAGATTAAATTTCTCAAATTTGTAACAAAGTTTGGTAGTAAGACAAAGATATATACACCTTAATACAATGGAAGTTTGAATTATGAAGAGCTTGTAGATTCAATAATAGAGATGAATAATTATGTTGAATATGAGTCAATGGAAGAGCCAAAGAAGGTGAAGTTTGATTTAAATATTTTGAAGGATCATGCCTATTTATAGTGGGGTATGTGCAAGGTGAGAGACAAATGAAAGATAAGGAGAAAATAAAGTTTTTGGATATGATGGTGACAAATTTTAAGTCCAAATTATTTCATTCTAATTATCAAATGATATTGTTTAGTAAATTACAAAGTTTTAGACAAAAGGATATTAACATCAAAGAGTACACTGAGGAGTTTTATAGACTAACTATAAGATTTACACATGTGGAGGATGATCCAAAGAAGGTAGAAATATATGTGAATGGGTTGTGTTTTTCCATTAAATACTAAATTAGTTTGTTAAACCTAAGAACTATGGAATAAGTATATCAATGTGCATTTATGGTGGAAGATAATTTGTCAAGGAGACAAAAAATAAAATCTAGAGGTAGAGGAAGGTATTCAAGATGAAGAGGAAAAGTTAATAACAAAATATGACAACAAACCCATGATGGATAAGGAAATCACGCTCAAAATCAAAATTCAAGTACAAGAAGAAGAGGATACTCTAGTAAAGGGAGAGGATCCTATGGAAGAGGTAGAGGATTTTTATGTAAGTGTTTAAAATGTAATAAGTATGATGTACATAGAGATTTTGAGTGTTTATAAGACCCTAGAAACAAAAACAAATAATTGAAGGAAAAACTCATATAGCCCATGGGATGAAGAGAGTGTTAGGTTTCCAACACATACATAAGATCTAGAATAAGGAGAGTCATTAAAAAGAGTGATGTTGAAACTGACCAAGGAGGTGAATGAACCAACACAAAAGAAAAGTTTGTTTTAGTTTGTTTTTAAATTAATAGGTAAGTGTTGAAAAGTGGTTGTTGATAGTGGTAGCATGGATAATCTAGTTTATCAATAAATGGTATAAAAACTCAGGTTAAAAAGTTTAGTATATATAAATTCATACAAGGTTTTATGGTTGAATAAGTTTTATCAAGTGTTGGTGAATGGAAAATGTATGGTGAGTTTTTAGATCGGTTCATATAAGGATGATGTCTTGTGTGATATTATACCTATGAACATTTGTCATGTGATATATTGGGAAGGCCATGTTAGTTTGATAAAATATATGTGGATGATGGAAGAGTGAACACTAACACAAATTTGAAGGATGGAAAGAGGTTAATATTTATCCCATTAAAGGATTGGGGAGATGAGGTGGATAATAATACCAAAGTGATGTTGGTTTCTGGTAAATATTTTTTAAAGGTGACCAAGGAGGAAGAGACATGAGTTTATCTAGTTTTAAAGCCTATGTAAGCTATGCCAACCACTAAGATAAGTGATTATCCTATGTAAATTTATAATATGTTATAATACTATGTTGATATTATGTCAAGTCAATTACCAGAGGGACTAATGCATCTGAGGAGAATTATTCATCATATAGATCTAGTGTTGAGAGAAAGCTTGCCAAATAAGGTAGTTTATAGGTTGATTCCAAATGACAATGAAGATATAATGAGGAAAGTGAATTTTTTTTTGGAAAGCAGTTTAATCTGAGGGAGTTTGATCCCATGTGTAGTCCTAGCCATGTTAAAAACCAATAAATATGGAGAGTGGAGGATGTGTATGGATCCAAGAGAAATAAAAAATATCATTGTTAAGTACAATTTTCAATTACCAAGAACAAATGACTTGATGGAATATTTGAGTGGAGCCAAGTAATTCACCAAGATAAATTTGAAGAGAAAAAATAACCAAATATTTAATAAGGGAAGGTGATGACTAGAAAACCACATTAAATATGACTGGTGAATTTTAAGAGTGCTTGGTCATGCCATTTAGTTTATGAAAATGGCCCAATCACATTCATGAAACTCATGAATGAGGTAAATAAGCCTTTTATGAGTAAGTTTGTGATTGTTTATTTGTATGACATTTTGATTTTCAATCATTCTAGATAGGAGCATTTGAAGCATTTAAAATTAGATTTGGATAAGTTGAAATAATAAAAGTTGGTTATGAATCTAAATAAGTTTAGGTTCATGTAATAAGAGTTGGTATTTTTTATATTTATGATCTAAAAGGATGGGTTAAAGATGGACCTCGATAAGGTGTTAGCAATTGTGGAGTGACGTTCTCCAAGGCATTATTAACCAAAGTTGAGCCTACAGGTCAAATTGGGACCCTTATAGGTAAAAAATTGATTTTTAGGTGTTTTAAGGGTATAATATTATGTCATGGGATATTTTATATTCCATTTGATGTCATTGAATGTCATATTAGCTTTGGTTATTGGTCATTTTAGTCCTTATATCCTTTTGAGTCATTTTGAGGGTCAAAATTAACATTAAATAACCACATCCTTGGAAGATGTTAAGGTGTAAAAAGGGTGATTTCACATTCCATGTGTCTTATTTTTCCTTAATAAACTATTCATAACTAAAAAGTGGTAGGTTCTTCAGAAAAAAGGGCAATTTTCTTAGAAAAGGGAAGAGTTTGGCACTTATACGGCCCACAAGGGAGTGTGACACATGGGATAAGGTCATGATATGACTCTTTAGATTCCTTAGATATATATACATTCTTGAATTACTTTATAAGTTTTAAAATTGAGCTAAAACTATTCTACTCCTTCTTCACCCTTCCATGCACACAAAACTAGTCAATAGGTTTATACTTGGTATAGCTAGCAAGGGAGGTTTAAAAAAAATTAACTTAGGGGTGTTTTATACACTAATTAAACTTCCATTTGATATTTTGTTTTAGAGGAATGGTATCCTGTGCTTTATGAACCATTCCTAAGAAGGTGACCTATCTAATTTGCTTGTTAGTCTATGTACCCTATAGGTTTTTCTCTTATTTGGATGAAATCCAGCTATTGGGATTGATTACAAAGGATTTTTAATCCATATTATAATTATCTCCATTTTTTTCTATCATTCAAAAGTGTTTTGATATGAAAATCATCTTAGGTTGCAAGACAAGACACTTTCTATGTTACAGGCAGTTCCCCACTACTTCTAACATCTCCATGCTTTGATAATGGTTTATGAAGGTGATGATAGGTTTTTTTACATGATTTAAATTCAATATAAATTATCTCACCTTTTAATATCCTTATCTAAAGCAATCTTCATGAAATTACAATCATGAACACTATACAGTCACCTTTTCACCCATTTTCACTTGTTGCCATGATTGAATCACATGTATGAAACTATGTAGTGTGTTCATAGAGGTTTATTTAAGGTTTAAAAATTATTAGAGTTTACTTATAATTTTAAATAAATATGTTGTACTCTTAAAGAGTGTAAAGATAAACTATTATAGTCATATACAACACCTTCATACAGTCAGCCATGGACACATACTTACAGTTGCTATCAAGAATTATATTCACATTGAAAAGAGTATTTTTTGACTTTTTAAAAGTTTTTATAGGATTAAGGAATCAATTTTAGACATTAAAATTATGGTAAGGTCATGTTATATGTTCACAATCCATACATCCTTCCCAATACTCTTGTCTGCTATTGCATTCACCTACAAGTGCCCTCATATGACTAATCATATTGAAAATAAGTGTTTAGGCTAAGCAAGGATTTTTATAGTGAAGAAAGTAATTTTTAAACTTTTTAATAGATCAAAACTACATTTCGAAATATAGACATGCATATATCTCATAAGATCATATACTACCTACACAGTGAGATAACCACCTATAGGTAGCTTAATAGAAGACTGAGGTACTCATATGGAGTGTTAAGGCATGTGTCAAAGCCTTCCTTGGAGTTATAATAGGTTTAAATATCATATCAGACCTTTTGAAATTTAAAATTGGCAAGGTGATATTTTGGATCACCTTCTAAGGTCAAATGACTGATTCAGGGATCAAATCCCCAAAAGTGTAAAACATAGGCCTAAGGCATTTTATTGAAGATCATATAATAGGGATACTAAGGTTTTTGATGAATATAATGAAATTTTATTATATAATATATGTATTAAAATATCTATTAAATTTTTTAAGGGTGGATTATTAATGGAAGTCAATTTTTAGAAGGCCCAAAGATGCCCTTTGAACCACTATTTCTAAGCAGTAATACTTACAAGTTTTAGGCTCTATTGAAGGTCTCTAACATCCAAAGTGTCAAGTGGAGAATATATTAATAATATATGATCATTATAAGTTTAAAAGGACATTTTTACTCAATAAATTTCTAACAAGGATTGAATATCAAGGTGGTAAGCTCCATACACACCTACAACGGTCCTCTTATTTAAAATTGCTCACCTACATTAGACCTTAGCTCCTACACCATCCATAGTAAGGACTTGGGCATGGATATATCATTTTGGCTAGTGGAAGATGGTTTAAAATGACTAAAATTATTCCAATATGATGTATAAATTATTATAAGGAATATTTTCACCTACATGATCATACTTATCTCAACACAGTTGATTGTGTTTGACTGAGACAATAGTGAGCTAGTTTGATGGTGTAAGCATTGGCAATACATGAGATGAGACAAATGAGTAAAAAAAACACACCAAATGAACATAAGTGAATATATATAGGTTTTTTAAATTTTTTTCAAAGCTTAACCATGCATTTCCACCTACAAGTACAAGCCTTAGAGTAGAACATAATCAAAAGTGACAGTCAATCTTAACTAGGCAAAGTGTATGGAAAGGTACATGGAAAGTTGAAGTGTTGGGAAGAATTATAATATAATAATTATGATTTTAATGATCTATATAATCTTTAATAATGGGGAAAAATAGAAAGAGACCTCTGAGGATGCATGAACACAGTCCATAAAGTAGAATTCTAGTACACAGTTTGCCTTCTAAGAGTCTATTTTGGGTTTTGGAGAGGTTGGAGGGTCAAATGACCTAATATAGGGATGAATTTTTATTTAGGATGTATCAATAACTTGGATAATCCCATAAAATATTCACCATTATATAAGGAAAGAGGAGAGTGCCCTCTATTTTGTCTTAGACAGAAGGCACTCCCCTCATGCACAAACCCTATAGATTTAGAGAGTAAGGATGAATGGTGAGCCAATGAGTTGGTTGATAATTGAGTAGAGGTTTGGAAATTTATATAAAAAATATACAAACATAAAATACAAAGAAATAAAGGGTGAAACTCAATAGTTGGTCCAAACCCACAAGAGTTACAGTCAGGCTTAGAAGCCAAATAG
Organism: Torreya grandis; assembly: GCA_037957365.1. Lineage (NCBI taxonomy): Eukaryota > Viridiplantae > Streptophyta > Pinopsida > Cupressales > Taxaceae > Torreya > Torreya grandis. The sequence continues at coordinate 2,840,238 of JARHVA010001142.1, forward strand.
AGAGTCACTTCCAATTGTAACATGAAATGAGTATACCAATTGATTTTTTTCATGTTTTTGAGGTAATTTTAGAAATTTTAAATCTTTAAAATTGTATAACAAGCACAAAGAAGGCCAATTCTATCTCAAGACACTTCAAGCATACATGAAATAAGAAAACAAACTCGATAGGCCAAGTTGAAGTGCTTACATCTCCTTTAAGGATGTGCATGGGGATCTAATAAGTTTGGAGGTGTTGAAAAAGGTATTTAACCTTGTATTTTTTTAATTTTTTTAATTTCCAATGTTAGGGATTTATGAACAAAGCCTAAGAGCCTTAAACACTCAAAACCCTTGCAAACCTTGGTTAAAGACCCAATAAAGGAAATGAGGATGGTGAGCTACCAAAATTGCATAGTTTTTCTAGAATGATGATTGGAGGTTGTATAAGACCAGTTAGGATCCATACCATCAATATTAGTTGTATGATATTTGTACAGACAAGGTACAAAACTACTTTTGATTATTTTATGTATTGTGTAGGTTCTAGGAAGTTTCAAGAGATGGAATCAATTCTAAGAGGAAGATAAAGACTTGTACTAACTCACTATGGTCATTTCATGCCTTGAAAAACTCTTAAGTGCCTCAATAAGAGCTCTCATCTCAACTAGTCAAAATTGGCATGGTGAGCAAGATGATGAGAAGTGTGAAAACTCTAAGTGAGCACCTTTTTAATGTGTATATAATGCCTCTAAGGCCATGGAGGGTCTTGAAAAGTTTCATTCACTCCCTTTTATGACTTTTCATGGAAAATTGATGCATTTTTTTAATCCAAGTGTGCAAGGTGTGTGAAAGAGGAGTTTCTTTAACTGTAGATGGTGATAACTCACTTTCAGATAAATCTAGATGATCAAAAATAAAACCAATGCATAGAGAGGCATGTATAAAACTCATCCCTATAATTGCAATCATGATATTTTTCCCTAATTAGTTTTGGGATGTTAAAATAGTGATAAATAATGAAGGTAGTTTTTTGAGCCAACACAAGGAATTTCCTGCCACTTTGCAAGAGTTTCATGCCTTGGATTGACACTTTTGATTTTTGACTTTGTATTATCAGTTTCAAATTATATTCCCATGCACATGTAACTACTTTTTTCATCTTTACAAATGTATTTTTTGACATTTGTACTTCTCTCTCTCTCTCTCTCTCTCTCTCTCTCTCTCTCTCTCTCTCCTCTCTCTCTCTCTCTCTCATCTCTCATCTCTCTCTCTCTCTCTCTCTCTACTCTCTCTCCTCCTCTCTCTCTCTCTCTCTTTCTCTCTCTCTCTCTCTCTCAAGTTCCCTCTCTCTCTCTCTCTCTCAAGTTCTATAAAAAACTAACCATTTTGGCCTTTGTAAATTATGGTCCACCTGAGTATGGTGAATCCATGCTCATTTTTCATACAATGGATCAATAAATACTACTAATTTTTACCTCTTCCATGATATTTCATAGTGTGTTCACTTAGATGATTGAATTTTTTAGTGATGACTTTGTTTCCTTAGCATTGTGTTTCATTCTCTCACCTATTCTCAGTTGGAAAACTTCTTCTTGAAGGTCATGTGAAGTGTTCTATTGATGTGTCAAGGTTAAGTGAGTTATTATATTAAAACAATGGCATCCTAGGCCTCTTGTCTAGTCCTCCTAGCCTAAACATTCATCACAACGTCATTAATGAAATATTGATGTGAGAAGATGTAGATTAGAGAGTATGTTTAGTTAGTCCCTTGTTCTCATGTGTAACATGGAACTAGTTGGTAGTAATCAAATAATTTGGTGTATCACCTCATTTAGGATAGTTTACTTTCATTTTTATCTCCCCTTTCCCTCACAAGAATTAGGTGTAGTAGTGGTATACAAGTGGTACATCAAGGCAGCTAGCCCTATCTAGAGATTCACCTCATTCTTAGGCTAACCATAGCCTATAGGTGTTTCAATTATGCCACTTGGATGAGGAGAGATGAGAAATCTCCTCAAAGGGTAAAAATCCAAGTGACAACAAGGATATGTCTAAGGCAAGAGGTTTTTATGGGTTGGAATTTTTTTTATAGAAAGTTAATCATAAAACTCAGTGGCATATGTGCACCTATTATGAATTTTATGAAGTGAGATAAGGAAAAGTTTCAATGAATAGTTACAATAAAAAATATATTTCATTTTTTTAAGAAAAAATGACAATACAATTGGTTCTAGCCTTGCCTAATTTTAAAAAAGTGTTTGAAGTGGATTGCGATACAAGTGGGGAAAACCATATTAGAGGTGATAAGTCAATAAGTTAAGTGTATTAATTATTTTAGTGAGAAGTTGAATGAATAAAAAGTGAAGTATTTTGTCTATGACCAATAATTTTATGAAATGGTATAAACTATCAAAAAGTGGTGGCATTGCTTGTTTATAAAATAACTCATTTTATACACATTGATATTCAAGCCTTGAAATTTATAAATAACTAAGGTAAATTTAATCAAAGACATATTAAATGGGTGGATGTTTCTTTAGATCTATTATTTTGTTTTAAAACATAGAAGTGGGAAGTCCAATAAATTAAAATATGCCTTGAGTAAGTGATTTCTTATCATGAATGAGTTAAAGTTCGAGGTCATTGGGTTTGAATCAATGGGATATTTTCATGGATAAAACTTGGATTTTTGAGATGCACAAACAAAATGCATGAATACACTGAATACATATAAAACTCAATGGCTAGAGTATATGATACAATATAGGTTATCTTTTAAAAGGATGAGGTTATGAATACCTCAAGGTTCCATGATAGAGAATCTATTGAAATAAAAACACAATATAGGTCTTGCTAGTTGATTTAGGCATGATAAGACTTTGGTGAAACTAAGTGACAAATATTATAGGAAAAAAATTATCATGAATGTGAATAATTTTTTGAAAAGGCATAGATTTTCCCAACATTCTAAAGGAAAAATTTACAATGCCATATTATATCAATGAATTCCTATTTTGGATAGACTGTGAGATGCATTGAGCATGGATTTTATCCTTGGGTTGCCAAGAACACAACAAGGTAATGACTTCATTTTGTCATTGCTGATATATTTAAAAATATGTCTCACTTTATAACATGTAAGAAGATTATTGATGCCACTAATATTTTTTATTCAATGAAGTGGTAATATTACATCAGTTACCAGTAAATATTGTATCATATAGGGATAAAAAGTTTATTCGTAACTTTTAGAGAATGTTATGACATAAGTTAGGCACAATATTAGAATTTAATTTATCCTATCACCCTCCAGTTGATAGGAAAATAGAGGTTGTGAATTGGATTCTTGGAAAGTTGTTGAGATGTTTGGTTAGTGACATGTCTAAATAATGGGACTTGGTGTTAGCCCAAGCTGAAATTTCATTTAATGATTTCCTTCTAGATTGTTTATGGGATCAACCTAGAGGTGTGTGTGAACTAATAAGTATAATTTATATGAGTATAAGAAGTTTATAAGGTGAAGAGTACACACAATCTATGCATGATGTGCATATGGAGGTGAAGAGAAGTTTTGGAAGAGAGTGTTGTGAATTACAAACAACATTATGATAAAAAAAATTGAGGTTGGGGACTTGGAGTTGACACATTTATGTAAGGAGATATTTCCCAAGGGTAAGTATAACAAGCTCAAGTGTAATAAAATTTGGCCTTATAATATTTTGAATAATTTATTAGTCATTGCATATGAGATTAAGTTATTGGATGGAGTAGGTATTTAACTTATTTTCAATGTATATAATTTGAACCCATAAGTGGTAGGACAAAGAATTGAGATAAGAGAAAGCATGGATTTATTCAGACATTTATCAAACTAAGCACATGCCACAAAAGGAAAAAAGAGATGAGAAACATTATATAAATATGTATTGGAGAGAAGACAAGAGTCAAAAAAAAAAAATGAGTACTTGTTCAAATGGAAGGATAGATCATCTAAAGATTCTACTTGGATGAATGCATCCAAATTTGAAAAACATGGAAAAACCATGGAAGATATCACATCAAGTTCATGAGTAGGTTTTGATGAATAGTTTCATTACCTGGGGTATCTAATCTAAGATAATACAAGGTGAAGGGAAATATCGCATCACCAAAGATATGGGAGTTATGTGTTTTAGTTATTTTTTGTTTTATTTGCATTCAAAATGGAGGAGTTGATAGTGGTAAGCATCAAGACTCAAGAACTTTAGTTTCATAAATTACATTAGATAATGATCAATTTTATGTAGCTACATGGTCTCAAGTGAGTTAGTTAGGTTTATCAATCATCTATGTAATTTAGGAAGTGACAATGTTTGTTCAAGGGATTATTAGTAATTTGGACTATCAAGGCCAAATTACTATCCCTACTATCCAAAACTTTGCCTAAAATGGTCAATTTTCCCAATATAACAAGTCAAACTGGTTAATTATGGCCTAAAAGTGCAAATTTTGGTTAGATGCATCTAAAATGTATCAAAAATTATAAATTTGTGCCAAAATATCTTTATTCATGTTCAAGAAGGTCAAAATATCCTAAGTCCTAAGTTTCAACTCATGATAAAGTCATTTGATATGTTATTTTAGCCAAAAAGGGCCCTTTTACCCCTCCCATGTGCTAGATTGCTAGTTAAAAAGGTCAAAAATATTAAAATTTTCATGATAGCCACTAAATTATTCCCCAATGTTCTTTTTCAAGAAATGGGAAGTGAAGAATTAGCTTTAAAAGGAGGAAAATACCCATTTTCACTTATTTTGTAAGAAGAATTCAGAATCCATATGAAATCCATACAATATAGGGTAGGGGAAGTCATTTTTATGACATATCCAAGCTTCATATAAAATTTCATGGAGTTTCATGGCCGTATAGGCCCAAAATGAACCTCCTTTTGGTTTCTTACTTGTTGGCATAGAGAGACATGCTTGTAGGTTTTCTAATGGTATAATTTTTTGAAGAAGGGTAAAATTCTAAAATTTGAGGTAAAGAACCTAGACTTAGAGAGATTCATGATGGTTTAAGTGGTTTCTCAATTGGATTATCTATGATCAAGAACCATCTAGTTGAAGTCAGGGCAAATTCTATTGCCTAGCATGTAGAAAGGTAGTTATTTTTTCTTCATTTTATCTTCACTTGAGTAGAGTTTCAAAAAAGTTAAAATTGTTAAAAAATATTAAGGTCTTTCTATATCTATCCATGGCATTATTAAGGTGTTATTTATCCAATTTAAGGTCAAACAAATCCCACAAAGTTATCCAATCAATATGCACTATAGGTAGGATTGCAACGGTGAATTATATGGTCTTAAGGAGAAGATTTTAGCTTCAAATTTTCAATAAATTCATGTTTTTAGGGTTTCCATAAAAATTTAATTATTTCCAAGCTAAATTCTTAGAGGTTTATCTTATTTCATGGCTGAGAAAACTGATCTTCATGCTCTAAGGGTGTATCCAAGGGGCCTATTTAGCATAATTTGAGGAATTTATGGGGAAAAATATGATTCATTTTTGGCTTGACGCCCTCCTTCAATGGTCTCCAACTTATGATGGTATGATTTCTTAGTATACATTTGAATATTATCCTTCTCCTTGTATTGTCATGTTCTTTGCCCTCCTTTTCCATCTCTAAACCACTGTCTATCCACAACCATTATCACTGTGTTTTCATCCTTTTTTCCACCCTCCATTATATGTTTTCATCATTTTTTCACTCCTATGACCCTCAACCTCACCTCTATTCCATGATGTCACCCTAAATATACAAAGGTAGATCAAGGAGAATTATGAACATGATAAGGATTATTTGTAAGCTATTCAAGGTCAAATTACAATCATGGATGAGGGCCTACAACAAGTTCATACAATCAAGGAAGTCAAAGGAGTCTTTTGAGTTTCAAGGGGCATCAATATTAAAGATATTACATTCATGGTTATAGTGATACATAATAATAATAACAATAATAGTATAATTAAGACATGGGAGGCTAGAACAAAGGTTATCTATATACATAATAGACTCTTCAAGCACCTTACAGTCACTATCCATACAATGAGCTTATAAAAGTGACAGTGGGTTCCTCTATACAATGAAATGAGTTTATTTGTGCACATTAAGAAGAGTATACAAGATTAATTATATGTATAACCCTTTTTAAGGTCATCTACATTATAGTACATGCATATATTATTCATAAAATCTCACCTACAACCCTACTAGGCTCTTACAGGCTTACTCTCAGGACTAATACACAGTCAAGTTTTTAATAAGGGTTTGTGAATAAGTGGAGGAGAGTGGTTTTAGCATGTTAATAAAATTAGAGAACTATTTAAAGTTTAAAAAAAATGATGAACCATTAAAATAATAGTGTCACTTCAAATTTTATGCACTTACAACTCCCTATCTGTATATGGGCAGGTTATTTTAAAGCCACAATCAAAAGATGTTTGATAATTGTTAGGGCAGTAGGGTTTTGAAGACTCAAAAGGGCATTGATGTTGATTACATTTCATGGGAAAGAGAAAGGATAGGTATATGAATACTTGATGAGGATATGGAATCAAATCATTACTTACAACCCTACATCCTCTTTTGAAAAGTAACCTATAGCCATAGGCTATTTGTGTATCCAAGTTTGATAAGTAGTTGATGACACAGTGGTTCCTAACTAGTTTCATGTTGATTTTTTTTCATTCTCAAGATAGTAAAATGGTATTCAAGATCTTAAGAGACTCAATTATGGTCAAGTTACATATATATACTTTTATACACAGTCATTCTTTTCCACTATTTGTACAAAGGATATAATACTAGATCATAAACCGAAGAAAAGAGGAGACTATCTTAATGAGTTGTTAGGTATCATATTGATAATAGATAAGGTTAATTAAATAAGTTAATGAAAATCAAGGATATAATTGAATGAAAGAGATATAAAACCCATAAAAATGGCACTTACAGTCATTATGAAGGAGACAATTATAGCTACAGGCCTGTACCCTATAAGGAGGCCTAATAGCAATAGGAATGGTCTTGGACCTATCGAGGAGGCTAGTTTTGATTGGAAAGGAGGTAATGATATTGGGAAGAATAGATTCATGAGGTTAATATGAGATAAATGGACTCATTAAACTTAATTAAAGTCTTAATAGGTATAAATATAACCTATAGAAAACATTTAACCATACAATCAACCTATAGTCAAGGTAGGGGGTAGGTGTTCTATGAAGTGGTTTGCTCTTAAGAAGTAGGATAAAGTTCCTCATAATGATATGTTCAAGGGGATGATCTAATGAGGTATGAGATACATAAGGTCAAATCATGCTAGGAGAGACTTCAATACTAAGGTACAATTAATCATTTTATAAACATGCAACTACAAGCCTGTACCTTTCTAGACAAGCTAAATTGGTAGCATAACGAGTTTTCTTAAAGCTTTAGGAGGTTTGTTTTGCCAATAAGGTGTATGAGTACCATCAAGAACCCCAATATTAATGGACATAAATGGATGAAAGGTATGAATTTAACTAAAGCATAGGGTCATATCTCTTCATAATGACTACCTACAGGCCTCTTTTGAGAAGTAACCTACGGCCATACATTACACTTGTAGCTGAATTGAAGATTCTAAATGTTATGAGAGGGAGATTGGTGCTTTGGACTATCACTAAAAGTTTTAAACTATTTAAAATATTTTGAGTTTTCAAATTGAATTAAATCAAGAACATTCAAGTTAAAATAAGACACAAGAGTAACCTACATCCAAGGAAAGGTGCAGGGCTTCAACAAGTGAATTGTTTCCAATTGGTTTAAGGTTGAGTCCTTAATGGTAGATACTCAAGGGGATGTATATAAAACCCTTGATGATAATGAAGGTCATGAGACATGTAAGGTATTGAGAAGGGATAATGAAGGACTAAATTAAACCCTACAGGCTCATTCTGTACAAGTGACACCTTACAAACATCACTAAGAGCATGGAATATACAAACTTAAAAATGAATTTCAGGAGCACTGAGCCTAATGGTCAAGCATGAGAAATAGTATAGGCACATATAAGCATCACCTAAATCCACCATGATGGACTCCTACAACATATATAGAGCATATAATCTGTACACTAGTAAGTGCACCTACAGGATAATGTGTATCCATATTCAAGAAGGTGCTTGATGTTTTAAGGGTTTCTAGCCACTTCAAAGGGGTTTTTATTGAGATGGACTCATTCAAGCAAGGGGATACAAATATGTGGGGCCTTGGTAAGGGCTAATGAAAGACTTATAAACTAGGTCTATAGACATACTAAGTGACAACCTATAGGTCTCTTTTGAGAAATTAGACCTACACCAAACTAACACTGGTTATAAACTTTTTAAGGATGAATGAGGATATAGGCTAGAGCAAAATTTATGATCATCATAGCATTGGGCTAATCATTATCATGAGAAGTATCAAGGGTAAGTGCCACTAAAGCTTCATCTAAACAAGCATAATCTAGGTTTATTTTAATGAATGTCCTATGAAAGTCAATGAAAATTCAAATCATACACTTCAATGAGGCTTGCACTTACAAGACATGTATGGACTAATGCGTACTTTAAGGCCTAAAACCTTGCATAAAAGAGTCAAATTGCTATAAAGAAATGTGTGGAGAGATATTTTTCTCTAAAAATCTATATTCATCTCTTTAGGATGAAATTTTCCATTACCATGCTCAATATTCATCACTATTCATCTCTGAATATGAAAACACAATCTTTTTCAAGCCTAATTACCTTGTTTGGAGGTCTTATCATGCTTGAAAATAGGGATAGAGGAGTTTTATAAACTCATAAAAAGAATATTGAGATTAATGAATATTAATTTTATATTTATTGCATCCAAACATCATGAAATTCACCTTAAAAACACCAAAACTTAGTAAAAAATGTAGACAGTCTATGCATGGAGACATTTTTTGGGAGAAATTGAAGATTTTGGGAGCTACATGTGGAGTTAAGACCTAAAATTTTATGAAAAATGTTGTCATGAGTTGGGTAACCATATTAAAAAAATTTATATCCATTTTAAAAGTGCACATATTAACTATTTTGCCTCAGAATTTAGCCTATTTGTTTGAGGTCACCATTGGAACATGCTTCAACCTGGAATGCCTCAGAAGCTTCTAGTGCCAAGTAAGGATTAATAATCATGGTATGATGTTTTTAAACCATAATAATACATAATTTTTTTAAAAAAATTCAAATTTTATGCTAACCATGCTCATACAGTGTTTTGTAGGCAAATAGGCACTTAGGCCAAAAAGGCATTTTTAGATTTTTCATGGAAAAATGACTTTTAGAGTGTTTTGATAGCATGGTAAAGGTAATATAATGATTTTTTCAGGTTTTTTTAATATTTTAAGGATATATTTTTATTTTACTGATGTTTTTCACTTTTGCAGTTTTAGGCACCCTTCTAAACCACCTGTTTAGATGCTCGTTTTGTTCACCACATGTGGAGTTGGGATGAATGATCCTAGTATATTTTGAGGAAATATATTTAATTATAATTAATGAAAAATTTATATTATTTTGGGGACTATGATTTATGAACAATCACTAAGAGCGTAGGTAGCTTAGAATGCAATCAATTCCCCATAACCAATTTTTATTCACGTGGTAACTTTTCATATATTTTGCATATGAGCCCAATATTTGTAAAGATATTATAAGGGTAAATTTGATACACATAAATGGAATTGGTTTGATATTTTTATGTCTTTACCTCATGAATAATTAGTTTAAATTTCCAGCTTAAAAGCCTTCCTAAGCACCTTAAAAACTAGTTTTGAGAAAAGTGGATTTTATTACAATAAAATCACCATGTATCAACCTGAATTTTTTTTTAAATGTCAAGTAAACTCTAATATTATTCCTTAAATTTAAATTTAATGCATGGAGTTGTATAGTTGAGGGCATAAATCATGTTTTTGTGGAAAAAAGTGTGTAAAATGAAGTACAGTGCAATTTAACATAATATAATAATTGGAGTTATAATCTTAGAAATTTTTATTTATATTTAAATATCCATTTTATCATAAATAATCCCAGAGGTACCCATACCAGATCAATCAAAATGGGTACTCTACTGTAATTTTGAACAAAATGGGCCTAGTCAAGCCTGTTGACTAATTGGCAAAGTTTTTTTCATCAAAATTGTTAGGTTGTGGAGCTAAAAGCTTTACTAATGCAAACATGGAGGAGGTGCTAAGTGTCATAGTAACCAACATCAGTCAGGCCAATCGACGTCAGTCAGGAGTAGATAGGAAGCTACTGACATCGGTCATGGATCAGCCGACGTCGGTCATCTCCAGATAGACAACGACTGACGTCGGTCACCTGTGCATTCCAGAACTGTTAGTTACACAAACAGGTAGTTTGTTAAATGTTTGTTTGCATGTAAAGACTAATTTTAGTCTTGGAGCTACATTTATAATTATTGTAATTAGAAGTCTAATTATTATTTGTATGGGATCTATTTAAGAGACCCATGGGTTGTATTGTAAGATTGTAGAACCAGAGGAATTATGTAGAATCAAAAGGGTTCTATCCAAGGGAGAATCATAAAGACTTGGTGAGGCAAGGACAAGGGTTCTTCTGGGTGTGTAAGATCTAGGTTGGCAGGTGTGCAAGGCTAGGTTGATCTGTGATATAGCAAGATTAGGTGAGATCTACATGGTAAGTAAGGTCAGTTGATCTATAGGTGTGTGTGTGTGAGAGAGAGAGATATAGGTTTGTAGGTGTGCAAAACTAGGTTGATCTATAGGTGTACAAGATCAAGGAGATCAGAAACACAATGGGTAGCAAGATTAGGTGAGATCTACTTGGAGTACATGGTGTACTCAGACTTGGAGTATGTGTGTATACTCGGTGGTACTGACAGTATTGTTACTGACTAGTTGAAACACCAACTCAGTTATTGAGTTGTTTGTATTTGTAATTGAGAGAGATAACTCTTGAGGGAGATTATTGTATGCCCTAGAGGTGTGGGAAGAAGAGTGTGACTTCTTTATTGTAATTCCTTCTGGATGAGTTGAATACAATTGTGTGTTGCCTCTCATATTCTGTGCTATTTCTGAATTCTAGTTACTTATTAATTCTGGTTAAATTTTGTGTTTAGTTGCTTAGACAAAGGTAATCAAGTGTGCTCTTAGTGAGCAGGGATCCTGACAAAAATCATAACTTTGGTGATGGAAAATTATTTTTAAACTTTAGTTTTTTTTTAAGGTTTCATGGTTTATTTTTTAGGTATCATGGTGTCTAAGTGCACAAAATTGACCTATTTGGCTTAACTAATCTAGTTGGCCTAATTATTTAAAGGGATAAGTTAGAGGTTGGAATTGGATGGTTATTTAAAGAGTTATATTTTAAGTTCAATGCCACTTTTATGATGAGTATTTCATGTTTATCTCATTTTTCAAGGGTCCTTTTTCATGCAAGTGGAGGCTATTTGGAGTTGAATAATCTTGAGCTTTAGTTGACTTATTGACATGTGCCTCATCCACTCTTGTTTATCTTGTTAATTAAAGGCTTTCAACACTTAAAAATTAGTTTAATCTAGAGTTCTCCACCTAAGTATTGGAATATCATAATTCATGTAAGATGGAGTTAAGCTGAGTTGACTTGTTAAAGCTTGTTATACATCCATTCTTGGTTTCCATGCAAAGGAGGAATTTCTCTTATTTTAACTCAATTTCTAAACACATCAAGTGGAGTTTCTCTTTTAGGATTGGCATACCATTCAAAAATAATAATTTTGACTTTTCAAATGGGCCCACCATTCCTTCTATGCCAAATTTTGAAGTTTCATGCATGCTTTGTGAATTTTAAGTTTTTTTGAATTATTTGAATATTGTAAAAGGAGTTGTCTTGAGTTAGTCAACCGAGACTAACCCTTCTCCCTTCTCAATTCCACATGGGCTAGAGTTAGGTTTTAAAACATATATATTGGATTTTTCAAGCCATTATGGGATAATTCCTAGAGAAAAAAAAGTTGTAATTTGGACCATTTATTAATAAAGGAGTTTTTGTTCTATATATGAGTTTTTATAGAAGAATAGTGTGTATTTGATTGTGCATTAGCATATAAGTGAGATTTATCTCCTTTTGGCAGGTCCCTTCCTCACCTATCTCTCTTTATCTCACCTTATACAAGTCATTTGAAGAGGTTTTCAACCCTTCATCTGAAATATTTATGCTTGAGGACAAAAATAGGAATTTTTATTGATTATATGTGTGCATTAATTTTAGTAACTTCATAGAATATGAAAAATTTAGGTGCATCACCCTTATAATTAGGATTTTATTTTAATTTCTCCTTCCCCTTTTCACCCAAGAGCAAAAATCATAGTATTCAGACTTAATAGATAAATATTAAGGGAACCAACCCTTTTTGTAGGTTCTTCTTATCATAGAGTCACCCACACTCTAAGAAATTCCCATTATTTCAACTCGAGATAAGGTGTGCTTGCACATCTTCAAGCAGGGTGCACTGCAGAGTGATGATAGTGATAAAATGGATATGTTATGGGGAATGGGTAAAAATATCATCAAGGACTTCCCTAAACATGAATTTTATTACATAATTTTATTCCCCTTGAAATGTTATACACTTTTAAAAAAATAATCATTTCATTTTGAGTTTGTATGAAAATGTTATGGCCTTCAGAAGTTGGTAGAATTTTCATAGTAATGAAGCTACTAGTTTACATTGAGTGATAATTTCATAATCACTACTTATAGGGGAGGTTTCAAAATAGTTATAATGGTTTCAAAACCACATGAATGCATAAAGCATTAATTTCACCCACATGGAAAGTAAAAATAAAGGAACAACCCAACATGAAAAACTTTTGTGTATTTTGTGTGTTTTCAAGAGGATAAATAAGATGAAGAGACACTCTAAGATGCTATGGAAATTAGTGAAATATTAAAATTAGGATAGAGAATTCAATATTAAAGATAAAAACTCAATGAAAGTAAGAGCTCCAAAAAGATTGAATTTAGAGTGTAGGACTAAAAAAATCTATGAGAGATTATGAATGAATGGTATTATTCATGTTTATACTTGAATAAGCATATGAGGTATGTAAGTAGTATGTGTGTATTATAAAACCTTTGTTATTCTTTCAAATCAATGAAAAACATAATGTTCCTTATGTCAATGTTTGAAATATGTGTCTTTGTTTGAGTGAGTATTCCATCAACATAGATTTGAAGGTTGTCCATCATTAGACCCATTTATGTGTTTGAACCACTTTTCATGGTATTCCTTGAGTGGGTTCTATACAACTTCACAAGTTACATGATAATGGAATACACACTATATTTTCCACTTCTTGATGGGTCACTTTCAAAAACATGTCCTATTTTGGGGAAATTTCCATATAGTTGATTTTTCATGGTGATATTTGTACTTGTTTGTTATTTATAAAATTGAGGTAGATTACATTAGTTGTTACATCTCATACTAGTACATATATCTTTTTTGTCACATGAATAAATTTCTTTTTATTGTTACATGGTTGCATTAACTATTTTAAGTGAATGTTTTCTTGTATGTGCATGTGTTTGCATGTTTGTGTGTCCTTATCTATAGAGCATCCTCTAGTTGTCATGTTTGGTGAATCCCACCCTTGTGTGATCTAACTAACCTATCTTGTCATTAACTTGGGTGTGATCACTAACATGTGTGTTCCTAACTTGAGTGTATTTCATTACTTTATTCATTTATTGTAACCATGATGTTCATAATTCATATTATCTATATGATTATATACATGATGTATATCATGCATATTACTATAATTTATTAGTACCTACATTTCCATGGTTTATACCATGCATCTATGGATGCACGCTACTTGTGTGTGTTTATATTGTTATATCTAGCATGAGTGGAAGCATATTATATCACCTTATAAAAATAATAGGTTTTCCCATATTGATTTTATTTTAAGAGTATCATACCCTTTTGAATTGTGATTGATATAATTCTATACTTCCTATACTAAATTTTCACTTATACATGATACACTGGAGGCATGAATATATGTCAATTTAATTTATTAAAAAACAAAGCATTATTAGATGTTATTTTCAAATTGATTACTTATATTTGATGGTATTTAATCTTTGGATATATTATTTTCCTAACATATGAGACATTTAAAATTATCTTTTGAGATGTGTGATTGCAACATAAGTATTCATCCCTCACCTAAAAATGGGGAACATATATAAAGGCATATTTAATTTTATTCAAAAATTGAGTAAACCTGAGTGAGCTTGAATAAAATTATATATTTCATTGATCAAGAAGTGGATTGGGTCATAGTGACTCCCATATAAGTGTTGGTTATGTTTAAACACCTATTAAAAATTTAGTTTCATAAGCGGTTGTTGTGGTATTTGGAATAAATACCAAACAAGTGTATTCATTCCTATGCTCTCATTATAAATTAAAACTTTCAAAATTCAAAATTTAAAATTCAAAATTCAAATATATATCATGTTCATTAATTACTTGTAACAATTGGTGATTATTTTAATAATATCAAAAATCCATGTGAAAGGAAGCTTAGCTTGAGTATACATAAAAATCCCTAGACTCTTCGATAGGTAAGTGAATGTATGTGTTTTAAATTATTAATATTTTTACTTTGATGCACACATGCATTCACCCATGCTCACATACTCGCATCAAAGTGGGGGAATTATGTACACACCTAAATTTAGTACAAAACCCATGTTCCTAATTTATTATTCCTAATTTATCATTTTTGACTTACTCATGTATATTTACTTATTTATAAGACTTTTACAACCCCACATTAGTATATGTTAAGCCCTTGATCCTTAAAATAACTCCTAACACTTATTATAATCTACTAGTTAGAATATTTGGGCTAAATCTCATCTATTATCAATCTCTTCATTGATATTTAATCCTCTAGTTAGTCCAAGCTAAACATGTGTCCTAAATGAATATATTCCATTTACCTTTGTGGGTAATTTTATCTATTTCCACTAATCTTTCACATTTAAATTTTCTCCTTATCATTTCTAAAGTTATCTAGCATGCCCCATCTTATCCTAAAATTACCTATTTGTAAAATCCATCCTAAAACATTTAGAATAATCAAGGGATTATTAAAAAGAATAAAATATCAAGGTATAAACCTAAATCAAATACATACATCAAGTTAATTTATTTCTTCTACTGTAGGTTTGAGCTTCATTGAGTCATATATTAAATGCTTGTGACAAGGCTTTATGTATTAGTCTTTCACCATCCCCTTATATCAAATAAAGGTTTTCACTTTCATGTAGTTTCATCATCACTTCTAGAGAATATAAGGATACAAATCCTTGTTCATTTTATTCGATTCACACTCACTAATAATTACCTCGTGTTTTAATTCCATCTTGTGGGGTATGTAGTTTTCAACATTGTTTCAATGGTTTACTAACTACATAACACATTTTTAAATTTTGAGTGCCAAGATAGGTTAAAGAGAAGGAATCAAAAAATTCATCACATTATACTTGAAAAAAAATGAAAGCACAAATACATGAAGATCATAAAACATGAGACAAACAAGTGATAAAAAAATTAGGTTTCAAAACCTGATACATGAGAGACTTGGTGGAATAGATACAAACCTCACAACGTGAATATGTACATTATGAGTTTTCCTAAATCACATGAATGTAGAATGTGACTATATACATGAGGATGTCACAGTCAATCAAAGTTTAAAACAATGCACATTCAGCTTGCATGGTTATATTTTAGATCTAGGATTTTATATTTCAGCTACAACAATAACTTATGACCATTCCTTATCATTTTGTATTTGATTTTCATAGCTATTGTTTTTTCTTTGCCTTGTTATTAGTATTATCTAGTTCGATAGATGTAAATTATTTACTTTCATAGCTATAATATTAGATATCGTAATTTTAATAGTTTATTCCTTATTTTTTATAAGATTACAATTAGGATAAACAAAATAATGATATTCATACTTTGTTTAAAAAAAGTCTTGGCAATAAAACCAAAGTGTTGTGATTTTTTTAGATCATCTAAACTCTTGCATAGACATGATTATGTGAATCAAATAATAGGACACCCATACTTACAGTGCCAATATATCACTTAATCCCTAAGACTTAAATGCTCACCTAACATGCAGTAAAAAAACACCAAGATCCCAAATAACAAATCATAAATATAAACTCATGCGAATCAACTTATATTAGAAAGAAAATAAAATAAACCTCATCTATGTAAATAAAGAACAAGATTAAAAAATAATTACAATTAAAAAATACATGACCATATTTATATTCACATCCATGTACATTCATTACAAATCATACATATTCCAATTAGAATTGGTCACCATGAATTTTTTGTCTTTACATATGAACCTTAAGTGTTACATCTTCTTATCGTGGTGCATTCACATTTGTGGGTCTCAATAAAGAGATTCTTGCACAAATGTCACAAGTGTTCTTCATTTTTTATACTAAAAAATCAAACTATCATCAAGATATGTTATGAAAAACTTACCCAAAAATGGATTAATAGCTTCATTCATCAATTTCATGAATGTACTTGGTGCATTAGTTAACCCAAATGTTATAACTAACTACTCATATAACCTTAAAGTGTCTTGAATGATGTTTTCCATTCATCACCTTCCCTTATGTGAATTTGGTGATGTCTACTCTTCAAGTCATTTTTTCTGAAGTATCCCGCTACACTCACGCAAACCATCAAATTGTCCATGTGCAATAATGGAAATCTATATGGTTATATTTTTAATGACTCTAAAATCAGTGTACATTCTCCATTATTTTTAGATTTTAACACTATTGGTACTGTACATTGGCTCAAAATTAATCTTATAAACCCTTTATATAATATATCTTGTCATGTAGAGTATGTACAAATAAAACATCTTGACCTTTGTTTCTTAATCCAACTTCTTTAAGCAATGCTTACTAGCTCACTTCTCAATGCAAGATTCTAATCTTCAATTCATTGTTAGGAGGATTCAAAAAGTTTATAAATTCATATAGGGTCTCATTACCCTCCCAATAAATTTTGATAACTTTTTAAATGCCTTTCAATACTCATAAACACTTTTCAAGTTTTAATTCAACTCTCTACACAACCCTGTCAACTCTACCAATAGGTTCTATTAGCCTTTTTTTTAATGGAAAACCTATTGGTATAAAATTGTACCTTCTCAGAATTAAAATATATCACCTATTTTATATAAAATTTAATGTTTTTATTTTATTCTCAAGTTTTCAATCCCAAACTCACTCTTTAAGCCCC
Organism: Torreya grandis; assembly: GCA_037957365.1. Classification (NCBI taxonomy): domain Eukaryota; kingdom Viridiplantae; phylum Streptophyta; class Pinopsida; order Cupressales; family Taxaceae; genus Torreya; species Torreya grandis. The sequence continues at coordinate 2,857,642 of JARHVA010001142.1, forward strand.
TTTTCCAAGATCAAATAGCTCTCCATTTACCCTTCATTAGGTCTGTTAGGTCTTTTTATAACCCTATCTACTCTCAATAGCTTACCAATGTATGAATACATAACCAAATATTAAAATATCCCAAAAATATATTAAGATACTTTGTAACCTATCTTTCCACCAAGTTGTATTTATTTTTGACGGTCTAAATGGTCTAAATCAATGAAACCCTAGTTTTAGGGTTGCGAGAACTTGTAACAACCTGAGAGAAATTATATTTTGTTTGTGATCATTTAAATATTATTAAAAGGACCAAAATAGTTTTTTTAAATCTACCTAGACTTGGAGCATGACTTTCAACCCCTAGATGTCAACAAACCATCCACTGTCTGCAATTTCCAACTCAAAATATGCTTGACTATGTAAGCATAATGACACTATATAGGTTTGTGTCAAGTTTTATAAAATCTCACTTCATTTTGATTAACAAAAGACTATAATATAATATAATGGATTCATTTATACCTGATCACATGTTCTATAACATTTGAAACTCAAATATTTGGTCTTGTCTTTTCAATAATTCACTACAAAAACCATCTTGTCAGTATTCACTAAAGGAAATAGGGGATTATTGTATAACTACCTGATCAATATATGATTTCCACGTTATTTATTAACATATATAAAAAATATATCAACAAAAGTCTTAAGGAATAATTATTTGAACTAATTCTCAATTGTTTTACTTGACACTTTTTCAAGACACAGTCTATAACCCACTAAACGTCACAATCTGTAACACAAATAATAGGGTTCTATCTATATACCAAACATATTTCATACCATACCTTATCATTACAAATAAAAACAAATAACTATCCCATATATTCCAAACATGTTAGGAAGTAACTTCATAATCATGATTTATCAACAAAGCACACACAATTATTAAATATCATCTTTTTTAGCCTAATAGGGCTTGTATAAGAAGTCTACAAAACAAAGATACTTTCCTCCTATAGCTCTTCAAGGATTCTCATCAAAAAAACATTCATTAACATATGAATTCACTTATAAATAAGAAAAAATCTCAACCTCATTTTTTTTATCAACAAACTCATATAATCAGTTTCAATAGCAAATGGCCTTCATCAAGGTCTATATATGTTCGTTTCAAAAATAAGGGTTACCAAAAACCAACCCTCCCCTTCATACCAAATTTTTCATTACATTAATCCTTACATTTCATTTTAATGGAATCATATCTAAAATTATAAAATTGACTCTCTATACCCCTACTAATGTGCATAATTGAATCTTGGTGCCTCATACTATGTGGAGGTTTTCTTTCTCAAAAATACATTATCCATGATTTTCACCAAATATGACATGTATATCCAAACATATGTTAAATAAAAACTGTTATACCTCAAAAAATATCTAATCCATTTTTAAATTCTTGATACCTTGGTCAACCTCATACAATGCATGAGCATCCCTTTACAAGGCTAAAAAGATTCAAATTTTCAAATAATGCATTTTGGAGGGAAACTCTAGAATTTAAATTCTTTACACCTATGGACTATCTATTCTCCAAAAAGGGAATTTCCTAAGACCTATATTACCTATAAAAACACCTAATATACTTCTAAAAGACCAAAAATGAATCAACTTGGGGTCACCATGGGATGTCCCTACATCATACTACCAAGTTGAGGAATCTTTTCCACATGTATGGAATGATGCACTTAGTATATGTTGTTGCCTACATGAATTGAAATCCTATTGAATTTTTATAACTCCACTTGCCTCTCATAGAGGTATACATGCTCTTTGACCCAAATTTAGGCCTCCCCTACTTCACCTTCATACCTACACATGAAACAATAGTGTGAAACAAAACTTATCTACTGCCTTTTCCTCCTTGCCATGCATGTGTACTCCAATCTTCCTTTTCTTCAATCTTATCCACCTTATTCTTCACTCTATTATCAACCACTATTGAAAATATGCATTCATATTCCTTTACGAATAGTCCTTGTGCTACCCATTCTATCTCATGCACTACTTGTGTTTTTCCTTTGCTTATCTCATACTCATATAGATTCTTAACTTACTATTGTACATCATCATATTTATGACTGATCTTTATCTCTTGTACTTATATAGGCTGCATATTCATCTTCACTATCTCCTCTTGATGATTTCTTTCATGGGACTATTTTTTATTGTCCATCTCTTGGACATCCTTCTTTTATTCAACATTTTCTTTCAAACATTCAACCATACCTTCTTTTGCTACCTACTCTATACCTAAAATTTTGTCATGAATCGACATATTAGAAAAAATAATTGAATCCTTCATGGCTTCCTCATGGGATGCCTCTTTCTTTGGAAATTTATCCTCCATCTTCTTCTCTTGCTTGGTGTCATATTCAAACCATCTCCTTTCCATCTCAGCTACTATGTCAAAATCCATTATGTTTTCCTCTCTTTCATGGACTTGGATGAAATTATTGCATTCTTGTGTTATCTAAATCTTCACTTTATTTTATTCCTTTGGTATCTTGACCAATCCTAAACCTTCCATAACTTTATTCCAACACTGCATCATCATCATGAGTCTTTCATCTTTTCTTCCCTCTTCACCTTTCAAGGGTAATATTACATATACCTCTCCATTCTATTTAAAAACATATGTGTTTTCATTCCCATCATGTATGACATGTATATCATACTACCATGGCCTCCCTAACAACATGTGACACACATCTATAGACATAATATCACATAATATACTATCTCTATATCCACCTATCTAAAACTCAACCCAAATTTGTTCACTTACCAGTATATGGTGTCCTCTCTGAACCCATGCAATTGTGTATGGATCTAGATGTGGAATATTTTTCAACATTAACTTCTACACCATCTCCAATGAAACAATATTTTTATTAATACCACCATCAATAACCAAATTACATACCTTACCATAGGCTTTACATCTACTTCTGAACAAGCTCCTCCTTTAGATTGGTTTTTTTTTTGCATTAATAGTATCCTCATGAGAAATGAATCATTATTTTCATTTCCCCTCTCTTCATTAATCCCTTTCACTCTCTATAGTTGCATACCATTTTTCACACCTCTTGGACACTCTGTTGCCCTGTGTCCATCTCTATGATAACTCTAACATTTCCCTTGAAATATTTGTATCAGTCCTTGTCTCATTGGACCTTAATCTCTTCTCATTATATCATATATAAATTTTCTAACCTACCTTTCATGTTGCTACTACATGCCATCTTATTGATATACCACCATGTTCTTGTGGTCTCTCTTGTACCGCCTCTTCATTTCCTCACTTTACCACTCTTTCTTGAAAAGGTGTTACCTCACCTTGATACCTATCATATCTTTCTTATATTTTTTCTCTCCTCTTGATATTATTATCTATATCCTATATTATCATCAGAAGTGGAGAAGTTACTTGGTTCACTTGGTCCACCACTTGTTTGACCATATCATCATCTTCTCTACTTGCTCTCTCTATAGAGCATTGTCTCTAACCACCTATCCTGTAATGTAATTCACAACACATTATTAATCCTTTTCACATTAAAAAAAATATTTCCCTAATCTTTGATACCAAAATTATATATATCATGTACAAATGAAACATCTTGACCTTTATTTCTTAATCCAACTTCTTTAAGCAATGCTTACTAGCTCACTTCTCAATGCAAGATTCTAAGCTTCAATTCATTATTAGGAGGATTTAAATAATTTATCAATTCATATAGGGTCTCATTACCCTATAAATCCCTTTTTAAAACTCTATAAATTCCTTTCAATACTCATAAACACTTTTTATGTTTTAATTCAACTCTTTACACAACCCTGTCAACTCTACCAATAGGTTCTAGTAGCCTTTTTTATGGAAAACCTATTGGTATAGAATTATACATTCTCCAAGTTAAAATATATCACCTATTTTATATAACCTTTAATTTTTTCCTTCTATTCCTAAGTTTTCAATCCAAAACTCACTCTTTAAGCCCCTTTTCCAAGCTCAAATAGCTCTCTATTTACCCTTCATTAGGTCTGTTAGGTCTTTATATGACCCTGTCTACTCTCAGTGGCTTACTAATGTATAGGTACATACCCAAATATTCAATTATCCCAAAAATATATTAATATACATCTTAACTTATCTTTTCAAAAAAATTTACTAATTTTTTATTGTTCAAATGGTCTAAATCAATAAAACCCTAGTTTTAGGGTTACAAGAACCTATAACAACCCAAGAGCAATTATATTTTGTTTGTGCTCATTTTAATATGATTAAAAGTAAAAAAATAGGTGTTTTACATCTACATAGAATTTTATCATGACTTATAACCCTATATGTCAATAAACCATCCACTATTTGTAAGTTTCAACTCAAAATATGCCTGACTATGCAAACAAAATGACACTATATAGGTCTGTATCATGTTTTATAAACCCTCACTTCTTTTTTATTAAAAAAAGAATAAAATATTATCTAATGGAATAATTTATACCTTATCACACATTATATAACACCTACCACTCAAATATTTGGTCTTGTCTTTTCAAGAATCCACTACACATACCATCTTGTCAGTATTCACTACAAGAAATAGGGGATTATTATATAACTGTTTGATCAATAAATGATTTCATTATTTATTGACACATATAATAACTATATCAAAAAAATAATTAAGTAAAAATTATTTTAACCGAGTTTAATTTCCTTTACTTGACACTTTTGCAAGACATAGTCTATAACCCACTAAACAACATAGTCTGTAACACAAATAACAGGGTTTTGTCTATATACCAAACATCTTTCATACCATATCTTGAAACTTATCATTAAAAATAGAAACACATACCTCTCCCATATCTTACAAACATGTTATGAATTAACTTCATAATCAATATTTATCAACAAAGCACACATATTTATTAAATATCATCTTTCTCAACCCAATAGGGCCTGTATATGAAGCCTACAAAATAAGGATACTTTATTCCTATATCTCTTCGAGTATTCTCATAAAAAAAACATTTATTAAAAAATTAATTAAATTATAAATAATATCAACCTCATTTTTAATCAACAAAATCATACAATTAATTACAACAACAAATGGACTTTATCAAGGTCTATATATGTTCTTTTCAAAAATAGGGGTTGCCAAAAACCAACCCTCCCATTCATACCAAATTGTTCATTACATTCATCCATCCATTTCATTTAACTGGAATCATCTCTAACATTCTAAAACTAACTCTCTATACCCCTACTAATGTGCATAATTGAATCTTCGTGCCTCATACTACGTGTAGATTTTATTTCTCAAAGATGCATTATTCATGATTTTCACCTAATATGACATGTATATCCAAACATAGGTTAAGGAATAAATTTTAAACCTCCAAAAATATCTAATCCCTTTTTACATGTTTGACACCTTGTTCAACCTCATACAATTCATGAACATCCCTTTATAAGTCTAAGAAGATTCAAATTTTTAAATAATGCATTTTGGAGGGAAACTCCAAAATTTAAATTCTTTACACCTATGGACAATCTATTATCCACAAATGGAATTCCTTGTACCTCTATTACCTATCAAAACACCTAATATACCAAAAATGAATCAACTTGGGTTCATCATGGGATGCCCATACATCATCTTGTTGTTACCTTTGCACCACTACATTCTCCTTCATAGTTAACCTATAATCAAATCCATGTGAATATTTATGATTTTAATTGATCTGGTAGATCATTAAACAAAATATCCTCAAATTCACTTAGTATATATTTTAATTTTCATGGAAATGTTTCTTCTATTTTTGTTCTTGCATTCAATTGTGTTGGATTGAAAATCAATGCATAACATGTGCTCTCTTATTTTACTTATTTCAAGAACTCCTTCACTTGTGTTTGCATGACCATCATGCTATGATTTTCATTCAAACTACCAAAGATTTCAAAGTAAAATATGACAAACATCCATAAGCATTATGTCACATAACAATTCATATTTATAGGTACCAATTTAAAAACTTACCACACATTGGGCATTCATCAAAACTTGATGTCCCTTCAAAAACCATGGAATCTTATATGGATTCAGATGCATAAATTTATTCAAACTAATTTTATCTAAAATTTATTGTGAAATAATATTATTATCACGACCACTGTCAATGATAAATTTTCAACACTTACCTCCATATTTTCAAATAATTATGAACACATTCTTTCTCTACATAAGACTATTATCCTTTTTCACAGGTTTTAATAATACCCTCTTCATCATGAGATATCCTCCTCTAATTTATTAAACATTTATGTTATTAATATATGAAACACTTTATTCATATGATTTTGTGATATGTATAATTTATTAGTCCTTTTATTTTATTATTTATGTATATGTAGACACTCAAAGGCTCTATGACAAGTCTCACCACATCTAAAACATGTAACAAGGAATCCATGACCTATAGTTCATCCATAGGATCCTCTCCCTTTAAAATTATCTTTGAATCTTTGAGTATTAGCATTATTTATCTATGAAGTAATAGACTTACCCTCTTTCATTTTTACATAATATCCTTATCAGATTCCTCCCCCTTTCCCACATTTGTAAGGGAAATTTCCATTTCCTTACACCATTCCTTCTATTTTACATGATGACATGTACTTTGCCTTCAATGCAAATTGATAGGCCTACTAAATAAATAACAGTCTAATTAAAATAAAATCATCTTGAATTTCCATGATCAATCCATTTACATATGTTGAGATCTTCACAACATCATCTTTAAAATGACCCAATTTCATGGTAAGTCTATAATACTCTTCAGTATAATCCTTCACACTTATCTCTTTATGTGGCATGTTTTGAATATTCTTAAATAAAATCATGTTATAATCCACAAGAAATAATTTAGTTGTCAAATTTTCAAAAAATCTATTCCAAGTCTTAACCTTATCCTTGAAATTACACAATTAACTTGAACCTGCTCCCACCATAAATATGCATGAAATTTCAACTTTATGTCGATGAACTTTACATTTTTGGGATCTTCAATATTTTCATATTCAAATCACTTATCCAAATTTTTGATGTACTTAATGTGCTTCTTGTGTCACTAAGAAATGGGAGGAAAGTACTAAACTCAATTTTAAGTCTTAAAAGACTTGGGGCTTGAGTTGCTTACACAACTACTACTAAAAATAGTAAAACAATAGAGATATGGCCACCACTTGTAAGTCTGTAAGCAAAATCTATTGTAGGGATAATATATTATACAATAATGACACTTTATTTATTGCTAATCTTTGTGAAATTACTCAAAACTTTGTCAATTATTGCTGAAGCATAAACAAACCATGAATATTTATAGAATTAGCTAAATTAAAGTGACTCATGGGGTAGATCCAAAGGTAAGTAGGGTAGGGAAAAAAATAAAGTTTAATTTTGAAGGTAAGAGGTGTAAATTCTTCTAACCCCTATGATAATAACATGTAAAACTATCATTCACCAACCCTAGTGTAATACTCAAAGCTAAATAAATGCAGTTGATACTTCAAAGGAAAGGATATGCATATATCTAAAAGCATATGTTTCACTAAAGTTATTTATTCACATCAAATTACATAAGCATATTTAACTACAAATAAGATGAAATAGAGCACATAAATTAGCAGATTTGTTAGCCTAGTGTTAAAATCAAACCAACAAATGCATACATTGATATTATTGTCAGATTAGTCGTAAAAAAAGAAACCATTAATTCTCTAAAATCATGATAAGTAGAAGTTATAGAATGCACAACAGAGCATTCATATAATCTCATGAATTCTTAGCTATTTTTCATTAATTATCTAACCATTGTTCTTGTTCCTACAATGAGGGGGAATACCCCTATATATAGGCCTTAAAAAGCCTATACAAGTTCAAGTGGGCTCATTAAAATATTCCCAAATATAGCCAATCAGATTTTAGATTTTGAATTAAAATAACTAAAATGCCACTTATTACAAGGGAATATTCCAAATTTAAATTTATAAAGCAAAGAAAAATATTCCTCAAGGCCCTGGAGGAGGTTATTGAGGTGCTAGCTATTAGCTAACAAAAGCCACAATGTTCATCACTTTAGTGGTAGTATTGGCATTGGCTATGTCTTGTTATAATTTTGAAACAAATACTTTCATTTTATCCGTAAAGTCTTATTCATCCATAAATCTACCATCAATTTTGGTCACCCTAGTGACCATAACATCCTTTAGCAATAGGGAAATCTTGAACTCTATTTTTTCTAAGGTTGTAGTTACATCCTTAACTTATTCTAGCCACCTTTTCAATATTCTCCTTCTGTTCATCATTATAGTCTATGTTAGCACGATGTCTTCAAGTGAAAATGTCTTAAGGTTTGACAACTTGTTGTTCCTTGCAACTCTAGCCAATTTTTCCAACTTGGCATCATAGAGTGCAAGTTTTTGGTCATATTTAATGACCACATTAAATTGTAGAGTCCCATCCTCTTTCTTTCTCTTCATGACCTTGTATGAACTAAAGACATTGATGATTGCATTAATTATTTGGACTATAGTATTCTTGGCATGTAGGCAATGTTTTTCCCTCAATCTCTTCACTTCCTGCTACATACCTTTCATTAGGGCCACTAAATATTATACATTAGCTTGGACCATGGACATAGGGTCCTCTACATACTCATCTAATTAACCCGCACCAATGTTCCTCTTATTTTTTAAAGTGAAGAGGGAATCTTCACTTTTATGAGCCAAAATGGAGCTAGATTGGGGTTGTTCAACCTTCCTCCTCACCACTCTTTTCATGACACCTATATTATCATCAAATTTCGTGTCAATCTATGGTGTAAAGAGGACTCCCTATAGTCTCTATTGTCTTGTTTCCTATATAATATATGTTACCCAATTTGGGATTAAAATAGGCATTAGATTTACTATAGGTGGTGTATCTAGGGCTTTTTCACTAGAGATTCTTAAGTTGAGGTAGAGGCTAGAGTTATAGCAAGAATGTGTGGCAAGTTTGTTGGGTATATTTCCCCAAGTATGCCAAATGGATTTTTTGCAAGGCCCATATTTAGAATAAATGAAAACAATTTTGGGGGCACACTCATATTTGTATCCATAGAAACATTGAATGGGGGTGAAGGAAAAGGTGGATTTGGAATGGTGAATTTTTTTTAAATGGGCCTTAATGGCCTTACCAATTTAGAGGAACCAATAACAAGTACTGCACTAGTTATTACTACTTAGGAAGAAGTGGAACTAATAGTCTGACTATCACTAGTGCCTTATGAAGATGAAATATTTGTAGTGGCATGAGAAATGAAATGGGGGATGGTAAATCCCAAGGAACCACTAGCTTGGTCTAGGCTAGTATCAATTAAAGATTGAATAGTGGTAGTTGTAGTTACTGATGATACTGAAGCCAATGGGGGAATAATGGTAGGAGTAAATATAGAAGAAGTAGTTTGAGATGTATTTGCAATTGGAAAAGAATGCAATGGTGAGATACTTATATTAGGATCTTGTGATTCAAGGGTAGCCTGTGGTGTGCTAGTGGAAATAATAGTAGTAAATGGATCAACTCTTGGAGAGGGAGTAGTTATTTGTTATTGCATAACTTGGGTGCCTACAAGAATTGCTTATGTTGGAGGCTCTATAGTAACTTGAGAAGATGGTGGATGGGTTATTTATCCTTTAATAATGGTCTTAGGATCCCTTTTCCTCTTGTAGACCTTATTAATGTTTCTATTAGCTAGTGCTTTTACTTCTTCCATGGAGATTGCAATGCCTTATTCTAATTCCTCAAGGTCAATAACAATAGGGTCAAGTTGATCTAGGATTTCTAGAATGGCTCTCATAGTAGATTTAGAGATTATTATGAGCCCTTGGGAGGGGTTAAGCTGACTGATAGATCCTCCTTGCTCAAAGCATGGAGGTGAGTTTTGAATGCTTGAAGTGGCAAGTTATAGAGGTTTATTTGGCCTGTTCCTAACAAAAGGAGCATTGTCATCATCTTCTTCATATTTTACTTCCTAATAGTTAGCATCAAACATGTTCCCATGTGATGGTGGTGGTCAAGATTTATCAATATCATGATTTTTCCTTCCTATTTAGTCTCATCTCTAGTTTAATGTTCTTCATTAGTGCATTCTAGAGTACCACCTCATCATTCAAAGCATCTCTATATATATACTCATGGACTTCTTATTGATGCTCATATTCCATTGCTACATCTTTATTGAATCTAAATAGATGTTTGGAAATGAAATTATTTGGATCCCATGGTCTTAAGTCATATTTAAGCCATATGTATGAATCCTTATGCCTAATAGTTACAATAATATCATACCACTTGGTAATCTTGGTCCTCCACAATTTGTAAGGAACCTTATAGGGGACCATTTTCTTCTTATCCTTGAAGATTCCATCAACTCCATGCAAAATTTGATAGGCCATTTATTCTTCAGCTAGATTCATTAGGACAAACCTTGGGAGTCTAAGAGGGGCCACCATCACTCTTTTCATTTTGATAGTCATGTAGTATGGGTATAAATTTTAGCTACCCATGTATTTCAAGGTTCTCCTAATTTTAGGAGAAATCCTCTACATCTCACATTCATTGATTGATTGGTAAACCATTTGGTAGAACTCTTATGCAATCACTCTCATATTATGTCTGAATATATGAATATGCATTACAAAAAAGAGTTGAGGTACAAATTTTAAATGCTTAGGAGACCATGAATTTTGACCCAATTGAGCAGTTGCATACATTGCATCTAATATGTAGCTCATCATAAATAAGGGGGAACCATTATTTCAAGTGTCATGTATTACATACACCAAGTTATTGCTAATAATTTCACCAAGTGGGGGAATCTAATAGTCTTATAGGATTATTTGTAGTAATGGAATAGTCCTTATATCCACATAAGCAATGTGTGGACTACCAGATATTCTATTCAAGAGGGATAGGATAATTATAAGTCCTTGTCTGAATTGTTGGATGGGCAAGTTTCCTTTATCATCCATGAAAATAGTTCCTATTGGGTTAGTCACCCATGAAGCCAAGATCTTCTTTGGGAAGTGCACTTCATACCAGTTGTCAATGATGACCTAGTTATATTATATTTATGGTGAGGGAAGGTCATATCATTTTTCAAAGCTCAAATTTGCTATGAAATCAATAGGAATCCCTTGGGACATTGATTTAATCATCCTGTCTTTGCACTTTGACCTCTCAAAAATATTTTAAACTAGGTTAGTGCATGGCATGACCTCTAGCTTAGCTACAACCTTGTGGAGACTAATTACATTAATGGTAATGATATCAAGATCTAGTTGGATTTTATAAGGCATGGTTTCATTCTCATCAACAACCCTAATTACTTCTAAATTAAAATATGTGATACTATAATGCAAGTCACCAAATGCTATGGCCTTAGAAAATCATCATTTTGCAATCATTTTGAAATAGAAAATCATCATTCTTAGAGGAACTGCTCTTTCTTAGAGTAAAAGGATCTCCTTATGCCATTTTTTACAATACTTTAGGTAGAAATCAATGTCTCTTTATATCATTTTGAAATCTTTGAGCTCTAATAATGGTAGTCAAGAGTGTGATTTTATAATGGATTGATCTTTATGGAATTTTGAGAGTGCATACAATAGAGAAAGAAAATGTGTATAACTTAAAAATGAAAATAACAATAGCCTTGGTTGTGTAGCCTTTTAAATGACTACTATAATTAATGTAATGTTGATGGTGATCCTAGTTTGTGCCATATTAATAGCAATATTTTCAACCTTTCAATTATTTGAAACAACTTCAAACTATTGATTTTAGCAATTAATTTCACCAGAATTCAATTTAACATTAATTTTTCTTTGATTTTCCATCAATTTTAGATTTAAAGCTAAATATTTCCACCTTTTGACATGTGAATGCCACCTCAGATGTAACTAAGTACTTGTGTGGCCTAAATATGACTAATTTTCCTAGTTGGCTCAAAATATAGACACATGGCACCTTTTGATTGCCTCACAAACTCTCAAAATGTAGCTTTATGTGATGGCTCATATGTATCTCACCACATGGCATCTTTCAATTCATAGCAAGCTCTTGAGTGGTGTAGTTCAATTCTTATTAGATGAGGGAATGCCACACATCACTCTTGTAGGTAATCATAGATTTCCTTGATAGGTGTCTCTCTTAGAAGGCTTTTGGATAACTATCAATAACTTAGTGCTAATTGGATGGCTTGAGTAGAGACACACATCCTTCTTAGAGGAAATCTCATGGATCTCAGATATAAATAATGTAGGAATGACATGTGACATCATCAAGTGGGATGAAAGGGGAAACACATCATTTTTGTAAGATATTGTCTATTCTTCTACCATATGTCATTTTTGGAAGGCACCTCGGATAGTTGTAGATCATCAAACCTTGATCGAATGGCTCATGTATAACTACATTTCTACCCCATGAGTTATCATGATATTTGGATGGATGTATTATGGTGGATTAGATTGGATGGGATCACTCATAGTGGCTAAGATCATGACATGTATCCCTAGGATTTTAATTCTAATGTCTATCTTCTTGAGATCTCTCTAGATGATTCCACATATCTCATAGACTTGGTAGATTTGCTTTAAGTGTCTTGCATGAGATGCAATGAATCCTTGAGGTGTTACAAGGCCTAGCAAGGTAGACACCTATGCTTTTAGGCCATAGTTTTAACTTTGATATCCTATGAGGCATCATAAATTGTAACTTTAATTTAACATCTTATGAGGTCAAGTGAGAAACTATGTTAGCTTCTTGAAGATGTCATAGCCTGTCTTAGGAAAAATTAAACAAGTTTAAAGTAAAACTTTGTAAATAAATACCTTAAACACAACATAATGTTAATTTAATAAAACCCAATTTTTGTGTGTGTTTATGTCTATTAGATAGCCAGTTTGTACTTCCTTAGCAAAAGCCTATCTACATATCATTGAACCATCCATGGTCAATAATTCATTATTAAATAAAACTTGAAGAAGAATTGCAATAATTTGAATATTTCTAAGTATCAATCCTTTTTACAAAATGAATGATTAACCCAAAAAATTTATAGAAACATAAGTATTGGTAAACTCAATCAATTCTCCATGCAGTCAAATCGAGTACTTTTGAAAATTGAAGAAAGGAGGATCCCCATTCTGAGAATAAGGGAATGTTGATCATCAACAAATGGAAACCTCTATGGGGAAACATTCAAAAATGTTAGAATCTAGATATTTTATTCAAGATAAATAAATAAATTAGTTATCTCATTATGATATTCAGTTAGTACCAAATTTTCTTTTCATAACTAATGAAATCTCACATGCTTGAAATAATGTTTAAATCTAGTAGAAAATCATACTATGTGTGTGCTTTGAGGTTCCTTAACCATTGCCACTAGGTTTAGAAATGATAACTTTCAAGTTTCAAGATATCAAGCATCAAATGACTTAAGCATTCTTCATATTTTATATAAATATACTTTTCTTAGTTGAGGATGGCTTGGGCATGCTTGCTACCAGCCAAGCGTTCATAACCCTAATGGAAATACTTTTGGCTCCACTTTGGGCCTTGTTCTACTTCCATCCAGGCATCCATAACCCTAATAGAGATTACCTAAATCATCATTCATGGAATCTGAAAGTAGTTTATGATTTCACTTCATGGTGTATCATTTTTTATACCTACATTCATAAACTAGAATGGTTGAGACTATAATTAGCTAGGTGTAAGGTTTTATAAAGACAGTCTAGATCTGCCCTAGCTGTTTCAAATTAATTTTTTCTCATTTCTTAATTTGGAAGCAAGCAATGAAACTAGTAATAGGGTATGTAAAGGGTTACCTGATAAAGTGCACGTGTGATCTAGATGATGGTGAGAACTCCTCTTTGGCTTGGAAGGAATAACCTATAGATAAAAAAGACACTAGAAAAGGGGGTTGTTAGATGGATGGTTGAGTGGACTGCCTAGCATGAGCTATATCCAAGAAGTGTACACTTGCTAGGAAGATATAAATCCATTGTTTATTATAATTAAGTTGATATAAATGAAAATGAAAAAAACTTACATTCAATAACTAGAAATTAAATGCATGTAAGATGAGGTGAAAGTAAATTACTTGTTAAACACAATGACTAAAAATAGCAAAATCGAGTCAATACTCATACTAAGATAGTTGGGGTTAGGTTCAAAAAACTAGAAAAGTCTTTGTGAACAAGTAAGAACACATAAAATAGGGTTTGGTTGGGGTCAAGGGGGTGAAAATATCTTGCTATTAATTTATACCATAGTGACCATTGATGTTTGGGTGAACCATCAGCAGTTAGGCTAACTGTTGATGGTTGGGTAACCATTGATGGTTTAGGTGACCATCGATGATTGAGATAACCATTGGTATTTACTTGTGTGATTTGTAAATGATCATAAAAAGGATTGAAAATTAGGTAATTAGGCAAACAAAGGTCTGTTATGGATCAAGAGAATGAAAAATAAGACACTGATGGGTCTGATAGGGTAGGGAGGTTAGAAATGGAACATAAATTAAAGAAAAAAAGCAAGAGATAACTATAACTTGGTGGTGGAAGGCTGAAGCAATTTGGCTACAGTGATATCACTTTGGCCTTTGAAGGTGATTTCAATAGAGGTTTGGGTCTCTGTTGATGTTGCTTGTTTGCTAAAGGGATGCTAGATACTTGGATGCAAGATAGCTTGGATGTAAATTACTAGATTTCTAGATCTTCAGATCTTCTTTTACTTCTCTTTTTTATAGGATAAAGTTACTAAATGTGTATGAGGAAGTTACTAATTAGGTAAAGGATAAAGTTAATAATTATGATGCTTTAAAGCTAGTTTGTATTGCAAAATGAAAGTTAATAAATGTTTTAAGTTTATCTCATATAGTTGGTAATGCTTTAAAGCTTTAAATCAGGCTTGAAGACCTGACCATCGATGGTTAGGTTGATCATCAGTGGTCAAGGTTCTAGATGAAAATAGGTTAAAAAGGGGTGAATTAAAAAGTTAATTTAGTAAATTGATAAATGGGCTAAGTCAACTAGGTGGTCAACTAGCCTCAGATTTGGGTAGGGGTTCAAGGCACTTCGACATCTAAAACTATGTAGTTTTTGAGTGTCTACATTTTACCCCTTTTATTATATGGATTTGGATTAACAATTTGTAAAATAAAAGTATATTATTGGTCAAGGTCCAGTGGTCTTGAGTATGAGAAGAGGTGTTCCCCCTCAAACTAGGAGGTGATGCAGTGAAAATGAAATCAAGTCAGGGTTTGATAAATGGGAACTAGGTAGTCATAAGGTGGGTGACACAAAATAGGTTAGGTATTTGTAATGCAAATATGTGTAAAAAATGTGATTAAGTGTGATAATCAGGATCACACAAAGACTATAGTTACCAATGTTGATAAAAATAAGGTTAGGTTCTAAGGAGACATATGATAGGGTAACCAGTCCATAGCATTGGTCATATCTGATTGGGTCATGACTATTAAGGCACCTAAACAAGGTTAGTGTTATTCATAGGTATTTGAGGTAAGAATTTCTCCCACAAAACAACACAAATGGTTTGATCATGCATGAGGTGGTGTGAAGTTCAAAATTTCAACATGGCAAGGTTGGTTAGTATAATCAAAATGATCAAGGCAAGGCCATCACAAAACATGTGAATGTTTAGGCCAAAATAGCTAACATAAAGATGGACATGGTCAAATGGCTTGGTTAGAGAAGGGTAATTTCTAGGATGTCTAATTTTAGTTTGGATGAGAGAATGTGATCTCCTAAAAGGTTATCATTGAGGTAGGGTACACTTAAAAGTTTTGAAAAAAAGGTGGGGGATCTTAATTATCGATGGTTAGGGTTTTTCCCTGGGTTAACTATCGATGATCACCCTAACCATCAATGATAAAGAATAAACCCTAAATCTAAAGGTTAAAAGTAAAACATAACTTCATTGTTACCATTTAACCTTTGGCATGTTGTGCTTTGAGTGGTTTATGTGTTTTGTTGTCTTATGTTAATGTGCTGAGGAGTTGATTGATTGGGTGATTGCATGTGTAAGGTTGACTGAGTAGTGATTTAATGGAGGATGGATAAAGATGTGGTTGGGTAGTGGTACAAGGGCTTTGACCATGCCAGTGATCATGGAAAAAGGTAGGAGTTGTCTTGAAATTGATAGCATAGTGTAATTTATTGTTCTTTAAGGTGCATTGTAGTTAGTGGTGAAAGATTTAGGTACGATGTTAACCTGGGTGTGAGGATGCCCTAGTTTGAGATTTTATTTAATTAGGTAAATGAGTGGAATAACATGAGAGAGTAAGGGTGTGTTGGGTAGAGATTGAGGTGGGAATAGGTTTAGGTAGATAAATTATGGAGTTTTAGGTGATTTTGTAGAGGTTTTGGGAGGTTTAGGGCTTGAGTTGTGCCATCAACAGTCACACACAATGATTATTGGTGGTTCATCTCAAATTATGATGGTTAGGCACTGAGGGTAAAATGTCCCAAAGGGAATGTCGAAGGTTTTAGGAACCATTAATGGTCGAAGGAGGTGGTGGTAAAAGAGGGGGTGTTTGAGTTTTAGATTTTGAAAGTTTTTAAACATAAAAATGTTGGTAAAAGTGTTTAGGTGGTGTGGTTTGAAATTATTTGAAAGTTGTGTTAAAAATAATAAAATTGTAAAATATTTAAATTTATTTTGAAAACTTGTGAAATGAGTGTGGGAAATTGGATTTTTTTTTGTAATGTTAAAAAGATGTAAAGTGTGAATAATGATTGAAATGTCAAAAGGGTTTAAAATGTTGGTTTGTGTAAAGTGTATATGAATGTTTATTTGATATGTTGGTGGGTAAAAGGTTGTAAAAGGTATTAAAGTGGGAAAATAATTGAAGAGATGTAGATAGTAGAGGGAGGCTTATGTCTAAATATTTAGATAGGATGAGGGGTCGAGGGGTAGAGGTTAGTGAATAGAAGCGAGTAGATGGTTAAGATGATATGTGAGGGTTCATGTCGGATAGATGTATAGGTTTGTTTGAGAGGTTTGGATAGATGTAAGAAAGATAGATGTAAGGGGTTTGGTTGTTAACTTGGCTTGGTTGTAATAGGTTGATAAAGGTAGGTGTAGGGTGATACTTAGTTAGATGTTAAAAACTAAGTAGCCATTATGAACATGATCATTATGCAGGCACATGAGTGGATTTAGAGGAGGGATTGGGTCCCTCAAATTTTTTTAAGGTTTGAGACATGATGACCATAGAGGATTGGAGATAGTTAGAATAGGCATGATGATTCACTATCAACACCTACTGTGAGATGCAAGTATGATTGTGTCCCTCATCAAGAGATGGGACCCAACCACAAACATATTTTAACTACCAATGGGGGAAATGACAATTCTTCTAGAGGATATTCAATGTATCACATGGATACACATTCGAGGGGAGCTAATCTACCATATAGAGAGTGAGAAGATTGAATATCATATGGATTTGATAAATGGGCCAGATAGAGTACATGTTTAGTTTCACCTAGGTGGATTAAGCTATAGACCCTTATACTAGAGGGATCCTATAGATAGATTTCTACTAATGATGATGATGATGGTCATGTCCTACTTTATGGTGCTTGATTAGAGTAGAGACTACTTTTTATACCTATTATTAGGGGTGTTAGTGGAGATGATTCTAGGGAGGAATGTGTTTGGATGGGACCCAATGCTATTAGTATAGATTTATAGGGAGCTCTAGGCCTTCAAAGCATATACATGATATAGGATCAACATTAGGTTTTTGATCCATTACTAGGCATATGAGCAAATTTAGGTACTGAGGCTCATGGGGGTACCTTGGGATGGATTTAGCCAGGAGCCATTTCTAGTTGGTTTCATTAGATGGAGAGGTGACTATGCATTCATAGGTGGTGGTGGTGGTGGTGGATGAGACACTGAGTGGTTAAGGGATACCTTGGAGGGGTTGGTAGTAGGTGATATAGTATGGAGGCCATATATAGGTTAGCTTAGGTGGCTTGATTATAACTACCACACCTTATCCTTATAGAGATGGCACTAGATTTATGGGATATGGGATGGGGAGATGGTCCTATTTGAATGAGTGTGTAAGTAGTTTATATTGATGCAAAATAATCTACCAGATGTCTCAAGATACAAGAGGGAGGATGTTGAGTTCTATCTCCCAGAGTTGTATCCATAAGATGTTGTTTTAGACTACAAGGAGCTATTAGTGAGAGCTGTAATTGATGATGTAGGTATTGTAAATGGGTATGTAGTGTGGTACCAAGCTTGATATGTATTGACCTTTTTTTGGGTGGGGTGATGGGAGTCAGTAACCCATATATGTGGATGTTGTTAGGGCATCAACATAAGATGGATACGTGATAGTGGTACTAGCAGTGGTAGAGGCCCAAATTAATGGCTTATAGGGATAGGAGGCCATGTTATAGGGTCAGATCATCAATTTATAGGGTCTGGTGTCTACCTTGACTAGACAACAAGATCAAGCAAGGATCTCTCTTAGGTTAGTGACATAAGAGAGAGATTCATTAAGATAGAGGGTAGGAGTGGTCTTAGTAGTAATGGGCAGACCACCTAACATAGTTTTGAGGATATGGTACTTATCCACCATTGAGGATCTAAAATATTTTGAGGTGATAGTGTTGGCATAGTTTCCATTGGAGATGAGATATGGAGAGTACAAGGATAGCTTAGTAGGGGGTCCATCTATAGCTACTCTAGGATAGTAGGCCTTGACAGTGGGTAGGTATGGATATCAGGGGGACCACCACTAGATGGTAGTGCAAGTGTAGTTGTAGATGGGGCTAGTGGTAGTGGTGTCCTAAGGGTTTGATAGAGGAGTGTATATGATGTATATGTTCTTGCTTTTGGTACTAGCCTATGTGTTGAAAACATGAGATGTATATGAGAGAGAGACATGGATACATTATGACATGTATTTACTTATTGATGTATATGATGATTATATGTTGATTATGTTTATGATGTTGATGACATTTGATTATATTGATGCCATGATAATATTTGATTATACTGATGACATGATGATTATGTTCTAATGTTTATAGATATTTATGATGTTTATTGATTATGTATTGATGTATTATGATTATGATGATGGTATGAGGACTTTTTCTCATGAGAGGATATGTAGATTGATTATTGTTGTTCATGTTTTGTTCATGTGATGGATATGATGCACTATGATGTTGGATAGGATGGATGGACTTATGATGATGATGTTTTTTATAAGTGATGACATGAGATTAGGTAAGTATGATGTTAGATAGGTGATGATTGATTTGATTATGCTATGAGATATATTATGTGTAGATGCATATGCTTTGTTCATTAGATGGATATGATCAAAGAAGGAATTTTATTTTGATCATATAATGATGTTGTTCATGATGTGATTATGGGCATGCAATGGATAATTTTAGGAATATGCGATCATGGTGACTTTATGTTTTAGATAAATTATTTAATGTATAGATGTTGATAGTAAAGACAATAATGACATTGTTTATAGATATGACATGGTTATTATTTCATAGTTATGATGTGGTTGATAGATAATTGTTTATGATGTATATGGGAAATGGTAGATTATATGGGTTATTGACATAATGTGATTTGTGGATAGGTTGATGGATATGTGGATTATGGTTAGCTCATGAGTATTGATATTGATGAATGTGTATGATGTGTGTTTTAAGGTTTATGAATGGTAGGATGCTCATGCCCCATGATTTTAGGTGATTTTTTGTGTATATATGAGGGATGATGTGTTTGTTCATGATGATAGATAGGATGGTTTTGATTTTTTATCTTGATGATGTGATTTATGTTACATTTGATTATTTGTTTATGATGATAGATCAGAGGGTTTTGCTTATGATAGATGGGATATGACTCATAATGTTGTGAGGCATATGGAATGATGTTTTGAATGTTTGGATATGATATGTGATGTTGGGATATAATGAAGACACATAGACTTAGTATAGGTAACAAACTAAATGCTAGAAAAGGATAAAAGAATGATGAGACATATATCTTCATGAACTAATAATGAGAAGGTAAGAAAGGAATGGTGTATTCATTGGTAAGGATATGAAAAAATTGAAGTCGAATTAGCTTAATGAAAATAAGCCTTTTAAAATACTTTGCATTAGCATCCTTTGAGTGATAAAGATGTTATCTTGATCACATTATGTCAAGTAAGCTCAGAATCCCTTGATTTTTAGAGGGTATAAAGGGGGAAAATAGGTGATAGGTAACTTGAAGGGAAATGGGTGATATAGTAAATTGATGTGGGTTAATTTGCCCCTTCTATAGGTGATCAAAGAACGGTAATAGACAATTCCATGTCTTAATACAAAGTGTAGACTGATCAATACAGGAAGTATACTAAATATATATGAAAGAGATGATTGTGGCCCTTTTGGGATAACTCACTTTGATTTTGATATAGGGCCCCCTTTTTCATATTTTCTTATTTTTTATAAAAGGGGTGAAGCTGATCAATGTAAGAAGCTTCAAATGATTACTTTAACAAATTTGTCTTAGCCATCATTAAAGGGAGTGGTCTAAGTTTAGATTTGTTTGTATGTTGTAGTTTTCCTTCAAGGGAGTAGCTTATCTTTTAAGAAATTTTTAGTCATAGGGTACCTATCCTTCAAAGGAGTAGTCTACAATGCTAGAGATATGGACCCAAGTGAGATTTTAGTATCCCAATTTGATTTTAAATGCTAGGTTAGGACATGGACAAGCATATTTAGGTTTAGAGGTTTACCTTTATGGAAATAAGAATTTTAGCACAAAAGCTTGATGATAGAGGAGGGAAAGTGGTTTGAAAAACAATTGATCATGAGATTCCATTTGATTAGAGACAAAAATTATCCATGAGAACCATGCCATGGATTGAGCCATGGTATCCATGCTTAGGATGACTCTATAACTATGACATATAATCATATGATCCTATGGTGTAATAAATTATTCCGAAGAGGAATAGGGATAGGTAGGTGAAGGGAAGTGAAAATATCTTAAATCAAGGGATGAGCTTAAGTTAGACACCAAGGTGAGTTTGATCTTGTTTTAATAATAGAAAGGATATAGATGCAAAACATTGAGAGGCTCAAAGTCTAGTTTGCCTTCAAGAGAAGGCAAATGATAATCTCTTGATCCCTACTTATGGGTTATGATGTAGGTTGTAAACCAATTGAAAGAAAACTTGCCTCTTTTGATTTTATCTATATTAGTTACATGATGAGTTTCTTTCAGGATGAGGTCTCCAATATTAATTTTTTGTTCTTTTAGGTGTTTTTTGTAAGAACGCTTGATTCATTCTTGATACACATGAAGATGATTATGTACCATGAGGTGATGTTCATCAAGTAGTTCAAGTCGAGTAAGACATTCTTGATGATAATCGATATCAAAAAGGATCTTGTGTAAATAAATGCAAAGAGAAGGAAATTTTACTTCAAGAGGCAAGACTACCTTTGCCCTAAATATGAGAGATAAATTAGTAGCACCTATAGAGGTTCAATTGCTAGTGTGATAGGCCCATAAAGTGAAGGGAATGCACAAGTGCCAATATTGACCTAAAATACTAACTAATTTGGTTAACATTTTGTTGAGGATTTTTTTAGAGGCCTCTGCTTATCCATTTTCTTGTGGATGATAGGGTGAGGAAAATATTAATTAGATGTCAAAATCATCACAAATCCCTTAGACTTGCTTATTCTTGAAATATTTGTCATTGTCAGTGATGATCTTATGGGGAACAACAAAGTGGTAGATGATGTGGTGAGTGATGAAATCAATAATATTTTTAGATTTGGTTGAGATAAGTGGGATGGTTTCTACCCATTTTGTGAAATATTTGATTATGATAATGATGGATTGGTATTGTTGTGAAGAATGAGGATTGATTTCCCTAATAAGATCAAGACCCCATTGAGATAAGGGATAATAGTATTTGGATAATCAATGGCCATGGGTAGGTGTGTGATATAAATTAGCATGATTTTGACATTTGAAACACTTCTTTACATAATCACAACAATCCTAATTGAGGGTAGGCCAATAATAGCCAAGGTAAAGGATACGTTTAGAGATGACTAGGCCACTAAAATGTCCCCTATAAATTATGTCATGTGTTTCCTTGATAGCATGGGAAGCTTCATGACTACAAAGGCAATGGAGAAGGAGGCCATCAAAGAAATGTTTGTAAATTATTTCCTCTAGTATGGTGTAACAAGAGGTACTCTGAAAAAAATCTCTTTGGGCATTCCTTGAAAAGTTGGGAGGAACAATGCTAAGGTGAAGGCAGTTAAAATTTTGGTCATACCAAATGTCAGAAGGAGATGATTCCATATTAAAAATGGTAGGAAGGTCAAAATTGATAGATGAGGGTGTGATAAATTTATGGATGGTGACAA
This sequence comes from Torreya grandis, assembly GCA_037957365.1. Classification (NCBI taxonomy): domain Eukaryota; kingdom Viridiplantae; phylum Streptophyta; class Pinopsida; order Cupressales; family Taxaceae; genus Torreya; species Torreya grandis. The sequence continues at coordinate 2,880,272 of JARHVA010001142.1, forward strand.
ATAGTTTAGATCTAGTAGGTTGAGATGGGATTTGGGAAGCAAGGGAAGCCCTCATGTCTATGAATTTTTTGGTAGATCAAGGAACTAGCTAGATAAGGTAATGATCAAATGATGCTAAGAGTAAAACTATGAGCTATTTGTACTTAAATAGGACATTATTTTTACATTGATAAGATTCATTGACTTGATTGATCATAAGGTTGGAATCATCAAAGATATTGATTATTTTGACTCCCAAAGCTAGATTTGTTTGGATATTGATGACCATGGCTTCATACTCAGCCACATTGTTGGTGATTTCAAAATTAAGTTTAAAGAAAAGGGGAAGAGGTTCACTATTTATGGGAATGATAATAACTCTAGCACCCCCACCATGTTATAATTTGGATCCATCAAAAAACATGGTCATTTGGTAGGTGGGATCTTCTTGGGAAAGAGTTATAATGGACTCATCGAGAAAATCAAGAGGAAGAAATTGATTGTTTGTTAGAGAATCTTTATCTAATTGGCCATAGATGAATTACCCTTTAATGTGTTTTTTCTAAAATAACTCAAGATCCAATTTAGCTAGGAGCATGAGCCACTTAACCATATGCTAGTTTTGGTATGGTTTTGAGTGCATGTACTTGAATGGGTTAGTGTTAGTGATGACATAGGTTTTGAGATTAAGAAGGTAATGATGGAGTTTAGAGGCCAAAAAGACCAAGGCAAGGTAAATTTTCTTAAGATGAGTATACCAAGTCTCATATTCTATAAGTGTGTAGCTAATGTAGTAGACATCTTGTTCTTTATTCTGTTTATCATGATGAGTGAGCATTGCCCCTAGGGAATGGTCCATGGTGGATATATAAAGGTAGAAGGGTTTGTCCTCCTTAGGAGGAATAACAATGGGTGGAAAAATAAGGTACTCCTTGATTAAATCAAAGGCTTGTTGACAATCCTTGGTCTACTTAAAAGAGGTATCTTTCTTTTTGAGATGGTGAAAGGGTTAACATCTATCTGATAGCTAGGAGATGAAGTGACAGAGGGATTGGAGCTTCCCCTACAGGCTAAGGAGTTGCTTAAGATTATTAGGAGGAGGCATATCTAAGATTACTCTAACTTTAGTAGGGCCTATTTCAATTCCTCAAAGAGAGATGATAAAAACCAAAAGTTTTCTTGATAATACCCCAAAAATGCATTTCTTGGGGTTGAGTCTAACATGATAATGGATTAGTCAATAGAAGATGATTATAAGAACAACTAGGTGATCTTTGAGGTGTTTAGATTTCTCAAGGAGATAATACACATAGTCCTCTACAATTTTATAGATGAGATCATGAAAGATATAGGTCATATCATGTTGATAGGTTGCTCCAACATTATTTAGACAAAAAGGCATAACCCTGTAACATAATGTCCCCCATGGGGTGATAAAGGAATTTTTATGTTGATATTTGGGGGAAATCAAGATCTGAATATATCTTGAGAAACCATCCATGAGGGATAATATCTCATGGCTAGCTATTAGATTGATAATTTGGTTGATGTTTGACAAAGGAAAGTCATCCTTTGGGCAAACAAGGTTGAGGTCACAAAATTTGATGCATAGGTAAAGTCCCCTTATGGGTTTGGTAATGGGAACTATGTTATTAACCCATTGTGGATAATCAATGGGTTGGATGAAGTCAGACAAGAGATGTTAAAGTTCTTCTTTGACTAGAAGGGCAATGTGAGGATGTATCTTATGAAGATTTTTCCATAATGGCTTAATCTCTAGACAGGTGACAATGTTATGGAGGGAAATAGTAGGGTCAATTCTTAGCATATCTTGATAGAACCAAACAAATGCTATGTTGCGACAATGAAGGAATGAAGGGTAATATTTTTTTTCCTCAAAATTTAATGATTGGTTGATTTTGATGATATGGGGGTTATCTTAAGTACCTAAGTTGACATCAATAGTAGATTCATTTAGCATGGTTTGGTTTTTATGAGGAAGGGATTTATGAATAGAAAAATCCCTTGCACTAAGGTAGGTGAGAATGGAATCATCATCCTGATGTTGGATAGTGTTGATGGTAGGAGAATCTTTCTCTATCAATTAAGTATGGATGAGAGGAAGGGTCATAGTTCCACCACCATTTGATAGGTTGAGGGGCCCAAACTAATGGTATTAATAAAAAAAGTTAGATGGGATGATATCAAAGTCTTCAAACTTTGAGGGATATGGGGTTGGTGATGATGGGACATCCTCATTGATGTTGGTGATAGGTTTTGGTGAGGTGGGTTCTTTTGGTGCTACAAACCCAAGGCCAAATAACTCATGAGGTTTTTGGGTTTTGATTATGGGTAGCTCATGAGGTCCCTATTCATAAAGTCTAAGACCAAACCCCTTTTAAGCACACCTATAAAGGTAAGCTTTGATAAAGGCTAGTTTGTTGAGATAAGAGAAGTTAGAATTGAATGGTCAGATGGACAAGGTAGTGATAGGAGTGAGAACTAGCTAGTAAAGTCCCTCATAGATGAAATTTGTTTGATTGTTGGGGATCCCAAAAGGGATGATGGTTCTGATGTTGGGATCATAAGAAGGGTCATGTTTAAGGTTCCCATACTCTTGTAGAGTAGGGAAAACATCCAAGGATAAAAGGTGATACTCCCCAAGGGAGAGGTGTTGAAATGTGGATTCCAAGGGGTCCTCTATGGGAATTTAAGAAGAAGGGATAGATGAGCTAATTGAAGCTTCATCACTGTTATGGATAAGTGTTGTTAGTTTTGTTTGGTGGTGAGGTGGTGTTGTTGGTAGTTAATGGTGAGGTGGATGAAAGAGGAATAAGAACGTCATTAAGCTGATATGTCATATTGCAAGAGGCAAAAGGACTAGGGTCAGATTTGAAGGTAACAACTTGACCCTCATGTTCAAATATAACACATCAATGTAAGGTAGAAGGGACACAACTTATGGCATAGATCCAAGGGCATCTAAGTAACACATTATATTAAAACTCACCTTCTATAATGTAAAATAGTTCAATAATGGTGTGCGGTCCCAAGTGGATATGAAGGATAATTGTCCCTAAGGTAGTGGCCATGGTATCATTGAAGGACTACAAGACCACTATACTTTTTAACATGACGTTCTATGGTAGTTGAATTTGGTCATAAGAATGGGAGGAGATAATGTTTATGTTATCTCTTCCATAAATCATCACCCTTTTGATATGGGTCTAATTGGTGTATGTGGTGATAAATAGGGGAGGATCAGAATCCTTAGGATGAACAGGAGGTATTTCAAAAATCTTGAAAGGTGACAAAGGTAGAAAGTTGGAGGGTTATAACAAAGGGTGCAAGAGGTTATAGGTCATCTAGTTGAACCTATATAGATTGTAGAGCCTCTATCAATGTTTGATGATGGTGGAGTAAGGTGTTGATTAGTTCATAAATGCTCATTTTCATTGGTGTTTAATGAAGTTATTTTAACATGATACACTAGATGGAGTAATAAGGGTTAGAGGGAGAGGCTCCCAAAATTGATACTTTGGGTTTTGGTGGTGGGATAAGTGAAGGTGTAGGTATCTAGTTTTGGTCAAAGGGCTGAGGGGTTAAATGGTATGTCCATGGGATGGACACTTTGGATTTTACCTTATCCTTATATTGGGCTTGAGATTGGGTAACCATATGAATAGTGTGGGTGGGGGGATTTTCCAAGTTTGGTGGTTACTTTTATTCCTCCTCCTCACTCTTGGGTGGGAATAAGAGAGTAGGTAAATGATGTGTAGGTTGAGTTGATGGTAGGCTTGGTAATAGGGGTAAGAGAGGTTCATCTAATAAGAGATCATCCTTATCATAGAGGCTATGAATGAGTTCTTGGAGATCTTTATAGTTCTCTATGTCATGTTCTGATGCCCAATGATATGCATAAATCAAGTTATCATTGAACTAGGAGGGTTTGGTATTGGAAGGGTAGAATGGTTTGATAGGTGGTAAGCTAATGGAAGAAGTTTGCAACAACCTTTATGGGATGGTTGTATAAGATTCATTCAAAGGTGTTGGAGGTGATGGTTTTATATTTTTAGGGATGGGATCCTTCTTAGAAGTATTTTTTACCTTAGAAATCATAGGTGGTGGAATGGTTTTAGGTGGTGGTTGGGATTGCTTAGTTATGATTGATTTTGGGGTAAATGATTTGAAAGTGGGAGATATAAATTATGAAGGGTTAGATAAAGGTGGGAAATTAGAGGTGGATAGGTTAGTTAAGAATGAAGAAGAAATAGATGATTTGGTAGGGGTAGGTGTGGATAGAGAAAAGGGGGATGGTCTACTAGAAGAAGAATAGGTAATTGGGATTGTGGAAGGATGGGGTCCTAAGATAGAGGGTAAGTGGGAAGGAGGTGGTATGGGTATAGTTTAAGGTAAATGGTTAGGAAAATATACCTTCTTATGTGGTTTAGTTCAAAGATTCTTTGGTGGACTAGATGGTGTTAAATCTAATTTCAAGGAGGGGTGAGCATGACTAGGTAGGGAAGGATTCCTAGATTCTTGATAGGTCTGGTAAGGGAGGCATAAGGTGATTTGGCAATGTTAGATTGAGGTGGTTGGGATGGTTCACCTATGGTTTTAGAAGAAGAGACATTTTATGGAGTGGTAATAATGGTTTTAAGGGTAGATTCAAGTGAGGTTGAGGATTCAGATTTGTTTTGGTAAGGGAGCCCTAGATGATGTCAAAATGTGGCTCTATCAAAGTTGGGCTGAGAAGTGAACTCTAGATTTTGGACTAGTCTATAAAAGGGCTTGTAGATGGGTTTGGTTCCTTGGTCATTGGCTTCAAAAATTAATCCCCTTGGTGGATAAGAGGGAATGGTTCCTCCATCCTTGTTCTTGATGGGAGGTTCCAAAATTGGTGGTTGGGTGGATGAGGTAATTTTCTCTTAATGGATGGTTTCCAAAGAGGGAATGGATGGTTCTATGAGGGGGGAGGTAGGTATGGTGTCCTCAAGTGTAGGAATGGACATGGTTGCTTCTATGGTTTTGGTGTCTAAAGGAATAGAGGGAAATTCTACCACTTTAATGGTTAGAGTGGAAGAAGAAGAAATAGTTAAAGCAAAGGTTGTCTCCTTTTGTGTTTCCATTAAGGAAGAGGTATTTAAATCCAAGGTCTCATTAGGTGAAGAAAGAGGGGTGGTTGATTCCTTCATTTGGGTATCTAAAGGAATGGAAGGTGAGTCCACTACTTTTGTAAATGAAATGGAGGAAAAAGTAGTTATGGTAGTGGTCTCCTTAGTAATGGGCTCACTAATAGTAAGGTTGATCGTATGTGCCTCATGTGAGTGAGATGATTCTAGTTTATTCTCATGTTGATGGGTAGAAGGAGCATGATTGGGAAAAGGTTTATGAAAGATGTCAAGGGACTGATTAGGAGGTGCATTAGGATTATCAAATATAAGTTCTCTAATATCAATTAAGTTTTAGACTAGACTTTTGAAGGTATTACATCTATTGATGTCATGTCTAATAACTTGGTGAAAGGCACAATGGTCGTTCTCATTGTACCAACTAGGCATGGGGTGAGAAACATCAAAATGTTGGGGTAGTTTGATAGGTAGAAGTTGGATGATGTTATCTTTGAGAAATTTGTCCAAAATCGAAACATAAAACTCCCCTATGGAATTATATTGTTTTGGAGGAGCTCAGTTTTGTTAGTAGGAAGAGTTGGAAGAATTGGTTTGATGGGGTTGGTTGACAATTGGTAGTGGAGTAGTTTTTAGGACCATTAAGTTTGTAGATGATTTTGCTTTAGTATTGAGATGGTTGGATTGGTTAGCAATTTTGGTGGAGGTAGGGTCATTGGATTTAAATTTATAATTATTGTTCCATAGTTTCAATTTCCATTCATCAATGGCTTAGTTTTCAAGTTTACGTTCCATGGTGTATGCCTCATCAAAAGTTATAAAGGTTTGGAATTGAAGAGTGGGGGCAATATGTTTGGCATAGCCCTAAGAGAAGAGCTCAATCAACTTAGGTTGGGATAGGGAGAAAGAAATTTCGTTGATGAGTCCTCTCTATCTTGCTATGAAATTGGAAATTGATTCATCATCAAATTGCCTAATAGAATAGAGGTCAGTAATAGAAACCTTTTTAGATATAATTATTGAGAAATGCTCTAAGAAGATTTGGGCAAGTTGGGGGAATGAAAAGATGGAGTGCTTGGTAAGATAACTATACCAATCGAGGTTTATTCATGATAATGACATGGGGAAGGTATGAAGGAGGAGAGAATCATCATATGTGATCAAATAACAAGAATGATGAAATGATCTCAAATGTTGTTGGGGTCCTCCTTACCTTGGAATTTGGAAAACTTGGGTAATTCCCATTGAGGAGGATAAGCATGGATAGGAATGGATGGATGGATGGGTTCATTATAGATTTTATCATAGGATAAAAGGTTATGAGACCTAGAGATAGATGACTCCAGGTTGGTCATTTTATCCATAAAAAGGCCCTAAAAATTCAAGTTTTTACAATTTCTCTTAGTTATAATAAATTTGAGATAATTAAACTAATTTTGCTCATACTCTCCACAGCATCTTGTCAGAGTTCCCGCTCTTCTACTCTACCTACTATAATCAACCCCAAATACATATGAATTTTACAAACTTGTAAAGAAAATTAGTATGTTACAACCTTACACTATATACTCTAGGTAAGATGAAGATAAATATCAATAATAACCATTACAATGTCATTTTATAGTTAGGGGGTTACTTATCATTTTAGCTTTAGTAAAATATAGGATTCATTTTCTTGACAATTTATGCTTCTTAGAAATGTTCAAGATAGATTTCTAGATTGAAATTTCCTCTTTTGCCTAAGAAATAACTTTAGAACTACCATGTGAATAAGCTGATGCATGTACATGGATACATAGGATGTCATCTTTTTCCATCCAGTTCATATAATTCATCATAAACACATGTTAAGTAACCAAAATGTGAATCCACACTAACACGTAGATCTGAAGAAACAATATAACCCATGATGGTTGCAATGAAATGTGTATTATCTAATTATATATATTGTTGAAGGAGGTCAGCCCATTATTTTACATTTAAATCTATCAAAATATGATCTATTAACTTCTAATATAATACTGGCCACTATGTGAAGGAGGCCAACTTTCCCACAAACATTTCAAATAGAATGTTCTAGTAAATAAATATTATTACATGATCCATTGGTAATTATTTAATTAGTTTCCATTTAGTTTCTTGATTAAGTGGATAAATACCATGCTAAGCAGGTGAATGCTAACAAAACCTCTAACAATGGAAAAACTTGATTCATCTTTAAAAAGTAAAGTGATATGAAGATGATTTAAATAATTTTGGAAGTCCGTACTGACATCCACCACCTATTTTATAGTGAGATATCTATGATTAGGTTATATTTAGTTCTTAAATAACTCTAGTAATTTTTTTAAAACCCATATATTCATACCTAGTCTCTACATCAATTTTCTACTTTTTCGATCCTTGTAGAGCCATTAGCCTACTTTTGCTTGGAAAAACTAAAAAAATGCAAGTTTAGTTTTTATTTTTGATGTCAATAGGATTTATAAGATGTGAATCTAAGCTCAACATATCACACATTGTCTTAGAGCACATCAGAAAAAATACTATGAGTACATTTTCATTTCTCTAAATCATTTCACATGCATTGCATGACCACACTATAGGATAATTACATATTTTAGGGAAGGAAAAAGATACTCAAAATAAATAAATCTATTATTATGAATATAATTTTTTACACAATGATGTATTTTTATACTAAAAAAATGTTCAATTTTGTATATGGGAAGTGTTATATCCCAAATTTGCACCCTTGAAAGGTAGTTCAAGCCTTCAAAATTTAGGATAACATGGAGATAATCTTAGGCCATGGGTGAAATTTAGGTGGATTGAATCTCTAGGTTATAAGTTTAACTCCCCTTGATGTATCACTAAGGCTCATTCACTAATCTATCAACTTGAGTGTGTGTGTGTGTGTGTGTGTGTGTGTGTGTGTGTGTGAGAGAGAGAGAGAGAGAGAGAGAGAGAGAGAGAGAGAGAGAGAGAGAGAGAGAGAGAGAGAGAGAGAGAGAGAGAGAGAGAGAGAGAGAGAGAGAGAGAGAGAGAGAGAGAGAGAGAGAGAGAGAGAGAGAGAGAGAGAGAGAGCATTATAATGGAGGTGATACACCAAATAAGTTAACCTATACCAAATAGTTACATTTGAACATTAACCATGAGACTAACTTGAAACAAACACTACTCATAATCTACCTCTCTATATTAGCAATTCATATGAATATTGTGAAATATGCTTAAGCTAGTAGGACTAGTAAAGATGCCATAGAATGGCACTAGTGAATAGAAATATGACTCAACCTTCACACCTCACTTAGACACTTCACAAGACCTGTAAGTAAGCTTTCAAACTAAATTGAATGCTAGAAAAGGACAATGTGCCAAGGAAGCTAAACCAATCAATTAACAAGATCAACTAGTTATGCACACACATTGAAACCAATAAAAGGAGGAGGTCAATATAAAATATTATAATTGATAAAAGTATTTAAAATGGGTAGGAAGTCACCATACCTAGGTGGAGGATACATACATAGCCTATTAAGGTTGAATTTATAGAGAAATATGAGAGAAGAAGAGAGAATGGCATACGAGAGAGAAGTGACAAGTGTATAGGATTTATAATCAAGATATGTGTTTGAAACAATTCCATCAGGTCTCCAAGGACAAGTGTTGATTTTTTGAAGATGTTTTCCTCTTCCAAGTGGTGTGTGAGTCTTCATGCTTGCTTGACACCTTGTCTTCTTCTTCAAAACTGTCCCTTATCTTGACTTGTGAGATGACAAGTGGCCTCATTGATTATCAAGTCATGTTAAAATAATATTTATCTACCATTTGAAACTTTTCACTTGTTTAGGAAACTCCTAAAACTGACATTACAATGATGATTACACCTCTTAGGTGTCTTGAAGCCCATTTGGCCTTTACTAAGCCTCTCCTTACTTGTAAGTGTCAAATTTTGATTTCATTTTCACTAATGTATTATATCTCTCCATGGTTGTCATATCTTAGTCATACCAGACCTATAAAAACTCATTTAAATCCATTAAACACTCACCAAGACCTCATTTTGCACCTTAAGCTCTCACTTAGCCTCAATTCTTTATAGCACTCAAAACACAAAAATCTCATTATGTGGAATAAATTATAGATTAAATTGAAAAAATGGGCATATATTTGAGTACCCAATATTCCCTTGCAAACCCATGCCAAATTTTATGGCCCAACTCTAAGTGGAAGTACACTTAATATCATATTTTTTCTCTGTAATTAGGTCTCCACTAGCCCTCTAAGCCTATAAACTGAGCTTTAGATCCAGACTTATCTCAGACATATGAAACCAACAAATTTTTTTTTGATTCAATTTACCTAGCCTATTAACATGTTTCATTCTAAGTTTGGGATTCTAAGATCTTGTGTAGATATGAGAACCATGAAATGGTCCAAGAAACTAGCCTTCCTCAAGCCTTTTTCACACTGCCTTCAACAACTAGACCTATAACATCACTTTCAAGGTATAATGTATGTATTTTTTTTAATTTTAGATATATTACACCTCAATATAATCTCCCTAATGGTTTCATCTGCTCATGAGGTTAAATACCATATTTTGAGCCAAAAACTCACAAAAACACAATATTTAATGATTCCATATACTTTATGGTACAATAAAATATAATATTAATGTTCCTCCTAGATTTTATAATGAGGTTAAATTTTTTTTGAGGTTAATCCAATTATTTTTATGTGCTTAATATATCAATCTCTCTCAATTGGTCAAATTTGGTCTTCTAGGTAGCTTATGAGTGCCTTGCACTCTTAAGAATTATTCATAAATCTTAGGCATTGTATGAACATAAAAATTACATGAATAATGAGTGTATATGGGTACCCTATTATTAATAATATATTTATCCACCATGCATCTCTTCATGAAAGATGTGAAGAAGTTTAGGAGGCTCTCGGGTTAGTAAACTATGCCTTGGTGAGGTCAAGAGAGAATGAGTCTTGAAAGTTCCATTTAGGAGCTTGGTTTTGATTCCAAAAAACTCAATGATGTTTTTTATATTCCATATTGATCTATCCCAATGGTATTATTTCAATATTTATTCTCTATACCCTACTATATCCTTCATTTGCTCAAAGTAGGGTTTGTAAGCAAAATAAGGTAAAAGACCCTAATGATTGTATTTAAATCATTTCCTCCACTTTGAGGTATGAGATATAATTTTTTTAATTTTATGGCCTTGTATAAAAAAATTTCAAGAATTTTAATCTTATTATATCCAAACTCTTCTTTCAAAACATGTAGCCTTCCATCACTTGACTTCGTAGACTTGACTGTGTTAATTCTGGCTATGTGACTGTAGGGGTAAAGTGAATTTGTTTTGATCATCCTATAATATTTATATTTATTTTAATTTTTATTCCTAGTTATTATTTTAAATTTATATTCACTCAAAACTCAACTTAATTATTTTACATTACATCCTCCTCTTCAAGTTTGAAAACCACTTTTAGTTATCTAAGTGAACCTATAGGTGGTAGTGTACTATAAGTATACAAACTTGAAGTAGATTTTATTAGTCCTAAACAATACCATGAATAATATTTAAAAATCACAATGTCATTATCCAATGTATTGCATTATATATTCACTTTCAAATATTGGAAGCCAACTTGAAACCTCAAGCAGGCCTGTGTATTACCATTCTACTATAGGTCTACAACTCATATTTTTTGAGTATTAGGTTCTGAAACGATCCTTTCTCAATTGAGTTTGAATTATACAAAGGTATATTATCTCAAAAAGTATAAAATAAAAAACATCACAAGTATTTATTTAAACCCCTTCATCTTAGTCTTGCATTCAAAATCAATCTACCTTTTCATTGACCCATTTTATGAGTGTAAGTATGCAATCATCAAATATGTAGCATGAGTGAATGTAGATCTATAGTTTAAATAGTTATAGATCTTGGTCACTTCATAATATGTTTAATAAGTGTGGGAGGCACCTTGAGACTTAAAATGACATCTTTATGAGCTATTCATATGCTAAACATTAACCTACAAATCTGCAGACTTGTATGTTAATGTTTACTCATTTTTAACACTAGTTTAAAAACTTGTCTCAGAGTATGCATATGACCATAATATATAAAGTGTTATTAATATTACATTTATTCCAAACTATTTTATCAATAGGTCATTCTTGAAGCATAATAATTGGATGAATAGACCCAATAGCCTTCCTTCATGCCATAACCTTGTCTTGATTTCCTCACCTCAATACATAGTTGGAAGGTATTAAAGTGATAGTTTTTAAGGTTTTCCACATGAAAAATTACATTGAGTGTTAGTTTATATGTTCTATGGATAATGGGTTACCTGATTATGGGATTTTTTAATGACGAAACCTTTAGAACAAATCTTTCATAGTGCCTATAATCTCACAGGATTCATCTAAAAGAATGACCTTGATATCACCACTTCACACTTTCAACTATACTTTTAAGGGTTTAATAGGTTTATAAGAGATTATATATTATGTGGAGACTTACTTTCAACACACTCATTTAGATACTCCTCATGAAGTCATGACCTTGTTCTATTTAATCCTCAAAAGGGAGTTTCTCTTAGTATCTGACGGCTCACAAGTGTGATTATGATGAAAAAAAGCATGGAATGATTGTGAATATCCATATAGAACTTTTATATTCATCTTAATTCTCTAATGAGTCCATTCATGCAATAAAAATTACCTGAAACTTAGCCATTGGGGTTTTGTACCTCTTTTAAGCACCCTAGCTCCTTAACGATTGTTCATAAAGCTAAGAATCTCACTAAAACAACCAATGCCACTAATTGAGATGACATACAGGTCTTCAAATTTATTCAAAATTCTATACTCCCACTCCATTATTGATACATGGAATGAGGATATGAAAACCACCTTTGTGAGCTTGCAAGTAGATCAATAGAAGAGAGAGTGTGTATTTTGCCTTCTTGGGACATGTACAAGATTTTTGAATTTGGAGATTACCTATAGAATGTGAAGAGACACTATGAAGTAATTTTCACTTGAAAGTGGGTCTTCTTGATCTGTACAAGTGCTTAAAGCTACCTTCTTAAGGGTTAAACTTAAAAAATTGATGTATTCCAACATTTATAACATATATGCAATTAGATAACTCCATCAAGGACTTGGAAAAAGGTGTTTTTATGGGAATTTGGTCTTGGTTGGATTTAACACACATGGGATTAGTTAAAAGCACATTCCTTTGCATAAAATATTACCTTAAACATTTCAAATAAATATTAACTTCTCCAAACATGTATGAAATGATTATGTAAGTCTAATTAAGTGAATTTTAGATACATCTAATAACTTATGACACTTCTTGGAACCACCCTTTTCACATCATGACATGACTATCCTAGTATAAGTCAAAGACAAACCATTACCTTAAACTTTGCAAAATAATCTTAATCTTTGCTAATAAGACTTTATAAAAACCATTTGAAGGCCACATAAGGAATTAAATGGTTAGGAACAAGATTAATAAGACATAAAAAATCAATTTTAAACCTATATGGATTAACCTTTTGACTTGGGGTTCAAAATGGTCAACAAATTGGTGATTCATAGGGGTAGCATGTCTGCAATGCTTACTAGACTAGTAGCCTTGTCCTTCCATTGGGAAATGGAGTTACTTACACTCAACCTCAGACCTGATTAGACCTTGACCAAGATAAAACAAATTTACTTGACCTCTAAACACACATAAAATAATAATAACACATAAATCAAAGGAAACAAGAAAACACACATGCGCTAGCTAAGCACTTAGGGAAAATAAGACACGACATAAACAAATAATATATACAACTGACCTAAACATAACTTATTCCTCCTAGATGAAAGGGGAAGTTTTTGATATATTTGGATCCATGAGGTGGAAAATGGCATGAGGTAATTTGCCTCTTGGATATTTTTTTCTTCATCATCCTCTTGATTTACAATCCTCTTATCATGTTTTCAAGTGAAGTAATGGAAGCAAACCAGTCACCTATGAAAACATATTCATATTGTACTAAATACCCATTCCATATTGATTTTTATCTATAACCTCATCTAATGATACTCCATCTATATATTATCTTTGGGTCTCTATGGCATCTTGAGTGACCTCGTGTTATTTATCAGTTGTTGCAAGTTCATCAAGCTCTTTAAGGAGATTTGCATACTCAATCTAGTATTCATCATGGTCTTTAATGGGTGTGCCTTGATCAAAATTATCATTAGCATGATATTCAATAGTAAATTTAGATTTATAAAGGGCTTCAATCTCTTCAATAGATTCAAGGCACTGCTACCAATATTCTTTTGGCTCTTCTCTTTGATCAATCTGAATGAGACTAAATTGAATAGTAGATTTATCTTTCTCCCTAAAATTTAGAACCATTTCAAACCCCTCTATGTAATCTTGATGTAATTGGGAATTAACTTCTTCAAGTTTAGCTTCTTTCTCATCTAGAACCATTTCAACTTCATCCAAGGCTTTAGCTTGTACTCTTTCTTCAATCTCACAATCCTACTAATTTGAAACCATTTCAAATTCATTCAAAACCTCACCTGTTGGATTTGAGAACCTTTAACATCAAGACTAACTAAAACCTCAACATGATTAGATATAATTGGATCTTCTTATTGAATCATACTATCAAGACCATCTTCTATAATTTCATTTTTAAAAATTTATTTGCATCTCTTCCTAAAGTGGAGTACCAATGAAAATCTCTTCCTCATACACACTTGAATCATCTTCATCATCTACAACTATAGTTTGATCTTCTCTATTTGCCTCCCATAGGATAGGGTCTTCCTTAATAAGGGATATTTTTTGAGTGTGATGAATATGTTAATGAGTTTTAAATGGTGTATGAGGCATGGTAGGTTGATCATAAATAGGCTTAGGAATTGAAGGAGTTTTCCTGAAAATTGAGGTCTTGGGAAAGGAATATTCTTATAAGAATTATTGAAGAGAGAGAAACTTTAGTTGTTCTATGAGTGCCTAATTATTCTCAACAACCACTTCATTCTTCTCATATCCTTCTTGAGGTTCATGTACAACTACAACTTGATTTCCAATCTTATCAACTAGAACTTCTTTCTTGTCTTGAATGCCTTCTTAGATAAACCCCAAAGATGGAAAATCTTTAGGTTTTTGAGGAGCGGAGTATGAGGTTTGAATAGGCAAAAGATCTTCTTTAGATTAAACTTCCAAATCTAGGTTTGATTCAAACTCCATGACTTTTAATTATAATGTTTTAATTTGCTTGTATATACTCTCTTAGAATATCTCTTCTTGAGGATGGTCAATGATTTCATGAGGATATGGAGAATAATAATGTTTATAAGGAATGAAATAGGGATCTTGAAACACCTAATAAAACTCACTTTATTATCTTTCCAAAATCTACATCTTATCTACCACAAATGCACACAACTCATTCCTCTCTAATGGATCATTAGATACAACTTGAAACAACCCAATCACTTACTCATATTGAGAAGTTGAACCAATTTTTTTCCCATTCTTGTATCTTGTTCTCCATTTCATCCATTCCATCTTGATAAGCTTAGGAAGATAGTGGAGGAAGGGTAGGAGGGTAGCATGCTTGAAAATAAGGTTATTCATATGCACCACTATAGCCATGTGGGGGAGGTGTAAGTTGATCATATGATTGATATGGATCATAATGAGGGTAAGAGTGGTACTATTTATAGTAAGGAGGGTAACAAGCTTGATAAGGATGCTAAAGTATAAATTTGGGGTCATAATGAGGCTGATAAAGAATACTATAGGACTAATATGCATCGTCATACTATTGGTAAGGTTCATTATAGAGCTGATAAGGCTCATTATAGGAATGATATGGAATACCATAGGCTTGATATACCTCATCATATGGAATAAAACTTAAATTCACTTCAAACTCAACCATAACAACCTCATCAAGATAGTGAATTAAAAATAAAACATACTTTAAATAAGTGCTTGGGCTACTAGAACTAGTCGATTGAGATTGGAGTCACAATTAATGTTTTTGAATGCCTCCAAAGATTGATGTGTATAAGGTCAACACCAAAAATCCTTCAACCACTTTGGACCTTTGTCCCATCAAGCATGCCAGAATTGTTACAACCCAGATTTTCACCCTTGGAAGGTAGTTCAAGCCTTCCAAATTTTGGATAATATGAGACAATCCTAGATGTGGGTGACCTTTAAGTGGATTAAATCTCTAGGTTTTAGGGATAGATCCCCTTGAGGTATCACTTAGGATAATTCACTAGTCTATCAACTTGATAATAAAAGAGATAAAACATATTCTAATGGAGGTGATGCACCAAATAAGTTGACCACTACCAACTAATTGCATTTGTGCATTAACCATGAGACTAACCTAAAATAAACACTACTCCTAATATACCTCTCTATATCAACACTTCATATGAAGGTTTTGAAAGATGCTTGGGCTAGGAAAACTATTCAAGAGGTCATAGAATGACACTAGTGAATAGACAACTCACTCAACCTTTACACCTCACTTAAACACTTCACAACACCTACAAATAAGCTTTCAAACTGAATATGAATGCTAGAAAAGGACAACATGCCAAGAAAACTAAGTTAATCACTTGACAAGATCAACTAGTCATGCACACACATTGAAACAATTCAAAGTATGAGGTAAAAATATAATTTTCTCATTGATAAAAGGCTTTAAAATGTGCATGGCTTCACTATACCTATGTGGAGGATACATACATAGCCTATTAAGGCTGAATTTATACGGAAATGAGAGAGAAGATGAGAGAAGGGCATAGGAGAGAGAGGTGACAAGTGTTTATAAGGAGTTAAAATAAATAAAAGATTTTGAAACATCTCCATCAGGTCTTTAAGGAAAAGTTTTGATCTCTTTAATATTCTTTCCTCTTCCAAGTGGCATGGGAGTCTTCATGCTTGCTTGACACTTTGTCTTCTTCTTCAAAATGACCCCTTATTTTAAATTGTGAGATTATAAGTGGCCTCATTTATTGTCAAATCATGTTTAAATGATCATTATATACTCTTTGAAACTTTTACTTATTTAATAAACTCCTAAAATATACATTTCAATGATGATTACACCTCTTAGGTGTCTTGAAGCCCACTTGGCCTTACTACACCTCTCCTTGCTTTCAAGTGTCAAATATATATTTAATATTCAAAAATGCATTATCTCTCCATTTATGGCATATATCAATCATAATAGACCTAAAAAAACTCATTTTAATCCATTAAACACTCACTAAGACCTAATTTTGCACCTTAAGCTCTCACATGGCATCAATTCCTTGTAACCCTAAAAACACACGAAGCTCCTTGTGTGGAAGATTGTATGGATTATCTTGGAAAATTTGAAATATATTTGAGTACAAAGTACTCCATTACATATATGGGTCAAATTTCATGACCCAAATTTGAGTGGAAGTACACTTAATAACCAATTTTCTCTCTCCAATTAGGACTCCATTATCCCTTTAGGCCTAAAAATTGAGTTTTGGCTCTATACTTATCCCACACATTTAAAACCAAAAAAAATTGTTTTATTAAATTTACCAATAATATTACCATGTTATATTCTAAGTTTGGGCTTCTAAGACCTTGTGTAGATATGAGAACCATGAAATGGTCCAAGAAACTAGCCTTTCTCAAGGCTTTTTCACACTACCTTCAACAATTAGAACTATAAGATGAATTTCAAGGTGTCATGTATGGATTTTTGAAATTTTTAAGATATAATAGACCTCAATACATCCTCCCCAATGGTTTTCATCTCCTCATGAGGTTAAATACCCTATTTTAAGCCCAAAAACTCACAAAACACATCATTTAATGAATTCATATAGTTTTAAATACATTAAAATATAATATTAATGTTACTAATAGAGTTAAAAATTATTTTTATGTTATTTAAAGGTTAATCCAATTATTTTAATGTGATTAAGAGATCAATCTCTCTCAACTAGTTAAATTTATTCTTCTAGGTAGCCTATGAATGCCTTGCACTCTTAAGGATTGTTCATAAAGCTCAACCCTTATTTGAACATAAAAATTCCATGAATAAAGAGTAAATATGGGTACCTTATTATTCCTAATATATTTATCCACCATTAATCTCTTCATGAAATATGTGAGCAAGTTTAGGAGGCTCTCAGTAAATTATGCTTTGGTGACGTCAAGAGAGAATGAGTCTTGAAAATGCCATTTGGGAGTTTGGTTTTGATTCCAAACACCTAAGTGAGTCTATATAGTCCATATTTATCTGTATTAATGGTCTTATTACCATATTTATTACTTAAACCCTACTATATCCTTCATTTTCTCATGTTAGGGTTTGTAAGCAAAATAAGGCAAAAAACCCTAGTGACTATATTTGAATCATTTCCTCTACTTTAAGGTCTAGGATAGGCTTTTTTTACTTGTAAGTAATTTTATACAATGTTTTAAAACACTTTAATATTCTACTATCCAAACTCTTCTTTCAAAACATGCATGCTTCCATCACTTAACTTGGTATACTTGACTTTGTTAATTCGTGATATATGACTATAGGGGTGAAGTGAATTTGGTTTGATCATCCTCTAATAATTATATTTAGTTTTAATTTTATTCTTAGTGATTTTATTCACTTTATATTCACTCAAACCTCAACTTCATTTTTATGCATTACATCCTCCTCTTTAAGTTTGAAAACCACTTGTATCTATTCAAGCAAACTTGTAGGTAGTAGTGGACTATGAGTGTATAGACCTAAATTAGATTTTATTAGTCCTAAATGCTCTCATGAATTATATTTAACAATCAAAACTTGATTATTATATGGATTTCATTGTATATTTTCTTTCAAACATTAGAAGCCAACTTGAAACCTCAAGTAGGCTTGTGTATTACTATTCTACTTGTAGGTCTACATCTCAAATTTATTGAGTATTAGGCTCTAAAACCATCCTTTTTAAATTTAGTTTGAATTATATAATGGTATATTATCTCTCAAACTCTAAAATATGAAACATCACAAGGCTTGATTTAAACCCCTTCATCTTAGTTTTGTATTTAAAAGCAATCTTCCCTTTCATTAGCCCATTATTTAGTGTAAGTATGCAGTCCTCAAATATGTAACTTAAGTGAATGTATATCTATAGTTTATAACCTTATTCAAATGATAAGAACTCTTGGTGACTTAATACAATGTTGAATAAGTTTGGGAGTCACCTTGAGACTTCAAATGACATCTTTATCAGTTATTCATATGGTAAACATTGACCTATAGGTTAGCATTTACTCTTTTTTGACACTAGTTTGAAAACTTATCTCAAGGTATCCATATGAACATCATATATAAATTGGTCTAAATATTAAATTGATGCAAACATAATTTTTCAATAGGTATTTCTTGAATCATAGTGATTGGATGAATATACCCAATAGCCTTCCTTCATGCCATAACTTTGTCTTGATTTATTCACACTCAATACTTGGTTGGAAGGTATTAAAGTGATAGTTTAAAGGTCTACCACCTGAAAAAAACCCTTGAGAATGAACTTATAAGTTATATGGATAATGGGGTACCTGATCATGGGATATTTTCATTGAATAAACTTTCAGAATAAACCTTTCATAGTGCCTAAAATATCATAGGATTAATCTACAGAATGACCTTGATATCACCACTTGGCACTTTCAACTAGACTTTTAAGGGTCAAATAGGTTTAGAGGAGCTTATGTATTATATGGAGACTTACTTTCAACACCCTCATTTAGATACTTCTCATGAATTCATGACCTTTTTCTATTAAAGCCTCAAATGGGAGTTCCTCTTGGTATCTAACTTCTCACACATGTGAGTCTGATGAAAAAAGCATGAAATGATTGTGAATATTAATACAAACCTTCTACAGTCCTCTTCATTCTCAAATAAGTGCATTTATGAAATAAAAATCTCCCAAAACTGATCCATTGGGGGTTTTCACCTCTTTTAAACACCCTATATCCTTAGTGATTGTTCATAAAGCTAAGGAGCTCAATCAAAAACCCAATGACAATGATTGAGAGGGCATAAGGGTCTTCAAATTTGACCAAAATTATTAGACTCCCACTCCCTTCTTGTTGTACAAAATGAGCATATGAAAAATACCTTTGTGATTTTACAAGGAGATTGATAGTAGAGAGAATGTGTATTTTTCCTTCTTGGGACCTGTTCAAGCTTCCTAAATTTTGAGATGACCTAGAGAATGTGAAGAGACACTTTGAAGGCATTTTCACCTAAAAGTGGGTCTTCTTGATTTATACAAGTGCTTAAAACTACCTTCTTGGAGGTTAAACCTAAAATATTGATGTATTTTTACATTTATGTCATATATAAAGTTAGATAACTCCCTCAAGAAATAGGAAAAATGTGGTTATATGGGAATTTGGTCTTGGTTGGTTTTGACAGATGTGGGATTAGTTAAAAGCACCTTCCTTTGCATAAAATATTACCTTAAACTTTTTAAATAAACCTTAACTTATCCAAACATGTAATAAATTCTTATGTAAGTTGATTAAGTAATAAAGTGACTTTTAGAGACACCTAATAACTTATGACACCTCTTGGACCCACCCTTTTTACATCATGACATGACTAGCCTAGTAAAAGGCAAAGATAAACCATTACCTTAAACTTTGTAAAATAACATTAATATTTGCTAATAAGACTTTAGAAATACTATTTTAAGACCACATAAGGCATGAAATGATTAATAAGACATTAAAAAAATCAAGTTTCAACCTATAGGGGTTGACCTTTTGACCTGGAGATCAAAAATGGTCAATAGGAAGTTCATGGAAGTTCTCTAGATCTAAAAAATGGATCATAGCTTTGTTATGATAGTTCTAACAATATTAAACCTCATTGTATTAGGATGTGCATATGAAACATCTCTTCTTTTAGTGTTCATAATCATAGACCATTATTCTAATGATTTATTGATCTAATGGGTCATGCATCAAAACTTCTCATCCTCATTGCTAGGCTCAAATCAACAAAAACTCCCTTGAAATGGTTTTAATATTTGAGGTTTCATCAAACCACTCCAAAGGTTATAATAAAGATGAAAAATAAACTTGAGAACTCAAGAGACATAAATGATCAAAGTTGAAGATCAAATACTTTTTTAATACTCCATTCATGCAAAAATCCTAAAAAAACACACTAGGATTTTACATGTCCCATAGAGAAGCGGGACTCACAACCTCAATCTCTAATTGGTGCATATCTTCCTATGTTAAACATGAGACCCATTCTCTTTTGAACAATAGCTACACCCTTTTTATCTCTTACTTAGTGGAATAATACAATATAATAGATTTTAACCTATGAATAATAAATTACATAAAGTAAATAACAAGAGAAGAAGGACAAACACCCAAATTATAAAAACTTGATTTTTTACCCTTTCAAGTCCCATAAACCTATCATTATCCTTTTACCCTTACAAACAAAGGGATATACAACATGAGATATAGTTGCATCAAGGTGCACCTCTTCCTAACATTGGCATGTATAGGTTGTCTATGGTGGAGAATGAAGAAATAAAGAATCAAGTTCAAGAGTTGCTCAAGAAAGGGGTCATTTAGCTAAACACTTCTTCATGTGGTTTACCAATTATTTTGGTGCCAAGAAATGATGGAACTTGGTGAATATACTTTTACTTTTTAGCATTAAATAAGATAATGGTGAAAAACCACTACCATCATCCTTGCATTGATGATTTTCTATATCTATTAAAAAATGTTATTTATTTCACTATGTTATACTTAAGAAGTGGTTATCACCAAGATAGGATTAGTGAAGGTGATATATGGAAAAGTACTCTTAAAACTAAGCAAGGTATTTTTTAATTTCTTGTTATGCACTTTGGGATTTTTAATGCACCCACTACTTTCATGTAGGTTATGAATGATGTATTTATGCCATTCATAGATGATTTTGTTATAGTCTACTTATATGATATAATTATCTTTAGTAAAATTTGGGAAGATCATTCTAAACACATTAGGAAAGTCTTAGATAAATTTCAAAAGGACAAATTATACTTAAATATGTCTAAATGTGAATTTGGTAAAACATATTTGGTTTGGTTAGGCTATGTATTAGGTGTGGTGAACTTAAAATTTATCCTTCTAAATTTGAAGCCATTATGAAATGGCCTAAGCCTAATAATGTTATATAAGTTAGAAGCTTCCTAGGGTAATTAAAATATTGGAGGAAGTTTATTGATAAATTTTAATTAATTGCATCTCCTTTGCATAATTTGACCAGTATTAAATAGGGTTTTTAGTGGGGAGGTAAACACCAAAAATCCTTTGTCACATTGAGATAAAAGATAAGCAAAATGCCAGTGTTAGCACTTCCAGATTTACAGCAACAATTTAAGATTGAAGTTTATGAAATTGATTATGCCACGGTTGCCATTTTAATGTAAAATTGAAAACCTATTGTTACCATTAAAAAACCTTCACAAGTGTATTGAGTAACTACCCTACTTATGATAAAGATTTGTATGATCTAGTATAGTGTAAAAAAATGGAAACATTATTTAATGGGTAAAGAGACAATAATCCACATGGATCATCAACCTTTTAAATATCTCCAATCATATTCAAAGTTATAATAATCAAGGGACTTTTGTTGGATGGGTTTTTTGTAAAAATTACATCTCATGATAAGTTATATAAAAGGTAAACAAAATAAGTTTTTTGATATGCTTTCAAGACCTCCTATTATTGTATCTATTATTCTGTAACATAGTTCTTTTATGCATGAAATTTATAAAGAATAATATGTTATAGATAATGATTTCAAGGATATCTATGAATATTTAACTCATGGTAATCAATTAGAATCTTTAGAATATCAATTACATGATGAATTAATTTATCATCTTGGTAAAATTTGTATTCGACAAGATGAAAGAGTTCATGTAATTAGGAAAGCACATACTTATCTTAATTTTGGTCATTTTGGCATTGGGAAAATAATTTACACATATATTGTTATTAGACCTAGATGTATGAAAATGTGTTTTAAAATGTAAAAGTTTGTGTTCTTTATGCCACTAGAAAGCCTGGTAATAGGAAGTTTGGATTGTATAACCCACTTCCCATACCAACACGTCCATGGGAAAGTGTTTCTACGTATTTTTTAGGAGGATTAACTATGTCAATAAAGAATCATGATTATTTGTATGCAGTTATGCATATATTTAGCCAAAAATATGTATTAGTGCCCTATAAAAAAAGATAATAGGTGAGGATACTACACATTTTATATTCAATAATGTTTGGGTTCATTTTTGTTTGCCAACATCTATTGTATATGATTGGGATTATCAATTCATTAGGAAGGTTTGGTCAGCTTTGTGGGAATTGATGGACACAAAACTCAAGAAGAACATTATTTTTCATCCAAAAATTGATGGGAAAATAGAGGTGGTTAATAGACCAATGATACATTTTCTCTGAGGGTATTGTATCAAACATCCTAAATTTTGGGACGAACACTTATGTTATGTACAACATGATTATAATAGTGTCATACATTATTATATACATAAGACTCCTTTTGAGACTTGTTTTGGTTATTTTCCTAAGTCCCCTTTGGAATCCATTTTTGGAAAATAATTAGTGTCATATGGACATAAATATTCAAACAAATCAAAGAGGTTCATATAGAATATCTAATCAATTCATCAAGTTGTCTAAGAGTAATTGGAAAAGATCCAAGCCAAGTATAAGGCTAGGCATGACAAACATTAGGTTGATCATCACTTCCAAATTTGTGATCAAGTTTGGATACACATTAGAAAATAATGCCTTAAAGGTGAAGGTAAAAATCTCAAACCAATCAAGTACTATCCATTTAATTTTTTTGAAAATATTGGTAACAATACTTTTTGGTTAGAGTCACCTCTATATATAGTAATATATTTCATGGTAAATGTTGAAAACTTGAAATTATATGAGCCTCCTATGATCATGGATCAAGGTGATAATTTTCAATTTCTTTATGTTGATAATTTTTCTCTTGAATATATTGATGAGTTTTAGGAAGATGCCATTATTGACAAGAGAGGACTTCATGAAGGGGTGATGCAGAGTACCTTCATGTGGGTCTAGAAGGGATGCATCCAAGAAAATAAGGATGGATGGAAATCATAAAAGTGAGGGAGTTATACCCTCACTTATTATCTAAATAAAATGATAGTTTTAGTGGTCTAAAATCTTTTTAGTGGGGATGAGTGATCAAGGAGGATCCCCATAGCTAATTCCATAAAATGGTCTCAATTTTTGGTACAACTATCTACACATTAAATATCTCATTGAGATATTTATAACATAATTTGAATGGATTCAATCTAATATCATATGAAAAAGTTATGGCCTACTAAATTTTAAGCCAAATGGTAAAAAATATGGATAGGGTAAGTGATGACATCATCATGTTGACTGAACTGTACATAATTCCAAGTGGGCCAATCACATCTTGACACATGGGCCAATTGGATGTTGACACATGACATGTGGGATAAATGGTTTTTAGTGACCTATGGCATTCTTCCTTCATTATTTGATGATCGAGTGGTGGGGCCCACACTATTTTCCATCTAGGGGCCCTTTAGCTAGTGGGGTCCTCTTTATGTATGGAGGGTGACCCTGCCACCAATATTCACTTTGCATTGTAAGTGTTTTTGTATATAAACCACTTCAAAATATCTCCCATAATGCATGTGTGACTCAATTCCCAAATGTTTAAAGCATAATGCCTAAGCCATGATGCAACATCCTAAGCCTAGTGCCAAGTCCAAAGGATTGTCTCTTTGACCAATTTATAAGCCAAAGGAGTAAGATTTAAACCCATCATTATTTCATATCCCAAGAAATGTGGGATAATACACTATCCAATATGATTTTAAAAGGGGGTTTCAAGGATATTTAAACCCTATTATCATTTGCAATGTACTACATATGGGATTTTATTCATAAATTAGACAAAAGAGATATGAACCAAAGCATGAGAAAATGCATGGAGCATGGGATTCAAACCAACACCTCCATTGACCCATTTTTACATCTTAACCATTATGCCACACCTTAATCTAGGTAAGATAATGAAATATTTGTTGTATATCCTTTATTTTTTAGATTTATGAGCCAAAAGGAAGGCGTAGAAATTGGATTTAAACTTTTATTTCAATGCTAAAAGGATTATACCTTAGCTATTATACCACGGTACTATGAAATATTATAAATTTAAGGAAATTATAATTGAAATATAATTTTTAAGCCCTTTTTAAAAGGATAAAATCAAGTATATGTTATTTTTATATTAGGAAGAGCTATTGGAAGGTTGTATCAAGGCAACTAGAGACTTACTATAGGTAGAGGTAGAGAATTAATTATAGACCAAAATTATTATTTGATGTAAAGATTAAACAAAAAATGTATTTTGGATCATTAATATATTAGTTCGAGTGATTTTTAGACCCAAAGACATAGCCTCACAAGGGTGAATTCCATTAACAACTTGGTTTGCATATTTCTTTGTATTTTATTCAATTACTTGATATTTTTAATTAGTTATAATATTATTTATAAATAATTAAGCCAATATTTAACTTGTTACAAAAAAAATGAGAGAATCATTATAACTATTCAGAATTGGTGAAGCAGATAGAGTTTTCACTTACAATCAATTTCAGATCATTGATGGAAATTATAGAAATGTAATTTATTGATTCATGTTTACATGATTAAGAGTGGATATCAAAAGTTGACTAGTGTAGGATAACATATTATAACCATCACATGTCAAATAATGACTCAAATTTGAAAAGGGATTGCATGGTAGAAAGTGTAAATGTAGGCATATATGGTATGATGACTTCAGATGCATGAGTAAAGATTGCTTTAGATAGGATAGGCATATTGAAATTATTTGAAGTATCTTACTTTTATAAACTAGATAAATTGGCAAGGTTCCTCTTTCCATTTGTAAATAATAATAGATTATACTTTTTAGAGAAAAAAAGAAGATATTGTTAGGGTTAGAAAATGTTAATCAAAACTAGTAATAGATATGACTTTATAAAATTTCCATAAGTGAAAACTATGTTAAATTAAACTATAAATAGGGTTATAGTAAAAATAGTGATTCATAGTTTGTTGGAAAAAGTTTGAGAGAGGTTGATATGGGCACACTATGGCCTTGTATAAATACTTTGGCTATGTCTTGATTGACTATATTTAGGATTTGTCAGTTTGGGTCTATGTGATTGCTTCTAAGGATCACCTATAAATATTTGTATGTTAATGTGACTCATGGGTAACCTACAATTAGAAAATATTTTTCATGTACATGCATTAGATGTCAGTTAGATAACAAAAGGGATAAAAATGGATTATTAATGATATCTAATATGGCCTTAGAAACCCCTTGTAATTGAATGTTGATTACATAGCCAAAATGGGCATTAGGCTGATGTAGTTCTTGTTATCCAAATTTTGGCTACCATAGGATAGGGTCATAAAAAATTTAATTTTTAAATGCATGTTAGCATAGTTTAAGGTAAATTTTATAAGTTTAAGGTAATGTTCATTTTTATCATATGATGTCTAGTCACTTCATATTATGCTTCAAGATGGTTCAAGTGATGCTAAGGGTTTAATGTGTCTTTTTAAGCCATATGACATGTGTTAAGGTCATTTTATATTACTTATAGTATATAAAAGTGTATTATAGGTTTCATGTTATATCCAAGGTCAATAAGTCATTTTAAAACTCTTCTATATGTCACTAACATGTGTAAATTTATCAAAAAACACTTTAAGACCCAAAAATTTGAAAAACACATAGAAAGGTAGTTTACAGTGACTTGTGAAAAGTGTTATAATGATTCATAAACTATCCCTAATTTTTTTCAAAAAATTTACCTTGGATCATAATTGTCAAATTACACAATTTCTTGAAACATTCATGAAAGTGAAACTGAATTTGACCTTTTAATACATATTTTTCTCAAACATAAAAGTACTCAATTTTCCTTTAATATATCATATTTGAATAATTATGAATTTAATAATGATTAATAAATAAAATTAATAAAAATATATAAAAATGCATAAATAAAATCAACTCATGATAAGCACTTGATAATAGAGTTTGGCAAAGCCTATGTCTCTAAGTTCGCCTATAGTACGAACTGATCCATTTTATTTAAAAGTGAGTACATGGACAATTCCTTATTATTGTCAAATGGATACTCTAAGATTACACACAACTCAAATAATAGAGCTTCATAAAGTCATGGTAATCCCACAAACAGACCTTCCACCTCACTGTCGTGCGAATGCAATCTCACAATCCTGTGCATTTCTACCAAAGGTCTTGAAAATGGACTTATATAATGGTATTAAAAAAATCATCACAAGGATTTAAAAATACTATTCAAATCATTTTAGATTCTAGGAAAAATCCCTAGTTTACACTGAGAAGTGAAAATCTCTCCAAAGTCCCTAAAAACTTGAGATTTTGCAAACTAATCTATTATGGCCTATACACAGTCTACTCTATTATTCACTTTGAGTCATTAAAAAGTGCATCAAAATACCTAAAATATAGGCACTTCATATATGGATGGAATTTTCTCTAGCTTTGGATCTTGGCTCTTGAATCTGGCTCTTGCTCTTGGCTCTTTGGCTCTGGTTCTCAACTCTAGCTCTGGCCCTCAGCTCTTTAGCTCTAACTCTGGCTCTCAACTCTAGCTTTGCCATGAGATATTTGAGACTTTATAATGAATTAACTTAATTCCAATTCTAATTCCCAATTTATAATTATTTTCAAATAACCCCTCACCTATTTATATACTTGTAGGAGGTCCACTTTTTTTGATTGGGATGATTATCCACAATCTTTTTTAATAAATTTCATAATTATCCCATACCTAATTTTTATGAGATTTTAAATTATCCATTACATTTAAAAATATGAGGTGATAATTATTCCCCAATTTTTGATGAAATATTTTTATCCCCAAATATTAAAGACTTGGGTCGAATCATATTGCCATGTCACTTTATTACCATGTCATCAGGTTTGACCATAACTTTGACTAGTCATAACTTACACATATAGATTTCATTTTTCAAACCATAAAATATGCTAAAAAGATTGAGATGAGATATATATCATGTAAATTATTCATAAACATTCCAATATTATCAATTTTTCTAGTTTGACCATCTTTTACCACCTGTTGACTGGCTTTGACTCAAACTTTGACTAGCTACACAAGGAGCATACAAGCTTCATTTCTCTCATTCTACATACCATTAGAAAGGTATCAATCGGCCCTACATGATGGTGCAAATTTTTATCTACTTTGGGATCTTTTACAATTTGTCCTCTAGATCAATCCTCCCCACTAAGAGGGATTTTAGTCTACTAAAAGTTGGTACCTAACTTAATCCTCTAAAATACCAGTCAGTTTTGAAGAATTCTAATGGGTCTTTATCAGTATACTTAGGTTCTATAACTATGCCCATAATTATTGGAATAACCAATTGATCACACCTTCCAAAAATCCTTTGTTATTGTATGACCATCAATAGCCTCTACGTAAAACTAGATTTCAAAATGCAATGACTTCCTCTATTCATGGCTTCACAAGAGCCTCTACACAGATAAGCCTAGCGATCTCATCTATTACTAATAAGTGGTCCTCTACAACATATCAAGTACAACAATCAAATCATAGCATAGAGATAATAGTGGAAAAATATGATTCATAACTCAAAAATGTAAAAGGCCCTAAAACAAGGCATGAGTTATACTAAATCATGTAACTACCAATAAGGTCACAATATATCAAACTGTCTACCCACTATCACATCTTGTAAGTGGTGAACTACCAAATACTGACACAATCATCAATGAAATTGTAAGACAAGTTTGTCAATGTAAACAAAATACAATATTGGTTTTGACTATGTCACAATACATTACCCTAATGAATCTTATCATGTATCTAATAAAAAATATGCCATAAATAGATGCATTCCAAAAATAGCAATTATTCTAAAACAAGTACTGTAGGAAAAATTAATTCTATCCTAATACCTATGAAATTACTATCAAATCTCCCAAGATGATCAATACGTTAAATTCCTTAATAATTCAATAAGGAACTCATAAAGCTAATACTGGAGATTCCAAAAATAGAGCTTTCAAAAACATAAGTGTGAGAATTAAAAACTTCACATGATAAACCTATCTTGAAGTGTTCCCACCATAGTATCTCAAAAAATGCATATATCAAAGCATGGGTAAATGTCTTTTATCAACATACAACAAGAATCCAAATAATGCTTTGAAACATTAATGCATTATCAATCGACTAATCATGACAACATGAAATTAAGAAATGGTTTATTAACCCTCTTTATCAGATTCTCCTATTCAAGGCATTTAATTTCCTTAGTGGATTTATTGACATCTTCATGGGTTGATTAAACAAAAACTTCATTAATTACATTATTAACAATTTTATAAACCATCTTCTTCTTACCATTACTAGGATGGTGGGATGGTTGAAGTTTTCAACACTTCTCAACCCAATGTCCACTCACGTGGCAATGAGTGCAATAGTTCCTCTATGTGGGAGAGATTGCCCATTTTCCATTTCTTTCTTTGTCAGTATAAGAATGGTCTTTAGCACCTGTAAGTTACTTTAGTAAAGCTTGTCTTTTCTAAAAATATGTTGTACAATGGCTATTCAATCCATAAAATGTATAATAAAAAGAATGCAACATCTTCTGAACATCAAAACCAAATTTATTAAATGGAAAAAGTGATTTAGAAGTCTTGGAATTCAAATTCTTATTGGTGTTTTTTCTAGTGTAAGAATAAGGTGGAATTTTGATACCTCTTTTACCTAATGTCTTACACCACTCATCATTCCTTTGTAGGGAGGAATTCTACTCTGCTAGTGGCCTCGAACCTTGGCTACCAGAAGCTTGTCCTCTTTCATTAATGGAGGAATTCTCTCTAACATCCACTTTCTCACTAGCATAACCCAATCTTACATGGTGAGATATATGCTCTACATGTATTGAGTTAGCAATACCTTGGCCATTCTTACCAATACCCCTTCCATCAAATCCATTTTCAATAACAGTTTAGATATAATGCCCTTAGTTTGTTTTTCAAAACTACCAAAGAAATATCTAAAAGATATGAAACTAAATGAGAGGAATTACCAGATAAATAACTTACAGTGCACTCGTAAATCATAGTTCTTGCATCTATAGTGGAAAGTCATTGATGAAGATAGTGTTTCTCTTCATCCTACATCTGTACTAAGAGCTCATCCTTGGCTTACAACTCTAATTTTAAGTGGCAATCTCCTCTTCCAAAGAGTAAAAATGAGATATCAAAAAAGCATTCTCTTCCTAGATCTGTTGATTAATTTCTTCAAGATCATTAAGCCTCTTTCTTTTCAAGGCTTTGCCCATGGCTTCCTATTCCCTACAAATGGCCTAATTTCATAAACTATAAATAGAATATTAACAGGCCTAAAAAGTCTATAATAATACTAGAAACCAAACTAAAAACAATTGATATCAAATTCATACAATCAAATGCTATCCAATAACACTGACTTCTCTAATACCAAACTTGATCCATAAACTAACACTAATTTCCATGCAAAAATTTACCTTGGATCTTAATTATCAAATTACACAATTTCTCGAAACATTCATGGAAATGAAATTAAATTTGACTCAATTTTCAATTAATATGTCATATTTGATTAATTGTGCATTAAATAATGATTAATAAAGTAAATTAAATTAAAATATGAAAAAAATAATGCATAAATAAAATTAACTCATGATAAGCACTTGATAATGGAGTTTGACAATGCTTACATCTTTGGGTTCATTTATAGTATGAACTAATCCATTTCCTTAAAAAGTGAGTACATGGCCAATTCCTCACAATTGTCAAATGGATACTATAATATTACACACAACTCAAATAATAGATCTTTATAAAGTCTCGATAATCCCATGAATTGACCTTCTACCTTACTGTTGTGCAAATACAATCTCGTAATCTTATGGATTTCTACCAAAGGTCTCAAAAATAGACTTATAAAATGGTCTTAAAAAATCATCATAGGGATTTAAACATACCATTGAAATTTTCTCATAGTCTAGGACAAATCCCTAGTTTACATCAAGAAGATAAAATCTCTCCAAGTCCCTCAAAACTTGAGATTTTACAAACTAGTCTATTATGGCCTATACACAGTCTGCTCTATTATTCACCTTGAGTCATTAAAAAGTGCATCAAAATACCTCAAATTTAATAAATAATTATATGTATGGAATCATCTCTAAATTTGGCTCTTGGCTTTCTGCTTTGGCTCTTTGGATCTGGCTCTTGGCTCTAGCTCTCAGCTCTTTGGCTCTTACTCTCAACTCTAGCTCTAGCCCTTGGCTCTCAGCTCTAGATATTTATCTATATATCTAGCTCTTATATCTTTGGCTCTATCTCTTGGCTCTAGCTTTGACCCTCAACTCTTTGGCTTTGGCTCTGGCTCTCAGCTCTTGGCTCTCAGCTCTGGCTCTTCAGCTTTGGCTTTGCCATGAGAGCTTTGAGACTTTGGAATGAATTAAATATAGTCTGATTCCAATTCCCAATTTTTTATTATTTCAAAATAACCCCTCACCTATTTATATACTTATGGGAGGTCCACTTTTTTTGACTGGGATGATTATCCACAATCTTTTTTAATAAATTTCATAATTATCCCATACCTATTTTTTATGGGATTTTAAATTTCCCATTAAATTTAAAAATATGGGATGATAAATATTATAAAATTTATGAGGGAATATGTTTATCCTCAAATATTAAATACTTATGTCAAATCATAGTGCCATGTCACTTTATTGCCATGTCATCAAGTTTGACCATAACTTTGACCAGTCATAACTTACACATATAGACTCCATTTTTCAAACTGTAAAGTATGATGAAAATATTATGATGAGATATAAGCCATGGAAATTGTTAATAAACATTAAAATATTATCAATTTTTCTATTTTGACCAGATTTGACCACTTTTTAACTAGCTTTGACTAGAACTTTGACTGGTTGTATGAGGAGCATACAAGCTTCATTTCTCACATTCTACATACCATTGGAAAGGTCTCAATGGGACTTAAATGATGGTGAAGGTTTATTATGATTTATTATATTTTAAAATTTTTCATTTGGATCATATAACGTGAGGTTGGTAGACATTTCATGATAAGTCAGTTTCAAATGAAGAAAAATAGTTACAAGAAACTTTCAATGCTTAGAAGAGGATAGTCATTCACTTGTATGGATCAAGAAGGATTATTTTTAGGTGAAAATGGTTTATAATATGTATATTCATCTTCCCTAGGTCAAATATAGGTTTGGAATGTAGGAATAGGTCCAAATAAGGCATAAAATACTTCCTTTCTTTTATCAATTCCTTGGCAAGCTTATGAAGGCTAGCTTCAGATGCTTGGTCCGTACAGTACAGAGAGAGTTGAGACTTGAGTATTTTAATAAAGGAGGGGGCAATAATGGAATTATAATCCATGGCCATATTTATTATATTAGTTTCCTCTCCATTATGAATAATTTCTAAGAGCATAAGTAGAGAGAATTACCCTCTTCATCCACGCATGGTTGGTTTTGCATGATTTTATTGCATATTTGGAATTGATTGATATAAATGGTGGTTTTATGGGTTTTATATGAGTCTTATTATTCCCTCCACATTA
Source organism: Torreya grandis (assembly GCA_037957365.1). Lineage (NCBI taxonomy): Eukaryota > Viridiplantae > Streptophyta > Pinopsida > Cupressales > Taxaceae > Torreya > Torreya grandis. Next base: position 2,912,354 of record JARHVA010001142.1, read on the forward strand.
ATTTCCATCACAACTTGGCGTGTACCAAAAGGATAAAAAGTAAAACCTACATTATGGATGAGTTATAGGTATAGATGATAAGTTAAAGGTAGATTTTATCTATTTTTTTAGGATTATTTACCTTGATTGATATTAAAAATAGTCAAAAATAACATCATACTATTTTATCAATCCCATAAAACCTCTATAAGCTTCATTTAATCAAAATACTTCAATGGGAATGGATAACTTTGCACGCACATGTTGGGTTGTTTAAGCTAGCTGCCCTGATGAAGTAACCCTGTCCAAATGGTGAATGAACATAATAATACAAGACCCTCTAAAAATTAAAAAAAATCAAATAGTATTTAATATCATTCTCATTAAGGATTCAAATGATAAACCTATAGGTCAGTGTCCAAGAGTCTCTTTTCAAATCTAATCCAAAAGAAGGTTTTGTAGACCAACAAATCTGTAGACTTGTAGGGAAATATTGACATTAAATGCTTGTCTAAATGGAGTGATATGATTTATTTAATTCATAATACAATATAATTTTCATTATTTAAATATTTAAATCAATATAAACTTGACTGATCAGACCATTAGCTCACTTTACACCTCAAGTGGATTGTGAGGCTAAGTATATACTATGTGAGACTATAAGTGTGAATATGATGGTTTTAGAGGAACATCTAATCCAACTCGAGTATTTGGAGATATAGATAAATATTAAGATAGTGAATACATTTTTTAAAATATCAAATGTATCAACTATTTTCAAATAGATAAGTCACGGTCAGGGGAGATCTAGGTCTCATGTGCACTTACAACCAAAAGACAATCTAACATAAACATGAGAGAAGGATACACATTTTGTACAATGCATGAATATTATATGGTTAAGAGTGTTGTATGAGAAATATAAAATTTTAAAATAAGGTTAAACCTCTTATAGAGAAAAAAACCTAGGTCTAAAAGCAGAAAAACACCTACATGCCTGTGTGAAAAATAGAAGGATACCTATAAATTATTGAAGGAATTTAAGGTATGAAGGCCCTTAAGAAGATAATAGGACCTAGGAATAAAAATTAAAAAGTATTAGAGCCTTGTAATGATGAATAAAACCCAAAATAAGGTCACCACTCACTAAGTAAACTTAGAAATGGATAAGCACAAACCAAGTGAATCTTAGGCCTTAGAGTCATCTACATGTTTGTCTCAGGCCTGAGTAAAGAAAGGAATAATAGGGTAATATTAGAGGGTTTTTTAAGGGATAGATAATATAAAAGGAGTTTTAAGACACTTTCAATAGTTTTCAAGATAATAAAATTTCTATGGACTGTGATAAAAAGGTTTCCATTCCAAAAATGCATTCTATCTATCTAATGCACACATACAGTCAAGGGAGTTTTGATATAAAAGTGAGAGGAAAGATGCAAGGTTGTATTGAAATTGATGATTTATATTATAAATTTGGGTGTGTGAGGTTATTATAATCCATTAAATGTATCTTAAAATAATTTTTATTCTTTTAAATGAAAGGAAAGTCATCATCATAGTCCATTAGGGTTTATTTTGCAAAGTTGATCATAAACCCTCATATGGGGATTGGGCATGTTCTAAGATATTTTAAGGATTATTATACTTGAATAAGTGATGTATAACCTCACTTTAGGTGATAAACACATATTTTAAGCATACTCAATCAATAAAATGCTTTTGAATGTCTTAAACCCAAAATATCTCTCTTGGTCTCACTCACATAGTCCTTCAACCAAAGATGCTATTGTTAGAAGCTTAGAGATGTATCAAGAAAATGCATGAGAGGGAATGAATATTAGAGGAGTGAAATAAACTATTATACTCCAATTATATTCCATTATTTCATGGATCAAATCCTATATAGTATAAATACTTGTTAAGATGGAGGGTCACTCCAAACCTTGTTTTAGCCTCAAGAGGAGCTCAAGAAGGCATGTTATTTTTATTTGAGTACGAAAGAGGTTATGCATGGGACCAGGTGATTTTTAGATATTTTAATAGGGTCCCCCTACTTCCAAATTTTGTCAATGGGAATTGGTTCATAATTTAAGGCCCTTAACTTTATGAACCATTATTAAGAAGACTAACTCCTCTAAACCTTGCTTGAACCCTTCTAAGAGCCCGATGAGAGAGATAGTGTCTCCAAACACTTAAAATTGGTTGGATAAACCTATTAGTGATATAATAAACCTTCATACCTATCTGTTTCACCCTCTCAAACCTTTTTTTGGCATGTATAGGGTATAAAGTGTATGAAAAAGGGCTCAAAATGACTATTGTAGAAATTTGGAAGCATGGAAAATTGTGTTAGACCCTAAAATTGGACTTGGAACATGATTATGATGTCCTTAAAGTTGATCAAAAATTATATTTAATTTTAACACATTTGATCATTTATTAGATCCAAATCTCCTTTCTTAGGCCTAGATACCTAACTAAGGGTTGATGAAGAGAGAAACAGGTGGAATAAGCATACTTGCATTGAGTGTTTTGTCATGAAAATTTGTAAAAAGTATAAATATCCTAATGGGTAATAAAATATATTCTTATTTTTTCAAGATCATTTGTATAATTTTTTACACAAAGATCTTTGAATGTTTTGAGGGTTACAAGGAATTGAAGACATGAATGAACTTTAGGTATGAAATGGAGTGTTAGAAAGTGTTTGAGGCATCCAAGATGATTGAAACAAGTTTGTTAAGGTAGAGAGAGGTCTCTCATAGATATAGGTTGCATTTATGAATATGGAAACAAGATTTAAGACATTTGATCAAGAGAGGTGTAGTAAGGTTAATGGGTTTTAAGAAACCTAAGGAGGTATAAACATCATTGTAATGTTAGTATAAAAATACTCCTAAATAGATGAAAATTTTATATAATAAGAGAAAATGGAATTTCAAGGTGAGTTGATGACCAAGGAGTGCCACTTGTCACATTCTAAGACAAAGGGAGAGTAATTTGAAGAAGAAGATAATATGTGTCAAGAAATAGAGAAACCTCTACACCATTTAGGAGAGGAAGCATCATCAATAAAGTAACACATGTCATTAAAGACCTTATGAGACTATTTTATAAATTCCTTGATTGCAACTCTTGTCATGAGTGCTTGAGACTTATCATTTCTCTCTTCTATGCCTCTTCTCTCTTTCATTCTCTTATTCTCTATACATACAACCTTGTTTGGATTTATAAGGATCTTTTCATTGAGTATGACAAATCCATGCTTAACTAAACACTTGTACTATGCCTCTAAATGATGAATGAAGTTGATTCTTACCTCATCACATGATTACAACTAGTATACTCATGTGATTGTCCTCTCTCTCATTCATCCTTTCCTACTTATTTAAAAAATGGATGATCTTCTTGTAGGTCACATGATGAGTTTGATGTAGCTTTTCATGGTTTGAAAGTGGATTTTAGTCATGAGTGCCTTGATTATACCTCTTTACCAACCCTCTCATTTAATGCATTATCTATAACCTCCATGTTGAAACACTTATGCTTGAAGGTCCTTTTTGAGTAGTGTGATTAGATTCAAATGTAATCCATGTTCTTAGTACATGATATTCAAGTGGAGGGCGTTGATTTGGTATATCACCTCCCTAGTTAGGTTTATTTTATGTTATCCCTTATCTTTTTCCATTTTCAAGTTAGTGGTGTAGTGTTGTGAGCTTAATTGATACATCAATGAGAGATAGCCCTATAATCTAAAGGTTTATTCCACTTAGAGGTCACCCACAACTTAAGACTAATCCCATTGTATATCTCAATTGAGGGATTGAATCACCCTCTCAAGGGTGAAATTTGATCTATAACCATTCTAGCACACCCAATGGAATAGGATCTTCATTCATTGAAGTAATATTTCGTGCTATCATTTAATACATAAGCCTTTTAAGGTAACAACTCAAGCACCAATGGTGAATCCAAGTGAATATCAACTGGTATAGGTGGTATTATTTCCTTAAAAATATAAAATTGGCATGTATCATTACTCATATTGTTTGTACCAGGTAGGGAGGAAAAAATTCAAATATAGTCAATAATGTGTTATTTTTGTACATATAAAGTAAGCTTTAAAAATCTTATGGGAGAGTTGGCTAGGAAAAATCAACTAGCAGGTTTAAATTAACTCAAACAATAAAATAGAAATAAACAAACAAATTAGAACATAAATTTAGATTATTAAAAATAATACAACAAACTCCCCCTTGATCCAAATGGGTATAAAAAATGAATGAATTGGAGCAATGACTTTGAAGTCATCAAAGAAACTTTGTCTCAACTACAAGTGGTGCACTGTGCCTTTGACACTGACCAAAAATTGATGTCACTCCATAAAATATCCCACCCCTATGAGTTTAAAAAAAAATGGCTGATGAACATGATCAAACCTTGCTCATCTCTAGTGATCATTATACCATATTATAGTAGAACATAATCAGGCAAGTCCAACTACATCAACCCACATAAGGTCCCACATAAAAACCCATCTAAGTGACAAACCCAAACTATGCATGGCACATCTCCTTGATGTCTAAAAAATTCTAATGACCTTTGATCAGCATTGAAGGTGATAGCAACCCATGTCAAATCATATGATCACCAAAAACTAATCGAAGACCAAAAAATATAATATCTTATCCCACTATCAGGTGATAGGTGAGAAGTTATGCATCAAGAAAAATAAAATAAAAATAACATTGTCTACTCCAAGTCATGAATATCATATATATAAATCCATAAAATGGAACTAAAATCAAGAACACATGCCAAAAAATACTACTATAATATATCCCATTCTTGAGCCTAGTAGCTCGCACAAGATGGGTGAATCATTAATCACTTAGAATAAGTTATCAGTTCCATCAAGACCATATACCTCAACCATATACAATGCCTCATGATTAGAGGATGTGTTAGAATAACCATAATAACTGTATTAAACATAAGAGTGATCGATAGAATGATTCACATAATTTTCCTTAACTTTATATTTATGTGGAGAGTGGGGTCATCAAGAAGGATAAACATATGAAAGATGTCCAATACCACCACATTTGAAACATGTTAGCTCTATCATGTGCCAACAAGATCCAAAAGAAGTTGAATCATTAGAAGAAATATATGAGTGAGAAGAATGTTTATGATGATGATGATGTCTGCGTTTGGAAGACCCTAGAGAGTGCTGATGTGAATGCTATGGATACCATCGAGAATGATGTGGAGAATGTCTCTGAGAGTGTTTCATGGAATTTTTATGAAACTATCATTATACATGGTGATGATGTCTATGTTGGGACATGTTCCTTACATAGTGAGCCTCTTTTATAGGTGTAATTTTTTTTCTTTTCAAATTGTCTCTAATGTTGAGTCAATAACTCATAGATGAATTCAAATGTGGCACCATTAAGCTTATCACTAAGTTGTAACATTTCAACAAAATTAGTTTATGTAAAACTAAATCCATTAAATGTAATGGAAATCAATATGTCATCATCAATTTTACCCCTTATAGTAAAATACTTTTATTTTAGGTTTTTCATGTAGGAAATATATTTACAAACATCTTCATTATCTACCAGTTTATTGTTCAAAAGATGCATAAGAAGGTCAATATTCTTGTATGTAGGTTGCTTATCATGAAAATATTTTAATGCTCTTCATGCACCAATTTTAACTACCTCAATATGAATGATAACATGTTTATTTCAAGATGATTTCAAAAGTGTGAGTGCACACTTATCACATTTTTGGTATTCAAGCAACTCTTTAGATTAAGTTGGTGGTGTGGTTTCTTTCTCTATGATTTCCCATAGGTCATAAAAAATGAGGGTGTCATCCATGTTTCTACTCCATTTTTTTTAATTTTTAGGTGATAATTCATCATTTTTTGAGATCAAACTCACATTTTTTCCATGATGTAACAAAAAAGAAAAAATAAAAAAATACTGTTGGGATTTGGCCTTTACCACCAAATAGATTTTAATTTATAAATAAACCTGGGACTTGTCAAAAATATTACATCTTATAACTCCTATTACACCCTTATACCACCATTTTCATTGAAAATCTAGTTAAATCTTTATAACTCCTTTTACAAAGTCTTCAAAAATGGAATATCGCACCCCCCCCACCCTTTTTAAAGGCACATTCTAAAAAATCAAATGTAAAATAAAATTTATCTATAGTTTTGGAACCCATGACCCTTATTATTTTCAAGTGACCTAAAAATAATTCTCTAACCAAATCACCTTCAATAAATTTAGATATGACAAAGCAAGATAATCAATATAAACTTGAAGTTTTGAATTTTACACACACACACACACACACACACACACACACACACACACACACACACACACACACACACAACATTGTTAAAGCCTTTACCGAATTATTTCATTACACCTTTTTATTCTGCTAGAGCATTCCAACTTTGTATGGTGGACCCCATGAATTTGAGAATGTGAAGGTTATCATCATATAGGCTTGTGCTTATCTAGACTAAGGAATTTATAAATGTCTTGTCTTAGCTAACTTGATAAATGTATTTTGAATACATCATACCTAATTTCTCACATAATGATGAATTTATTATCATAGACACTAGTTGTTCTATTTGTGTTTGATACCATACTACTTAGTTGTCATAAAAATATTTGTTAGAAATAATAAATAAAAACAATGATTTGATATTACTAGTAGATCATGATTTATTTATGTAAAATTGATTCAATAAAAGCTACAAGGTGTAGTGACAAAGGCAACACATTAAGTTTGATCGCTCGCTTAAACTCTATGTCTTTCTTTGCCACATAAAAACACTAGTGCTCTGCTAGTTTCCTTGATGAAGCACCATACAAATTTAGACTTCAATTAACCTCTTCTCAAGTTCTATATAGGCTTGTATTGAAGCACATAGTGTGTAAAAATAATTATATCTTTCTTCCTTTAATCTCTTGTGGCTCTGATACCATTATTCATACTAGGTAAGGAGGAATTAATTCAAATATAATCAATAATGTGTTATTTGTTTACATATAAATTAAGATTTAAAAATCCTATGAGAGATTCAATTATTAAAAACCAACTAATGGGTTTCAACTACCTTGAACAATAAAATTAAATAAATAAACTAATTAGAACATAACTTTGGATCATTAAAAATAATCCAACACATATGATCAAAATGATTATTTTATTCCTTCACATTAGTATTATCAATTTAATATTGTTCATGTATTCTCCTTAATTAAATCTCAAATATATTCCTACCAAGTTTACCAATATCCCACCTATCCCTCTAATAAATCATGTCAAAACTATGTTGTTCCTTATTCACTTTTATCTAGATTCAAACAAATCATACTAGACCTTATAAGGATGATGATAAGGACTGATATATAATTATAACATGGTGTATATTATCCTATATATCCCATTCAAGAGGTTAATTTTTCTTGAAAAGATTTTGGAGAGTGTGGGCAAGTGTTGAGAAGGAAGATCAGCTAACCAATGAAAATCTAGATATTAAGAATCTGATACACTTAGTGGAAGATAGGCTAATGAGATGGATTCAAGTGAAAATATAATTTAGTCAGTCTTATCCACCTTATCCTATCCCAAGTCAACCTTCCTTTTCTCTAAATCTCCTTCAAGATGAAATACAACATCAAATGAAGTTTAATGAATCTCTTAATGAGTCCACTAGCCCTAATATTCTAAGTTAGAAGACTTGTATTCCCATATAGAAACCTCTGTCTATTACAAATCCATTCACCCTTCCTCAAGAGCCTCAAAGCATCCCATATTGAAGACCTTCTTAGACCAAAACTCTTTAATAGGTCATACCTATTCTTGAGAATGAATCTTATCCTATGCCCATCTAAAGTCAAGAGAGAGAATAGATTGTAGAAATAACACCAAAAGGATTTATAAGTTAGGAGTTTATTCATATTCAAGTTCAATATCAAGAGGGATAAATAATTTTGGAGGTAAAGTCAAGAAAGCCTATGATCCCCTTAATTCATTTATCTACCATTCAAGTTCTAGCTATCCAAGAAGCATCCAATCAGCTTAGTTATCCTAAAATAACAAGTTTGAAGCACACTCTAAAAGGTTTAAATCAATTTAATGAATTATTTTCCCTCCCACACTCTCATTTTATGAAGGATAATCAAGTGTATTGAGGGAATAAGATGTACATTCAATTGAGGAGAATTTGTCAAGAAAGAATGATGAGGTGGTTGTCTTGAGAGATAAGATTTTGCAGTTGTAAGTGAATTTTAAGAATGTTTTGAAGAGTTTGATTATGTTTAACATGATTAATATATCATCATTATCACTTCCATTAGTGGAGAAGAAAATAAATCATCTTTTTAGGATGAGCAAAAGTATCTACTTTTTATCCAATAGTTGGACAATTTTTTGGATGTCATAAATGTTCAAGTGGATCAACTTGGTTGGTATGGATTTGAGGTTGATGAAAAATAAAACAAATCAGGTTTGATATAATAATAAAATCATGGGGTGATAGATATTAATTGGGTATATGAGCTTCCATTCTTCATAGAGGATGAGGAATATCAGTCTAGTCTTGATGAAGGAAAGGACAAGCATGTAATAGTTAAATAAAGTGTAACTGAACATGAGGTAAGTATTATTTAAGATACATTGGATATTATCCTTGTTTAACCTCATAAACAAGATAAATATTTGAAAGAGGTTTTAATTTCTTCTAGTGAGTAGTTGATATAACTTGGGAAAGATAACTTGTATCCATGTCATGATCTCATTGATGAGTTTGAAGAATTTGACCAACATTATGTCCCTCAAGAGAATGTCAAGTTTGAAGTTGAGATTTGTATGATTTCAAGTGATGAATAAGAATCTACCTTTTGGAAAAAAAAACTATAATTTTTTTAATCTATTTTAGATGGTAAACCTATATCCCATGAGGAGAGAGCTAATGATGTTTCCTTAACTAATGAACATGATCAAAAGATGCATGAGAAAACTCTTGAAGAGAATATCATGATTGATGATCTTATTTAATCTCATGGATAAGTAAAAGGAGGCCTTAAATACATGTGTAAGTCCTACTTGGACACATTCAAAGATTTTGAAGGTTTTGGAAGGCTATCACCTTAATAAAATCAAGAAGAAGTTATTGATGAGGAGTATAAAGTTCTTAAGAAGCCAACAAATTCAACTATTCATTACCAAGAGGTTAAATTTAATGATGTAGAAATATATGATGAGTATAACACTTCCAAAGATGAGAAATACATTATATTTTAAAATCCAATAGAATCTAAGGTGGTTGTTGTTTCCCTTACAAATCAAGGTGTGAACAATATGGAGGTCACTCACATTTCCCAAAAGAGAATAATATGAAGTGGAAAGTGAAGATCATGATGATTTTATATTTATTGGAGACATGTTTATTGATGATAAGCTTGAGAGCATTCCAATTATGTTTTAAATCAAGAATCATGGTCCATAAAATGCTACAGTCAAAGTGTAGCTTGTTCCACAATATGTCTCATCTCATGAGGCAATTGATCTAAGAAGCTTTCCATTTAACCCTAGAGGAAGAATATATATAGGTTAGTTGTATATAGTAGCCTCTTGATTTGTTTTCCCTAATTTATTTGTAGCACAAGTGTGTGTGTGTGTGTGTGTGTGTGTGTGTGTGTGTGTGTGTGTGTGTGTGTGTATTTATTTGTTTCTTATTTTTGTCTTGGAAGTAGTCAATTATCTTAGCTATTCAAAGCATTTACAGTCAAGTGTCAGGGTCAATTCAGGTCTGAGTTTGAGTGAGAGATGAATGCATGCTCAATGGATGGATTAGGAAACTAGTTTAATGAGCATAGTATTCATGACACCCCAAGATGTCACCAAATATGTTATCCAAATTTTTTCTACCATATGATAGGGTCATAAAAAATTTCCTTTTACAATGCATGTTAGCACAATTTAAGGTAATGTTCATTTTGATCCTATGCTTATCTAGTCACTTCATGTTATGATTCAAGATGGTTCAAGTGATGATAATGTTTTAGGGTGTATTTTTAATTTATATTACATGTTTAAATGTCATTTTATACTCCCTCTAGTTTTTACAAGTGTCTTATAGGTTTTAATTTATATCTAAGGTGAATAAGTCATTTTTCAAACTCTTCTATATGTCACTAACATGTGTAAATTTGTCAAAAACCACTTTAGGACCCCAAATGGTGAAAACCACATAGATATTTAATTTAAATTGACTTTTTAAGATTGTTATAACGTTATGTTGGAAGACATTTCATGATAAGTTAGTTCCAAATAAAGAAAAGCAGTTACAAGAGACTTTTAATGCTTAGAAGAGGATAGTCATTCACTTGTATGGATAAAGAAGTCTTATTTTCAGGTGAAAATGGTTCATTATATGTATCTTAATCTTACCTAGGTAAAATATATGGTTGGAATGCATTGATAGGTCTAAATAAGGCATAAAATACTTCCTTTCTTCCATCAATTTCTTGGTAAGCTTGTGACAGCTAGCTTCTGATGCTTGGTATGTACAATACAAAGAGAGTTTATACTTTAGTATTTTACCATATGAGGGGGTATTAATGGACTTATAATCCATTTCCATAGTTCTTAGATTAGTTTCCTTGCATTTATGAACAATTTCTAAGAGCATAGGCAATCAAAATTGCCCTCTTCATCCACACAGGGTTCATTTTGGATGGTTTTAGTACATCTTTAGGATCGATTGATATAAATGGTTGTTGTATGGGTTTAAATTATTATAAATATTCCATCAAAATTACTCTCCATCACTACTCGGCATGTGCCAAAAGGAGAAATATCAAAACCTTCATTATGAATGAATTATAGGCATATATGATAAGCAGAAGGTAGGTTTTGACTATTTTTATAGGTTTATTTACCTCAAATGATATTAAAATAAATAAAAAATCACCTCATACTATTATATAAATCCCCTTGAACCTATTTAAGCTTCATTTAATCAAAAAACTTTAAGGGGAATGGATAATTTTATATGCACAGGTTGGGTTGTTTGAGCTAACTTGCATGATGAAATAACCCTGGACAAATGATGAATGTAGAAAACATGTCCAAGACCCTAAAAAAATAAAAACCTTAAAATAATATTGAATATAATTCTCATTAATAATTCATATGATAAAATTATAGGTCAGGGACCAAGAGTCTCTTTTCAAATTTAATCCAAAATAAGGTTTTGTAGACCTACATATCTGTAGAATTATAGACCACCATTGGAATTAAATGCTTGTCTAAAGGGAGTGATATGATTTATTTAATTAATAATACAATTTTTCCTTATTCAAATATTTAAATCAATGGATACCTAACTTATCAAACCATTAGTTCACTTTACACATCAAGTGGACTGTAAGGCTAAGCACAGACTATGTGAGATTAGAAGTGTGACTATGATGGTTTCAGAGGAACATCTACTCCAATTTGAGTGTTGTGGATAATTATAGAGACATTTATATTTTTAATACATTTTATAAAAGTGTATAATGGATAAACTAGGTTCAAATAGATAAGTCATGGTCAAGAGAGCTCTAGATCTCATGTGCACCTACAACCAAAAGATAGTCTAGCATAGACATGAAATAAGGATAAATATTTTATACAATTCATGAATATTAGAGGGTCAAGTGTGTTTTATTAAACATATAAAATTTTCCAAAAGTGTTACAAACTCTTACAAAGAGGAAAAACCTAGGTCTAAAAGTAGAAAAACACCTACAAACTTGTGTAAAAAATGGAAGGAGACCTACAGGTTCTTAAAGTAATTTGGGGTATGAAGGCCCCTAAGAGGATAATTAGACCTAGGTAGATAAATTAACAAGTATTATAGACTTATAATTATGAATAAAACCCCAAACAAGTTTACCACTCACCAAGTAAACTCATAAATGGCAAAGCATATACCAAGTGAATCTTAGGCCTAATAGTCATCTACAGGTTTATCCTTGGCTTGAGTAAAGAAAGGACTAATAGGGTAGTGTTAGATGGTTTTACAAGTGATAGAGAAGATAAAATGAGTTTTAATACACTTTAAATAGTCTTCAATATCATAAAAGTGCCAAGGACTCTACTGAAAATGTTTCCATTCTAAAAATGCAATCTAGCTACCTAATGCACACATACAACCAAAAGAGTTTTGGTATAAAAGTGAGAGTAAGGATGCAAGGTTGTATAAAAATTTATGATTTTTATTGTAAATTAGGGAATGGTAGGTTATAATAACCCATGTAATGTATTTTTCAATCATTTTTATGATTTGAAATGAAAGGAAAGTCATCATCACAGTCCATTAGGGTTTTTTTTACAAAGTTGATCACAAACCCTCATAGAGGGATTGAGAATATTATAAGAAATTTGAAAGGTTAGGATATTTTAAAAGGTGATGGATAACATCAAAATACGTGTTACACCTATATTTGAATCATACTCAATCAAAAAATGTGTTTTAAGGTCTTAAACCAAGAATATCTCTCTTGATCTCACTCACACAGTCTTTCAACCAAAGAGGATATTTTTGGAAGCTTGGAAATGTATCAAGAAAATTCCTGGGAGGGAATGGATATTAGAGGATTGAAATAAAATATTATACTCCAATTATAAACCATTATTTTATGGATCAAATTCCTATGCAATATAAATAATTGTTAAGATAGAGGGTCACTCTAAACCCTATTTTATCCTCAAGAGGAGCTCGAAATGGCATGATATTTTTATTGGAACATGAAGGATGTTGTGCATGGGAAAAAGTAATATTTATAGATTTTAACAGGGTACCCCTACTTCCAAAATTTATCATTACTTCATAAGTTGAGGCCTTCAACTTTATGAACCATTATTAAGAAGACTAACTCCTATAAACCCTACCTAAACCCTTCTAAGAGCCCAATAAGAGAGATAACATCTCCAAACACTCAAAATGGGTTAGATGACCCTCAAAATGATATTACAAACTTTCATACCTCTCTTGGTCACCCTTTAAAACCATTGGTTGGCATGTGTAGCATACAAAGTGTATGGAAAAGGGCCCAAAATGACTATTGTAGGCTATTTGGAAGAATGAAAAATTGTGTTAGACCCTAAAATTAGACCTGGAGCATAATTATGACGTATTTAAATTTTATAAAATGTTATCCTAAATTTTCACATGTGTGATCATTGATTAGATCCAAATCTCCTTTTCCTAGGCTTAGAGACATACTTGAGGGCTAATGGAGATAGAAATAGGTGGAGTAAACATACTTACATTGAGTGTTTGGTCATGAAATTTCGTATAGAGAAGGAATGTCCCAATGGGTACTCACATATATGATTTATTTACCAATATCATATATGTAATGTTCTACACAAGTATATTTTTATGTTTTGAGGGATACAAGGAATTGAAGATAAGTGTGGGACTTAGGTATGAAATGGAATGTTAGAAAATTATTGAGGCATATAAGAGGTTTGATATAGGTTTTTTAAGGTAGATATAGGTATCTCACAAAGAGAGGTTGAATTATTGAATATGGAATCAAGATTTGAGACATTTGAGAAAGATAAGCATAATAAGGCTAATGGGTTTCAAAACACCTAAAGATGTATCATCATCATTGCATTGTCAATATAAGAAGACTCCTAAACATATGAAAAGTGTCAATAACAAGAGAAAATGGTAGTTCAAGGGGACTTGATGAATAATGAGTGCCACTTGTTACTTTTTAAGCCAAAATAAATAGTGAAAAATCTACACCATTTGGGAGAGGAATAATCATAAAGAAAGCAACACATGTCATTTAAGACCTTATGTTCCTATTTTATGACCTCCTTATTGATTGTGAATATTTTCATGAGTGCCTAAGACTTATCATTCCTCTCTTATACACCACTTCTCTCTCTCCTTCTCTCCTTCTCTATATATACAACCTTGTTTGGCTTTAAAAGGATCTTTTGGCTAAGTATGGCAAAGCCCTGCTAAACTAAAAACCTGTACGATGCATTTGAATGATGAATGAATCCGATTCTTACCTCCTCACATGCTTATAAATAGTGTAATCATGTGATTATTGATGAATGTTAGTAGTAGTGATTGTACTCTCTCATTTGTCATCTCCTACCTATTTGAAAAATGGATTATCTTCTTGTAGGTCATATGGTGAGTTTGATGTATTTTTGCATGGTTTGAAAGTTGATTTTAGTCATTAGTGACTTGCTTAGACCTCTTGACCAAACCTCTCATTAAATACATTTTTTATAACTTCTATGTTAAAACACTCATGTTTGAAGGTCCTTGTTGAGTAGTGTGATCAGATTCAAGCCTGATCCATGTTGTTAATGCATGATATTCATGTTGAGGTTGTTGATTTGGTGTATCACCTCCCTAATAAGTTTTATTTTATGTCTTATCCTTTTTCCTTTGCAAGATAGTAGTGTAGTGTTGTGAGCTTAACTGATAAATCAAGAGGAGCTATCCCTAAAATCTATAGGTTTAGTTTACTTAAAGGTCATCCATAACTTAGGACTAGTACCATTGTATATATCAATTGAGAGATATTGATTCACCATCTCAAGGGTGTAAATTTGAGCTATAACAGTTCTCCCTAGTAGAGTGATTATGTGATCTATGATGATGCAATTCAAATGTTTTAGTTATATGATTAATTGAAAAGTTTACCAATATATTACCTTTGACTATAATAAAATATTATTCAAACTTGAATATTGACTATTATAATGTTGTATAATTGAAATATGATAAAATAGTGCTCTTTTTCTTAGTGTGCAATAATTTTGCTAGAGAGATCTAGTGGGTGTATAATGAGTAGTTTTGATGTGATTTTATAAGAGAATATTTAGAATAATTTTAATAACTGAATTAACAAGATGTGAGGGAGATTTTTTGTGAAATGTATTAATTATAAAATTAACCATTAGAGTATGGGAGATAAGGCCATACTAGGGGACAAGACCATAATGCAACCTTATAAAGTTAGGGTAGACTTATATGAGAAGACCAAAGACTATTGGGATAGGTTTGACAAGAACTTATAGGATGAATAGGGATGAGCTCATCTAAAATATAGATTTATGTATGATATTTTCAATGTTTACAAGACAATTAAGACTCTCTTATATATTGTGAGTTAGAGAAATGACAATTAGATCAAGTAAGGGTAAGTATTTCAAAAATAAATATTTTCAAGTATTAATGATTAATTTTATGTGTCTAAATTTACCCCCACTTTATTATAGTGATGCACAAAGTAAAATTACTAGAGTAAAGTAGATGTGAATGTGAGTTTGTATAAAAACTTTATTTTTTGAATGTGAATCTTGAATGTGCAATATTCCTTAATACAAAAACATATAAAAATGCCATTTAAAAGTAATAATTTCTCATATTTAACATTGAAAATGTTATTTTTTTAATTTGTAACTTGAAAAGAGAGCAAAAATATAAAATTTATCTGTAACTTTGGATATGGATAAGTGCATCCCCCTTGTTGGGACATTTGGATAAGTACTAAACCATGGAAAATTAAGAGTGATCAAGTCTCAATTAGAAAATCTTTGAATGTTCTTGAGTTTTAAATATTGTATGCTCCAACTATCATTCGAGTGTATAGAGTACTTTGTAAAATATTTGAAGGGGTGGAACCATGAAATGTGGCCCACTAGATATGAAAAAAGTGCAATCATAAATTTTGAGTGTCACTAAACTCTAACATGTTCACTTACCATTCAAATGAATCACACCACTATAGATGGATCTAGATTCTATTTGTAACTTTTATAACTTCAAAACTTGAAACTTAAGAATTTTGAAATTCCATAATATAAATATGACCATGAATAAATATCATGCCCCCTTTATCTATATTATTTTCACTAATATTTGATTTTGAAACTTATGAAACTTTATAACTTTGAAATTTTTACCACTTTTGAAACCTTTTGAAAATTTTGTGACTTTTGAATTATTTGAAACTTGTAATTTTTCAAGTGTAGTGATGGGTACACATGCATTCCACATGCCCCCATAATATAGAAATGTTGAATCATATTGACATTTGAAAACTATATATTTCCATAAATATTAAATTTTTCTCATGAATCTTGAATGTTCTAATTAAGCCCATTGTGATGCCCTCATTTTGAGATGAGAGACGTAGCCTACAAGTCACTTATCTCAAAAGAAATCATATTTGAAAGATATAGTACTTTGAATATTTAAAATTTATTAAGTTCATAGTATTGAATATATAATTGAATTTTCATATGAATTGTGTGTTATAAATATATATCATTGAAGCATTGAGGTAGTATATACATCCTGACACTTAGAGTAGAAATATAGTATATAAGTGATGCATGCCATGAGTCACGACACCATAGTAAACTAGATAGAGTACATGATATGCATCATGGAACCATAGTAATAAGACATAAACATTAAGTGAAAGTCATATATTATGTCATGTAATTTTCATAATGTGTCACGCATAAGGCTTAAGATGCCATAAATAGGGGGTATGTAAAATGTCACATAACACACAAGGCCAAGGGCCACACACTAATGGCATAATAATGTCTTAAAATTAATAAGTTTAAATTAAAATTATAAATTCCACACATGATAAGAAATCAATTTTAAATATAGCATTTAGTAAAATAAGAATTTAAAGCAAAGCATATAGCAAATGAGACAAGTATAGTTCCATTATATGTATGAAATTGAATGTTAGCAAGTAGAATATTTCATGTAATGCATATAAAAATATGAATAATTTATATTACATTTTTATTACATGTATATCAACATTATAAAGAGGTTATGGATAGAAAAAAACCTATAAAAGTGTGCATAGAGAACAAATAGATGTCCCCAACTTAATAAGGTTGTTGGGTAATAAGGGAAGTATACATCAAAGAATCTATTAGTGTAGGTTTTTATTTTTCCCTATTTTTAAATTAGGGAAATCATATTTCTTGTGCTTACATGGATTTTTCCTACATTTGTGGGGTAGGCTAGCTTATGTGGAGATGTGTGTCATAGGTGTTATAAGTAACTCCCTTGATGGGAGTTACTTCTCTATTCTTAGCACCTTGTCACCACCTTTCATGGAGGAGTTACAGTCTATTCTTGGGGTACCTTGGCCACCTTTTGTGGAGGAGTTAATTACGTGCTCTCCTATATGTATTCTTCACTTTGGCCATCTCATGTTAATCAAATTTTGGTTTTCTCCATTTTCTCTTGTGCAATTTATCTTCTTGTATAATTTCAAATTGCTTTAGCATCTATGTGGTGTGCACTTGCTTCATCTCATGTGATCACATCTCCATTGCATTCGCATTATCTAGATTCTGGAAACAACTCTGATATGGTATCAGAGCCACTCCGGTAATCGTGTGTCTGGTTATGCTATTATGAAATTCTTACTTTGCCTTCTTAGTAGTTTTTTTTGTTGTTTAACTCTGTTGTTTTGGTAGAGTTTTTTGAAAACTCATGCAAATCCATACAAAAACTTGTTCAAAAAATTACTCCTGAGTTAGAATTTGCCAAGACATTTTGTCTAGATCTGTTGTGGCTTTAGCAAAGGCAAAAGAATTTCTTTTCTTTTAGTCATTTTACAGGAAAAAGATAAGATTTTTGCTATTTGGTTTGCTTCCTGGATGTTGGAGGGGCTGAATTTATTGCAAGCTGATGGGTGCCATTGTTGTGAGTAGAGAGAGGAGCAGCACTTCACTCATTCAGTCCAGACACAACTTCTGCAACTCTATGCCAAGCTTCTGCAACTCTGTGCCAAACTTCTGGAACTCCATGCCAAGCTTTTACAACGTTGGACACTCTTCTGGTCTATGCCAAACTTCTAGAACTCCATGCCAAGTCCTTCCATCTGACCTTTCTCTATTTTCAAGACATCAAGCAGGCCATACAGTGTCCAATAGGTCTACAAATTTTTCTTTTGTCTTTTCTACAAGCAAAATCTAGACTGTGCTTTTTTGGTGCCCCTTCCTTGCTTGGCATCCCATGTGGGCCCTTGGACACTTGGCATCCGTTCATTCTGTATTTGCTTTATTTTTTCAATTAAAAATTGACTTGTAAAATTAAAAAATCAGTCAATTTGACTGAATATTTAGTTTTTTAGACAGTTTGATAATTTGGGGGTTTTCATTTAAAACTTGTATCTTCGCTTGTCGAAGATGAAGGGTGAGGCCCAGGTTGGTAGGAGGCCAATTCTCCCTTACACAAACCTCATTTAGATTCCTCATTCAATTCTAAATCTAATGAGTGGTTGGAAGGCCACTTTCTCTCTCAAAACAAGCATTTTTTAATGTTTTAGTGCTTTTTTTTGCAAAACACTAGTTTACGAGAAAATTGAACCTTTAATATCTTACAAATAGTAGCTCAGATTTAGGTGCCATTTTTTGAAAAATTGTTTGTAATTCAATTATTCATAGTGTAGGCTTGTTATTTGTTAAAAATGCACTAGTTTATAAAGTGCCTAAAATTTGGGTCTCCCAGGACGCATTTTCGGCTGAGTCTAATGTTCTGTTTGCTTTAAATCTTGCACTGATTGCTCTAAGATACATTCTCAACTAATCCCAACATATTTTGAGCATGAAATTTCATATTTGGGGGGCTCAACATTTTGGGGGGGGGGTGTGATTGCTTTTCACAACTTGCAATCAACACAACTTCACCTAAATTTATCTTAAAATATATTCTTTTCAACTTAAACCCCTAACACCCTTCAACTATCATGAATGGAGGGTTAAAATTTCAATCATTCTTAGAAGCAAAGGGTTGTATAGGATCACTATGGGTACTGAAGTAGAACCCAACACTGATGCTGAAAAGGTCAAGTGGTACAACTATAGTGATGAAGCCTATGGATTACTGAGCTTGTCTATGTCTCTAGAACTTCTCTTCCATTTAGAAACCTCCAAGACTCTCAAAGACATATGAGACACCTTAGAACTCTTATTTGGGAAGCTTGATGAGATGAGAGGACATGAGCTTGAAAATGAACTCATAAGTCTAAGTCCTAGCAACTTTGACACCCTACAGGACTTCTTCACTAAGTTTAAGGCCCTTAGATTTCAATTGAAAGAATGTAGGATAGAGAAGAAAGATGATCAACTCATCCTTTCTATTCTTGTAAAGTTAGGTCCAAGCTATTTAGTCTTTGTCTCCACTTTCCATGCCACAAAAAGTGCCCTTGGCACTACATGGAAAATGTTTTCTTTGGATTCATTCATTGCTGACTTGACTAGGGAGCAAGATAAGCTAATTCAAATGGGCACAATGAAGTCTACTCAACCCCAAGATTTGATAGCTGGAAATGGTAAGGATAAGACTTCAACAAAGGAGAAGAAGAAAAAGAACAAGGACTAGGAGAAAAAGAAAAAAACAACAATCTTGCCAAAAATAACACTTAGTCTTCCTCTTCCAATGCTAAACCTAAGAAGGAGAAGGTTAAGTGTGCCTATTGTAAAAATACAAGGCAGGATGAACACAAATGCATGAAGAAACAAATAGATCACCTAACTCATCTTCTAGAGAAGCACAACATAGGTGTTCCCAATTCCATCAAGCATAATTCATCTACCCAAGATTCTACCAAGGCAAAAGGCAAGGGTAAGGAGAAATAAAAAGGAAAGGCCCTTGTAGCAATAACAGCTTCTACAACATCATGGGTCATTGATTTGGGTGATTCTCACCACATGGGCTCTTCACTAGTTGAGTTTTCATCTTTAGAGCCTTGTAGCATGACTTCAATTAGTTTGGGTGATGACACATCAGTTTCTATTGCAGGGAGAGGGTTAGTTGAAATGGAAGGAGGAACATTCAATAATGTTCTAAGTGTTCCTTCTCTTTCAACCAATCTCCTATCAATATACCAAATCACTCACATTGGTCAGGGCATGAGAGTTGAGTTTTCACCAGATTTAGTGGCTATCAGGGAGTTGCATAGTGATACTACAGTGGTAGTGGGTAGGGCATATTATCGAGTAAGGTTATACACCTTCTCACATTTTTCACTAGATTCTTCTCCAATAGCATTGCTGACTCATTTAGATGAAGTTAGCAAATTATGGCATGAGCGGTTTGGCCACCTTAACTATTGCTACCTTGAACAACTTTGCAAAAATGACATGGTCATTGGCTTCCCTCGTGTCCAATTCTCAAAAGGACTTTGCAAGGGGTGCTCCCTTGGGAAGCATCTTGAAGCAAAATTTGACAAAGGCAAAGTTTGGAGGGCTTCACAACCTTTGGAGTTAGTGCACAGTGATGTATCGGGACCCTTTCCCAAACCATCTTCACAAGGGCTAAGTACATCCTCACTTTCATTGATGATTTCTCTAGGTACACTTGGATATATTTTCTCAAACAAAAGTCTAAAGTGTTTGAAAATTTTCTATACTTTAAGGCTCTTGTTGAGAAATAGAGTGAGAAATCCATCAAGGTTATTCAAATTGATAATGGAGGGGAGTATGTCAACATCAAGTTTGAGCAATTTTGCACCATAGAGGGGATTTATTTGTAGTGCATAGTCACTTACATTCCTTCATAGAATGGGGTTACAGAATGTAAGAATAGTTTCTTGAAAGAGACGGGTAGCTATATGATTCACTCCAAATCCTTAACACCACAGTATTGGGCTGAAGCCATCAATTGTGCTTGCTATATTCAAAATAGGGTTCCTCACAAAGCTTTGAAAGGGATAACACCCTTTGAATCTTGGCATAAAAGGAAACTTGATGTTGAACACCTTAGAGTTTTCAAATCCCCAACCATGACCCACATTCCGAAGAAGAAACACAAAGCTATGGAATGTCAGTCTAAGCCTTGCATCTTTGTAGGATATCCAGATGGTATTAAGGGGTATCACCTTCTAGATCCAATCACTCATGAGTTGTTCATCTAGAGAAGTGTCCATTTTTAGGAGAGTCCTAGAGACTCAACACTTGACATTTCTTCTCCCTCATCAAATCTATTTCTTCATGATGGTTCCCCATCAGATTCAGATCAACCACAATAGGTTCTTGAGCTAGAGACATCTTCTTCTTCGAGTTTAGACAATGAGGATAGTGATGCTGAGGCATCCACCTCTAGTCAATCAGAGGATGAGGAGTTAGCACTTGACTCGCTCACTTTGGGGCCACTTTGGGCCAAATAGACACTTGAGAGTGCTGGCACTTGGGTAGGAGATTCACAGATGACAGACATATTAGGGGGGATTTTTAGAGAGATCCACATGCCTTCTTTGCTTCAGTTTTGGATCCACATACTTTTTGAGAGGCATCATGGGTACTTGAGTGGGATAGTGCTATGGAGGAAGAATATTCTTCCTTAATCAAAAATCACACTTGGGATTTGACTTCACTTCCTAAGGGAAGAAAGATGGTTTGATGTAGGTGGATTTATCAGACCAAGTTTGTAGTAGATGGGTCGGTTGATAAGTACAAGGTGCAATTAGTCACCAAGGGTTTTTCATAGGTGGTAGGCATTGACTACTCAGAGACCTTTGCATCCATTGCAAAGATGACTTCTATCTGACTCACCTTGGCTATTACTGCAACACATGGTTGGGATGTGCATCAGATGGATGTGAAGAGTGCCTTTCTTCACGAAGACCTAGAGGAGGAGATCTACATGGAGCAGCCACCAAGATTTGTTTAGGATTCTTTCTTAGTATGCAGACTTAGGAAATATATCTATGGCCTCAAACAGGCCCCTCAAGCTTGGTATGCCAAGATGGATTCTTTCCTTCTCACAATGGGTTTCACTAGGTGCCATTCTGATCCCAATGTCTACTTCTTATGGTAGGATGATTCACTCCTAATTTTGGTTCTATATGTTGATGACCTTTTGATCACTGGGAGTTCTTCATCGGCTATTACAGCGGTGAAGGCATCTCTCCAGGATAGATTTGACATGACAAACTTTGATTTGTTTCACTACTTCCTTGGAATCAAGATCTCACAGTCAGATTCAGGGATTTATCTTACACAGCCTAAGTATGCTCTTGACTTATTGGCTCAATTTCACATAGTTAATTACAAGCCATCTCTGACTCCCTTTCTATTAGGAGTCAAGCTTGAGGCTAACTACTCTTCACCATTGGTTAATGCCACTCAGTATCGACAACTTGTTGGTAGTCTCATCTACTTGACTCACACCAGGCCCGACATATCATATACAGTAGGAATTATCTCCAAATTTATGCAGGAACCTTATGAGCTGCATTGGAAAGCAACTAAGAGGATCTTGCATTACATACAGGGTTCACAAATATATGGGATTAAATATAGATTTGGCATATCATTGAAGCATTACATGAAATAGAAATAGGTGGAGTAAACATAATTGAGGGCTAATGAAGATAGAAATAGGTGGAGTAAACAATACTTACATTGAGTGTTTGGTCATGAAATTTTGTATAGAGAAGGAATATCCCAATGGGTACTCACATATATGATTATTTTACCAATATCATATATATAATGTTCTACACAAGTATATTTGTATGTTTTGAGGGATACAAGGAATTGAAGATAAGTGTGGGACTTATGTATGAAATGGAATGTTAGAAAATAATTGAGGCATATAAGAGGTTTGATATAGGTTTTTAAAGGTAGATATAGGTATCTCATAAAGAGAGGTTGAATTATTGAATATGGAATCAAGATTTGAGACATTTGAGAAAGATAAGCATAATAAGGCTAATGGGTTTCAAAACACCTAAAGATTTATGATCATCATTGCAATGTCAATATAAAAAGACTCCTAAACATATGAAAAGTTTCAATAACAAGAGAAAATGGTAGTCCAAGGTGACTTGATGAATAATGAGTGCCACTTGTTACTTTTTAAGCCAATGTAAATAGTGAAAAATCTACACCATTTGGGAGAGGAATCATCATAAAGAAAGCAAAACATGTCATTTAAGACCTTATGATCCTATTTTATAACCTCATTATTGATTGTGAATCTTTTCATGAGTGCCTAAGACTTATCATTCCTCTCTTCTACACCACTTCTCTCTCTCCTTCTCTCATTATCTATATATACAACCTTGTTTGGCTTTAAAAGGATATTTTGGTTAAGTATGCAAAGCCATACTAAACTAAACACTTTTACTATGCCTTTGAATGATGAATGAATCCGATTCTTACCTCCTCACATGCTTATAAATAGTGTAATCATGTGATTATTGATGAATGTTAGTAGTAGTGATTGTACTCTCTCATTTGTCATCTCCTACCTATTTGAAAAATGGATTATCTTCTTGTAGGTCATATGGTGAGTTTGATGTATTTTTGCATGGTTTGAAAGTTGATTTCAGTCATTAGTGACTTGCTTAGACCTCTTGACAAAACTTCTCATTCAATACATTGTTTATAACCTCTATGTTAAAACACTCATGTTTGAAGGTCCTTGTTGAGTAGTGTGATCAGAATCAAGCCTGATCCATGTTGTTAGTGCATGATATTAATGTTGAGGTTGTTGATTTGGTGTATCACCTCCCTAATAAGTTTTATTTTATGTTATCTCTTATCCTTTTTCCATTACACGATAGTAGTGTAGTGTTGTGAGCTTAACTGATAAATCAAGAGGAGCTATCCTAAAATCTATAGGTTTAGTTTACTTAAAGGTCATCCATAACTTAGGACTAATACCATTGTATATATCAATTGAGAGAGATTGATTCACCATCTCAAGGGTGTAAATTTGAGCTATAACAGTTCTCCCTAGTAGAATGATTATGTGATCTATGATGATGTAATTCAAATTTTTTAGTTATATGATTAATTGAAATGTTTAACAATATATTACCTTTAACTATAATAAAATATTATTCAAACTTGAATATTCACTATTATAATGTTGTATAATTTAAATATGATAAAATAGTGCTCTTTTTCTTAGTGTGCAATAATTTTTCTAGAGCGATCTAGTGGGTGTAGAATGAGTAGTTTTGATGTGATTTTATAAGAGAATATTTATAATAATTTTAATAACTAAATTAACAAGATGTGAGGGAGATTTTTTTTGAAATGTATTAATTATAAAATTAACCATTAGAGTATGGGAGATAAGGCCATACTAGGGGAGAAGACCATAATGCAACCTTATAAAGTTAGGGTAGACTTATCTGAGAAGACCAAAGACTATTGGGATAGGTTTGACAAGAACTTATAGGATGAATAGGGATGAGATCATCTAAAATATGGATTTATGTATGATATTTTCAATGTTTACAAGACAATTAAGACTCTCTTATAGATTGTGAGTTAGAGAAATTACAATTAGATCAAGTAAGGGTAAGTATTTCAAAAATAAATATTTTCAAGTATTAATGATTAATTTTATGTGTCTAAATTTATCCCCACTTTATTATAGTGATGCACAAAGTAAAATTACTAGAGTAAAGTAGATGTGAATGTGAGTTTGTATAAAAACTTTATCTTTGAATGTGAATATTGAATGTGCAATATTCCTTAATGCAAAAACATATAAAAATGCCATTTAAAAGTAATAATTGCTCATATTTAACATTGAAAATGTTATTTTTTTAATATGTAACTTGAAAAGAGAGCAAAAATATAAAATTTATCTGTAACTTTGGATATGGATAAGTGCATCCCCCTTGTTGGGACATTTGGATAAGTACTAAACCATGGAAAATTAAGAGTGATCAAGTCTCAATTAGAAAATCTTTGAATGTTCTTGAGTTTTAAATATTGTATGCTCCAACTCTCATTCGAGTGTATAAAGTACTTCATAAAATATTTGAAGGGGTGGAACCATGAAATGTGGCCCACTAGATATGAAAAACGTGCAATCATAAATTTTGAGTGTCACTAAACTCTAACATGTTTCACTTACCATTCAGATGAATCACACCGCTATAGATGGATCTAGATTCTATTTGTAACTTTTATAACTTTAAAACTTAAAACTTAAGAATTTTGAAATTCCATAATATAAATATGACCATGAATAAATATCATTCCCCCTTTATCTATATTATTTTCACTAATATTTGATTTTGAAACTTATGAAACCTTATAACTTTGAAATTTTTACCACTTCTGAAACCTTTTGAAAATTTTGTGACTTTTGAATTATTTGAAACTTGTAATTTTTCAAGTGTAGTGATGGGTACACATGCATTCCACATGCCCACATAATATAAAAATGTTGAATCATATTGACATTTGAAAACTATATATTCCATAAATATTAAATTTTTCTCATGAATCTTGAATTTTCTAATTAAGCCCATTGTGATGCCCTCATTTTGAGATGAGAGACGTAGCCTACAAGTCACTTATCTCAAAAGAAATCATATTTGAAAGATATAGTACTTTGAATATTTAAAATTTATTAAGTTCATAGTATTGAATATATAATTGAATTTTCATATGAATTGTGTGTTATAAATATATATCATTGAAGCATTGAGGTAGTATATACATCTTGACACTTAGAGTAGAAATATAGTATATAAGTGATGCATGCCATGAGTCACGACACCATAGTAAAATAGATAGAGTACATGATATGCATCATGGAACCATAGTAATAAGACATAAACATTAAATGAAAGTCATATATTATGTCATGTAATTTTCATAATGTGTCACGTATAAGGCTTAAGATGCCATATATAGGGGGCATGTAAAATGTCACATAACACAAGGCCAAGGGCCACACACAAATGGCATAATAATGTCTTAAAATTAATAAGTTTAAATTAAAATTATAAATTCCACACATGATAATAAATCAATTTTAAATATAGCATTTAGTAAAATAAGAATGTTAAACAAAGCATATAGCAAATGAGACAAGTATAGTTCCATTATATGTATGAAATTGAATGTTAGCAAGTAGAATATTTCATGTAATGCATATAAAAATATGAATAATTTATATTACATTTGTACATGTATATCAACATTATAGAGAGGTTATGGATAGAAAAAACCTATAAAAGTGTTCATAGAGAACAAATAGATGTCCCCAACTTAATAAGGTTGTTGGGTAATAAGGGAAGTATACATCAAAGAATCATGTGAAATTATGTCATGTATCACACTTAAGTACCTCATGAGAAGTACTATGTATTTAAACATTTAATATTATATGTACTTGACATAAAATAAATAAAATTTAACAATAAGTAAGCTAACCACATTTGAAAATGCTTTAGGTCCTAATTTTAAAATTTTGTAAATATTTTGATGTTTTTGAGTTTTTAGAATATATTCATTTTCTTGAATTTTTTGAATATATTTGAATGCTAGAAGGGATTAAAAAATTATATCAATATAAGTATAATATTTATGTAAATTAATGACATTCAATTAATTTTTAATAGGCTTGCATTTGAGTGTGGCTAATCAATAAGCTATTCCACCTAGTCTTTCAATGATTACAAATGGACCCAACCAATTGGGTTTGACTTTTATTTTGTTATACTTATCATCATTGGTATTATTTTTATTTTAATTAAGAATAAGATCATTAATTTAAAATTCATGGTCATGAATTTTCTTGTCATGTGCTATTTTAACACATGCTTTATATGCTTTTAAATGTTTAAGAGATTCTGTGTGTTTGTTACAAATCATTTATAATTCATATATGAATTTATATCAATACTCATAATATTTGATAATATATTTAAATAAAACCCATAAAGATGGTATTTCAATCTTGAGAGGGAGCACAACTTGTGTTACATAAATAAGAGAGTAGGGTGTAGAATTTGTTAGTGTGTGTACACTTGTGTGATATGTCCATAAAGCATAAATTATTTAATTATGATAATATGTCTCATGATTTAAAAAAATCTTACTTAATATTTTATAGATTGTATTATTAATTTCCTCTGCTTGACCATTTTCATATAGATAGTATGTGGTAGAGAAAGTTTGACAAATTTTGAATTCAACACAAAATATTTCAACTATTTTATTTTTGAAAGATGAACCATTAATTTTTATAATGGTATAAGGTAATCTAAATTATGTGATAACTTTATCACATTGAGTGGTACTCTATGAGGAGGTGTTTCACATCTCCTCACCTAATAGACACTATGGGAACACCCCAAGGCTATGGGTCACCTATGGTTGGAGTGAACCTCTAGAGAAGGCTAGTTCCTCTGATGGATCACCTAAAACTAACACTAAACTAATTCACTTACAAGGAAAAGAGAGAAAGAGAATAGAATCAAAACTACGATCTAAGAAAGGTGATGTACTAAATATGGTATGCTCCCTACACCAACCTCTTAACATCACTATGTGACTCAATATGGACTAAAACTCTCTTGCACTCTCTTCAAACTATGACCTTCATACATTAATGTTTCATATGGGGGTTATGATTATATGCATATAACTTAAATTAATGATTAAAAAGGTTTGTGTCAAACATAATTAGCTAGTTTACTCAAAAATTCACTATCTTAGACAATTTTAACACAACATATGACATATATGAACTCAACCTATTGATATCAAGGTGAAAAAAATGACATATAATAGGAAGAATATATTATATCATAGATGTATATCAAATTAGCATCAAAATCACACAAACATATTACTTTGAAGAAGGTAAATTTTAGTTTCTATTTATTCAAAAGGCTTGAATCTAGAGTCACAAAAGGGTAGAGTTTAGTCATACCAAAAATAGGGATCAAGGATGAGCCAAATTTTGTATTTTTATATGTTAAAAGGGTACCCATACAATGATAATCCTACTTGTTTGAATAGGAAAAATATTTAGAGCTTAGGTTTTATTACATCTTACCCATTATCAGGATGGTTATAAATTTGATGATGATCAGGGAAGGGGGGTTGATTCAGTAGGGATCCCCTTGGGATTGATAGAACCATGCCTACATAACTTTTTACCATGTCCTCCTAAGCCTACAACTTGTATTCTACATGCTCTCCATTTCCACTTGCTTACATGATGAATGAGGCTATATTACATCACGCTCTCACCATTTTTCTAGTTGGAGTTGAGATGCAACATGATTTTCATACCAATCCACTTGATTTACTACTATTTTATGAGTCAAATTTAGTTACACATTCTACTCATGAATTTGACATCTAAATAGGTGAAACAAGCCATCACATTTACCTCAATTAGTACCAATGTGGGTGCCAACAAAATACTTAGTGCCAAAATCCATCCACATATTAACATTAGGTTAGTCATTGAATTTTATAGCTTCCATGAGTATATTCCTCTTTGGTCCCCCTTAAAAGATGCTACCTCATTTGGATTGATTCTAAGAAGGAATTAATTACCCCTTTTTCTCAATTTCCTAAGGAATCATCTTTATTTGACACTTGGTGACATGTTAAAGCTTCTTATGATCCTTACTAAGCTCTTCATCCATCTGAGCTCGATCTCAATATAACACCCAAGTCAAGATCATATACTTTAAGATAGGATCTTTGAGAAAACTAAGTTCCTTTCAATGTTTCCATCTGAGCTCAAGCTATCCATACCTCAATCTCATTAAAATTAGGTTCTAGCCATGAAATAACTACTCATCTCACTACATTTAACCTAAGAATTTTTTTCTAAATTCATAATGAGAATTAAATAAAATCACTTGATAGTGAGTATCACTCACTCAATTACTCAATCTTGAAATACTTCTTGTGCTTAGTGCTCATTTATCAACTGTGTTATGTATTAACATAACATTGGTCCCCTTGTCATAGTGCAAAATGGGTTATGATTACCAACATGATCACCACTTAGACACATACCCATCACCTATTATTTGATCTCCATCCACACTATCCCCTCAAGCACGCTTTGTAGTTTCTACTTGTCATGCTCCCATCTGATAAGTTTGACAATTATACTACCCTAAGAGACTGATGGGTCCTGTTGACTATCTATATCATGGTGAATCAATATTTAACCATGTGTCATCATCTTACTCACCCACTATTTTGACACATTATTGGGCTTGCATAGACTACCCCAGGGCTATGCAATATAGATATTGCGCCACATGGTGTCATCCCACTCACCTATTTGCTTGAGGCTTTGACATATTATTGTGTTACATAAAACTCTCTAAGAGAATGGAGCAGTAGTATTATGCCATGTCGTATCATCTTACTAACCCACTAGCCTAGAGGGTTTTGAACTTGTACGAATAGTTCTAGGACTCTGGGTCATCAAGATTGTGACATGTGGAAGTATCCCACTAACCCACTTGCTCGTTACCTTTCTGATGTGGATATTATTTGGAAACTTCATGAAAATTGACTAAGTATCAAAAGGCATTTAAAAAGGGTCTATATGATTGAGATATTGACATGTGGAAGTATCCTACTAACCTACTTTCCCATTGCCTTATTAATGTGGAGATTGTTAAGGAACTTCATGAAAAGTGACTAAGTGTTGAAAGGCATTTAAAAAAGGTTGATACCATTGGGAGATCAACACATGTCACCAGTTAACATTTGTAAAATTGACTAAGTTTTGGAAGTCTTTTGAAAGAGGCATAGGCCACTAGGATATACAAATGATTATCACATGGTATTATTCAATTGGACTAGAGTCATATTGTGAGTGACAAACTAGGAATCTATTAAGACATTTCCAATAGCTTGTCAAATTTGATCTCATCACCTCTTGAATCCATCACCAAGAGATAAAATAACCCTAAAATGGTTAAGTTTCAAAGCACTTTCTTGACCCATTAGATAAATTTTGAATAAAAAATGGCTAGTTATTATTGAGTGGAAACATGACACATAGATTTGAGTAAAGTTCAAAGGATCAAATAATATTTAAAACATTTCCTCTTAATGTATAAATTGTGACATATCCTAGTGTTCATAACTTGTGCTTTCAACACTTTTGTTTGGAACAATTTTTTTTATTATACTTCGTAGAATATCCAATGAAGAAAAAACTTAGATGAATTCTTTGCGAAGACTTATTCAAGCTTTTCTTTCTATGTTTCAACAAAACAATTTTTATAAAGACCAAAAGCCTTTGCAAAAATTATCATTTTCATAAGTTCTAACTAATTGTGATACATAAAATCCAAAGAGTAAAACACTTAGACAAATTCTTGAGTGCGAAGACCATTTATTGAAAACCTACTAAGTCCTTTGCTTCCTCCATGGCTTAGAATTTTAATAAAGCTTTGAAAACCCTTTTCTTCTGAATCTAAAACTTTGAACTAACATTTGGATGTTTCTCTTCCATGGTGACCAAAAATGGTCAACATTCTTAGCAACCTCTATGGGATACTTGCCTACTAAGCAAGAATCTAAATAGAATTTTAAGTAATCCATTGGGTATGGAGACATAGAATCATTTTAAAACCCTTGATTATAAGAATAAAACCCTAATATAACATGCTTGGCCTAATACTAAATAAAAAAATTGAGATTCACCTTTAGATGAATAATAAAAACAAGAATAGAAACAAATAAATGTGTCAAAACACTTAGGGTAAAGAAGAAAAACAAAACCAAAGTGTAATAACAACTAAAGGGAATAAAAATGAATAAACTACTATCTACAAAGTTTAAATTAATTCAATAATTTTGCTTTAG
The DNA here is from genome assembly GCA_037957365.1 of Torreya grandis. Taxonomy (NCBI): domain Eukaryota; kingdom Viridiplantae; phylum Streptophyta; class Pinopsida; order Cupressales; family Taxaceae; genus Torreya; species Torreya grandis. Next base: position 2,943,074 of record JARHVA010001142.1, read on the forward strand.
ATGGATTCCATTGACTGGTATTGGAAAATATTCCCCATCTATCTTTAAGAGTTGAAAGGTATTAGATGATTTTAAGTTGGTTATGATGTAAGGGCCACTCCATAAGGCATAAAAATTGGTGTGCCTAGAAGTTTTGGCTCTATATTGATCCCAATTTAACACCAAGTCTCCCTTAAGTAAGAATCCATGGGCTATTATATTGTCAAAATACCTCTTCACTTGAACTTGATGAAGCTCCATTATATGTATATCTTGGTCCCTTTCTTATAATTCCATAATTTCTAAAAATTTGATCTCCATGGTATTCTCTTTCATCATTTCTAGTTGTTGTGTAAGTTCTAGAGCCAATATTTCAAGAGATATAGGCAACTTTACCTCTCTACCATAAGTGAGTGTGTAAGGAGAATTGTCAAAAACCTTCTTAGGGGTGATTCTATCAAACCATAAGGTTTTCCTCAATATATTGAGAAGTGTTGTCATTGATGTCAAGGTTGATGTCATTGATGTTAAGGTGCATCTAGTGAAGATGCATGGTGAGTGGTATTTGAGGTATGAACTTGTGAGATTTATGTGAAAAGGTGAGTTTTTTGAGCTTTATCTTCTTTATTGGTTGATGTCAATGCTGATATAAAGGTTTAGTTTAGCATGAATTTATTAGTGTTGTCAATGAATTTTCATGTGAAGGTATGATGACAAGTAGGTCTACAAGAGCATTATTGTGAACAAGGCTAGTTGGTAGTGTGTGTTATGAAATAATTATGAGAATTAAAGGTATGTAGTGTGAAAGAGAGTATTACAGTGGTTATGAGTGTTTTTTTCCTTATTTATATTATTAACAAATGCATAGGTAGTAGGTCTTTGAGTTAAGGGCTTAAGTAGCTTAAGCCTAGTCATGGCATGAAGAAACCTTGTGAGAAAGTTTGAGCATGGTGGCTTGGTGAGATGAGTGCACATAAGAATGAGTGGTTGTATGAGGTTTTTTGAGAATTTATGTGATTCATTATAACACTCATGAGATTTTTAAGGTAAGACTATAAGGGTAGGACCTTTAGTCTAAGTTTGCATCTAAACCTCTCTTAAACCATGCATGGCCTAATGAGGTATCATGATCTATTGCTAAGGAATGTGAAGGATGTATGGTAGTATTTAAGTATTAAATAGGTTTTATGGCATGATATTTATAATTTTATCATGATATTGAGGTCTTGAGATCATGGAAATAGGAATGAAGGTCAATTTTAAGGCCTGGCTTGTAGGTCAAGGTCTAGAGAGTAAAGAGAGAAAGTGTGGCCTAATGAGGGGTAATGATAATATTTAAAGGTTTTTGAGATAATGTAAGAATTTTTTTGAGATAAGGTATGTTTTTTTAAGTTTTATAATGTATTTTGAGGTCATAGTGTGAAGGAAAAGGCATGAAAAGTTGTTTGGAGGTCTCTCTAATGCTCAAAATGAAGGGTCTTCAACCTGAAAAGGATTTTATTATGCTCATTAGCTCATCAAACCTTTAAATGGAAACCTAATTAGTTAATTTTATATGGGAAAGGGTCCTATATTATAATTATAGGTATTAGTTTTTGGATTGAGGGGCTATGTTTTATGAATGATCGTTAAGAATGAAAATAGGTTTAAACCCTCTTAAAATCCTAATAAGAAGATGATGTTGAAGATGATTATCAAAAGTGGAAAAAATGGATTGGTATTACTAGGTAAGTGTTTTGATATTGTAGTGGACTCTCCAAGGTACCTCTAGGTGGTGGTGTTTAGAGAGATGAGAGAGAAAATTTGAAAAAGTTACTATAGATTTCAAAATTTGTATTAGACAAAGTTTGTAAATGATTGGATGGAGAAGGTAGAGACTTATATTTCATGTCCATGAGGGTTTTTGGATAGATTTTAGTCCTAAATTTTTTTAAACTAGTCATCTAAATTAGCTAGTCACTAATAGGCCTAATGGTGCAAATTATAAAAAATCCCAAGCAATAGTGAGAAGATGAATTGGAATGTGTTTTCATGATATAATGATGAAACCAAGTACATAAAGATGTTGTTAAGGAATTTTGATACATATGAATTTTTGGTATAATTTTTTTAGGTCAGTGAATGTGGTGAAAAAGTTTCTCACAAGTTGACCTATTTGGTTTAGATAAGATAATATGCTATAAGGTCATGAGATTGGTCTGAAAGACCAATATTTTGCTATTAGACCATATGAGTTTTGTGTTTGATAATTTTATGAATATTTCATAGAATATTTTGAATTAATTAGGAGTATTTTAATGTGTCCACATAGGTTTTGGATTTCAAAGTCACCATGACTCTATTTTAAGGTAATCTAGTAGTTCTAAGTGAGTGAGTTGCAGAGGTGTTCTTGAGGCCTTATCTTATGAGTGGAAGTGTCTAATACATTTGGTGATGAACCTAAGGTAATTTATAATTTATATATATACTTTATTGATCATATTTTAGTGTCTTGAGTGTGTTTGGGATTTATTATTACAAGATAAGTTTTTTCACTATACACAGGCCTAATAGAGCAAATTATGCAAAACCTAGGCAGTAATGAGAAGTTGGTTATAAGTATATTTTTATGGTATATTTATGGATTAAAGTGCATGGAATTATTTTTAATGAATTATAAGTCATTTCCATGTCTTGGAGTAGTTTTAAATATAGTGTAAGTGGTGAAAATGATGAAACCAAAATGGCTTATCTGGATCAGTGAGGTCTATGTGTAGTGAGGTCAACAAATTGGTCTGTAGGACAAATATTTTACACTATAAAATATGATTTTTATATTTTAATATGGTATATATATGTTATAGGATAATTTTAATTCATTTTAAGTCTTTTAAATTCCTCATAAAGGTGTTGAAGGTCAACGTTTCATGACTATGTTTTTGATAGTTTTGGTAGTTCTGAGTAAGCAAGTTGCAGTGATGAGTTTGAGGCTATATGACATGAGTTGAAGTGTATAATTAATATGAAGATATTTTTGAGGTCATTTAGGTTCTGTATAAGTGACTTATTTTCATGTTTTTTTGGGTAAATTATGTGTTATCTTTAGTTGTTCAAGACATGCTTTTCTATGTGTTTAAAGGCCTAATATGAACAATGCTAATGGAGTGTTTCAAGTGGTGGTTAGACCTAAAAATTTTCATGATGATAAGAGTATGTTAGATAAGGATTATTTTATTTTTTAATATCGTGTGTGGAGTTTAAAATTATTACAAGAGGTCATAAAGTAACATGTCCTAAAGTAGGCCTAATGGAATATTTCTCCATGAGACCTAAAGAATGATTTGGTCTATTTATGTTATGGATGACCTAATATAATGATTTATTATTAATTTTAATGTGTAATAAATAATATTATGTGTAAAATATAAGTGTTAAAGTGTGTGTGGCTAACGAAGAGGTGTATAAGCAAGAGGCTGGTATTTATACAAGGTAATTTTAGGCCTATATGAGCAAGCTTAGAGGAAGCAAATGAAAAAGAAGATTGAATAAAACAAGGATGTAGTTAAAACCATAATTTAAGTGTAGATAAACTATAATTAATATATATTATGAGTTTTGTGTATGAAAATCAAGGTCATATGACCTAATCCGTTTTGAAGAGACCTAGTTGAGCGAAGAGGCCTAAAAGGTAGTTTGAGAGGGATAAGAGTTTAAAGATTTGAAGAGGTGCTCATCATCTACTAGTTGATCAACATAGTGTTATAAAGGTGATAAAATTAATCAGGTTTATAAGTTTGTTCTAATTCATATATGGGGTTAGTGCCTCCTTGTAAGTGGGTTCTTGTTGAGGCCTAGTCAAATGGGTACTTGGCTAGTTCAGGTTGGTGCTCCATGTGGAGTTAGTGCTTCACTAAATTTGTTTTTTGTCTTATAGTGCTATATTATATTTATATATATTAGTGGGTTTTCTTCCTCTTGAGGTTTTCCCACATATGTGTTGTGTTATTGTGTTTCATGCTTATGTGGATAGTTTCTTATGCTTGCTAGATCTATATGTTTGTTTGAATGGTTCGTGATTGCTTAAGTGTAATTGAATAAAAGGTTTTGAAGACTAATTCACACCCCATATCAATCATTATGATTTTAATAATTGGTATCTTATCATGGTATTTTTAATTAGGCCTAATATCCTAAAGGAGATCTTAGAAATGCAAGAATAGATTGTGGTGATGAATGTTTATCATGATAGCAATGAAGATCAATTCATTTCATAAGATAAGTATGTAAGATAGATGTTGAAAAAGTTTGAAGGAAAGAAGTCATCTGAGGTAAGTGATAATAATGTTTCTAATGATGATGATGATTGTGTTGATCAAGTTGGAAATGGAGTTCTATTCTTGTCTAAAGAAGTAGGTTACTCCAAAGAAGAAGATAACATGTATGATGAAGTCTAATATGACAGTGAAGAAGGAGAAGTTGAAGTTGATCTTGAAGCTGAACTCATAAGTGCCCTAGATTATTTGAAGCACCAAAATAATATGAAGCATGAGTTGAGATATATGGTCAAGGGTCTTAAGGAATAGATATATACCTTGAAGAGTGAGTAGGTTAATGAAGCTAAAAGGGATGAGAAGCTCATCAAAGATCTCAAGAATGAATTAGAAGGTGTCAATACAAAGTTCAGATCAAAAGAAGTTGAGTATGATCAATTGAAGACATAGTTAGATTATTTGAATTTTGAGCATGATTAGCTCATATAAAAGATGATCAATTTTAAGAAAGAACATGAGAAGCTAGAATAAGTTAAGAGCATTAACATGAAAGTCAACATAAAAAGACTAACAAGCATCTCAATGCAATGAGGTATTCTAATTCTTTCAATGGTTGTTGTTTTACTTGTCATATCTTTGGTCATAGAGTAAGTCATTGTATAATGGTCTCAAGGGATGAGTTATCATGGGACCATGAGAGGAGTGATGAGTCAAGAGGTATGAACAATAATGATTTTTTTTATGGTTGTCATAATGTGGGGCACATTTCAAGATTATATCTTAATGGAGTTAGAAGGCCATTAAGACATAACAAGGTATGTAGAGCTCCTAGAGTGCATAAGAAAGGTCAAAAATTTGTATGGAAACCAAATACAATCAAGGTGAGTCATGATTAATATACTAGTTAGAATGGACTATTATCTAAGGTAGAGAAAGGATCAAATGTGAAGAAATGTCAAGAACATGTGTTATCTGCATCTATTGATAAGGAAGTCAAAGAGAAGAAGAAGGATGACAAAGTAGATGTGTAAATTTTTTTAGTCAAGCCTAAGTGGATTTTAAATATGGACTATTAGTCTCATTATTGTAAGATGACTGAGAAGAATGGATTGGATATATAGGAATATCTTGATTTCATGGTGTTTTAGTTCCCTATGAAAAGGGGTAACTCCATTAAGCTTCATGGAGATACTCATCTATTTTTAGAAGCATGAGGTTATAGTCAAAGAAGGATTCATCTTGATAGGATTCTAGGTTGTCTATGTTACAATTCTGAGAGTTTAGGGAGCTTGGTAGCTCTGAGGTTTGAAGTTAGAAGGCAACATGGTGAGAGATCTAAGATAGACATCAGGACTTTTGAGGTCAAAAAGTAGTCAATTGGTATATTAAATATGATTGGAGGTAGTTGAGGATGGTATATGAGTTCTGTTGATTCATATGGTGTGTAAGTTGTGAATATAAAATGGGAAGTCTCTAATTTTTTAGTTGGTGTCTGTTGACCAAATTTGACTTTTAAGTCAAATTTAGACCCCTATAAGTAAAAAACTTCATTTTTTATATGTTTATGGGTCTAAATATTTGTCATAGGATATATTATAGTTCATTTAATGTTATCTAATGAATTTTTAGCTTTAGTCATAGTCTAATAGGTTTATTTATCATTTAAGGTCATTTAGTGGGATTTTAAGGGTCATAAATGCAAGTGACATGGTTCTAAAGGTGCCCAAGTATCTTATTTTCATTTAAAATGTTAATAAGGTTAGTTTACCTATCAGGTATGTCATTTAAATCATAATCTTGTAGGTTTTTTAATTTAAATTCAAGAATCCAGCTATAAAAGGTAGCATTTGGCACTTGTACAATCCATGGGGAAGTGTACCACATGGGAGAAGACCATGTAAGGCCCATTAATCTTCCTCACACTCATATTAATGTTTTATTTTCTATTAAAGTTCAATTTTTAAGCCAAAATGATTCTATTTCTTCTTTTCATTTTTAGACATACAAAAGTGACCTTCAAGTTTGTGCTTAGTACGGATAGCTCAAGAGGTTTAAAGACAAATGATTTTGGGAGGTGATAGTAAACTTATATACATTAATTTTCATAGTAAGATTTAAATGATTGATCAATTGTGCTTTATGAACCATCCTCATGAATTTAACTATACTTTTTTGCTAGTTATTTAATGTACTCTATAGGTTTTGCTCCATTTTGGTCAGATCCATATGAACTAGTTAGTGATGTTGACTCTAAATGATGTTATCTACCTTATTATATGGTATCCATATTTATTTTCATGTTTCATGGTGTTTTTATGGGTAAGTTAGTCCATGTTGAAAGGAAGGTGCCACCATGTGTAGTCTCAATCAACATTTTTCTTGTTTACATAATGTCGGTTTCTTGTAGAGGTCTCATGTAGTTTGGAAATGATGTTATATAGGTCTTAGGGTAATATGAATACCTTATTCCATGTTTTTCATAGATTACAGTCTTGTCATCTCTCATACTCAACTCCATGCCTAACTTCACTTGTAGTCACATGTTTAGAGCTTGTTCATGAAGTTGTAATGAAGGTTTATTATCTTTTTTAGGTCATCAAGAGTTGAATAAAGTTATTTTGGATGTTTAAGTAAGTGTAATTTAGGTCATAAGGTCATCCACCATGATAAACCAGCCATTAAACACCCTGCCTACTCTATTCCATATGTATGCAAGTGATATTCACATTGAAAAGGATGATTTATAACTTGTCTTAAAGTATCCTCAATGGAAATCATGTGTTGTAAAAGTTGAAAATAATTTTATATTACCATGAAGCCTTTTTTCCACCCTTGTTGTTCTATTCCACACTTACTATCTACATACAACCAATGCACACCTACAGGAGCTCCTAATGATGTCATACTAGGGTACAAAGCTTAGTGATGGTTTCAAGAATTTTAAAACATGAAGAATTAATTTTAGGTTGTGATATGGATATAAAACTCATGATAAGTTTAAATCAATGCTTACTACCCAATTCTTGTGTTACTACTTTTATAACAAAATGCACACCTATAGGTGGTTTAGGAGAGTGTTGAGGTGTCACCTTCAAGATTGGAACGATTTGAAACTTCCCATGGATTAAATTTCATGTTATGTGTATAATATAATCCCCTTTTTAATTATGATTTTGATATAATATTAGTGAGAGATTTTCTCTAGGGTTAGAAGACTATATACATGGATCTTTTCCCTAAAGATGCAAAATAGAGGTCCAAGAGGTTTTATGAATATCCTATAATTTATTTTCCATGGTAATTGTAACATATATATAGGTTAACCATGTATCCCATAGCATAGACAAGACATATACCAAAGATGAGGGTCAAAAATTGAGGAGAGGATGTAAGTTTAGAGCCTTAAAGTGCCCTTAAAAAACATTGAAAGTCTACATTATTGTCTACAAGTTTAGAAGTTTAAAAGACATTTGCATCCCATAAGTAAATAAAAAATTACCTCATGGATAAATTAGTCTCATGGATTGAGTGGTTAATGAAATGTGATTCATATCATTAGTATAAGTTTGATGCATATCTTTTCAAGCTTATGAGTGCCTACAGGGGTCAAATAGGCACCTACAATAGGGTATAAGGTAGTGACTCAAATTTGATGCCCAAGTGGTGTTTTAAGACTCTCAAGTTGATTGAAAGTTAAATAATGTATTTTTTTATCAAATGGAGTTCAAGGGAGGTCCTCATACATCATGACCAATTCCATAGGAGCTCACACACACCTATAGGAATCAATAGATAAGGGTGTCTTAGTCAGAACAATGGAGGACTCAATTATGAGTCTAAAGTGCATATGAAGGGATAATGGGAGGTTATAATTATGAATTAAAACTATAAATACTTTTTACATATACATTATAAACCTCATAATCTCTAAAAAATATAAATAATCTTATACTAACCTCTTAAAACCCTGTGTGTACCTACAACGGTCATGGTGCATTCTTGAGCATGAGATGAAGGTAAAAGATGAATTTGCTTATCAAAAGAGTGAGGTTTTGATAAAAACTCAGAATGTTTTATTATTTATCAAAAAAAAATTTACATTTTCTCTAGGACCCCTTAAAATATGATTACCCACTCTTCCTATTGCCCAAAAGTCATCAGTACGTACAATTACTCCCACAAACCTATGTTGCTCAATGGGTAAGAACAAAAAATTCAAAGAAGAGAAATGTTTTGAGGTGAATAAAAATATTAATTATAATTAATTTTTAATTATTAACATGTTTAATAAATTTAAACACCTTTTATTTAGCATTGAGATACCAATCTTAGGTCGAGGCAAGGAATGCAGGAAAATATTCTTTTTTTAGGCCTTTTTTGGGCATTTTGAGCTGGTTAGGTACCTAATTGGATGAATAAAAATAAAAAAATTGTAAAAAGTCTCATTATGACCTTAAAAAACTCATAAAATTCTCACATTTCCTTTTGGAAGATTTATATACCTCACTATTTTGTCTTAGAGGTCAGTCAATCAAGGAAAATCCAGTTTTAGCAAAGCAAGCTAATGAGGTCAAAAGGGCTAAAGAACTTGATGTGAAGATTTTAAAACCTAAATAATTTTTTTTTAAGGTGTATTAAAATAAAATATGTTTTATTAAGAACCAATTTAGGCTCATACCTCTTAATATGACTAAAATAACCTTACACACAGTCAAACTAAACAAGCTTCTTTTAGGCCTAATTGGTGAATGAGAGAAAAGGATGAAGAAGAGTTATTGGGAAGTTATGTGATGGATTTTTAAGATTTAATTATGTGTTAAAATTCATAATAAACAAACCAAACCATGAAATATCAGTTCAAGTAGCTAAAACTAGTAGGGTACATGCTAAGCCTATTAGGCCTTAAGGAGACCTAAAGCCAATTGGGGGTCCACCATCACTTCTGGATTTTGGTGAGTGTTCTATCTAGTGGGAAAAATTTTATTAGATTTAATTATACATTATTTAACTTTTATTATGTAGATAAAATAATATTAAATCTACCGTTAGCTCTGAGATAGTCCAAGCATGCAGGAATTGTGAAGACAAACTCAATAGGGTGACTTCAAGTGTTCATATCTCCTCTGAGAGTTTGCATGGGAACCAAAGTAGTTTTTAGGGGTTATTGGGGTGTATTAAAAGAAATTTTGTTTCATATTTTGGAAACTATAATGTCAGATCTTTATGAACAAAGCTTAAGACTAAAAACTACATAAAACTGTACTAAACCCTCAATCAAGACTCAATGGAAAAAACAAGCTTGGAGATCTATCTAAATGACATATTTTGACCATGAAATTGATTTTAAATTGCAAAATAATCACTCAAGCTTCCTTCCATACTTTTGATTTGTACATAACTATATGGTTAGGGTGTAACATAGATTATTTTTTTACCATTTTGAGTGTTTTACAAATTTTAGGAGGTTCTAAGAGTTGAAATCAAGTTTGGGGTATATATATAAAATCTTCTAAGTGTTCAAACAATAGATCTCATCTCAACCAGTCAAAATTAGTGAGGTGAACACAATGGTGAGAAGGGTGAAAACTTCAAGTGTGAGCCTTTTCAAGGTGTACCTGAGTAGTATAAGGTCATGGAGGGTCTTTAAAAGTTTAATCCACTCCCTCCCATATATTTTCATAGAAAATTGATGCTAATTTTGAGGCCAAGTGTGAGGGGTGATAGAAAAGATGAGTTTTTAAGACTATAAGCAGTGATGGATTTATTCTAGTAATTTTTAGATGAGTAGGAATGCAACCAATGTATGTATAAAATCCTTCCCTATCATCCTAATCATCAGACCTATCCCTAGTTAGTTGTGGAATGTTCAAATAGGTCCAAATCATGAAGTTAGTTTTCTGAGCTAGAATAAAGAGTTTCATGCCACTTTTCATAAGTTTCATGACTTGCATGGAAATTTTTACCTCATAACATTGCATGGCTTATTTCACATCTATTGACCTTTTTTATCATCTTGACAGGTGTTCAAGTGACCTTTGGACTTCCCTTGTATCACCCCTCTTTTAAATGTTATAAATATTGACCTTTTTAGATCTTTTGGGTAGCTTTCATTGGTTAATGGTGAAACCCTAGTTAATTTTATACTTGAATTACTATTAAATAAATAAAAAAATTATTTTTCCTACTTACATTTTATATAATTGAGTGTTGTTGTAATCTTATTGGTCTTATCTAGTAGAAGATGATCTTTTCTAGCATGTTATCCTTTATTGTTCACCAAGTGTGTAGAATAGTAATTATTACAGGTCTTTGTTAGTGTTGTATTTAAAGTGTATAAGTGTGTTATAAGTGTTTCATGATTGTATTATATCAAATAATCATTTTTTACCCTATTAAGTATCAAAATACCTTTTGAACATAGTATATGAAACATTGATGTAATAATCTGCCTTGTGTTGTGAGTTTTGTGTGAAGAAAGCTTTATTTATCTCTAAGTAATATAATTTTATTAAATAGAAATAAATTCAATATTGTTTCATCACATTTTAGTTTTATTAGTTTTTATTATTAACCCTTTTCATGCCAAGTTGATAAATAGGAGAGTGTTTCAAAGAGTGCATCAAGGGAACTAGCCCTTCTAGAGATTCATCTTACCAAATTGTTACCCATAATAAGAGAGATGTTTACATTATGCCACTTGGATGAGGATATTTAGGCATCTCCTCAAAGGGTGAAAATCTAAGTGACAATAATTTTTGGCACACCCGATGGGTCTCTAAGTCCTAGAAGATTATCCAATATTGGTGTTGGTCTTGACATGGTTGCAACTACAAGAACATCTATAATTAGTACCTAGAAACTCCACTAAAGTTTTCAACTCTTTAGTTGTTGATCAACCATTAATTTCTAATGTAGGAGCATGTCAAAACATATTCATACTAGACATGGTTAAGTTGGGATTAGTATTCACTAGGCATGCAAGCTTTAGTCATGTTTGAATTCAAACTCAAATTATTGTATTTTCCCTCCAAAATGTTTTCTAAGGAGTAATTGTAATTGTCAAATGTCAAAAGAGTGAAAAAGGTAAAGACAAGGTAAAATTTAGTTACAATCCCACATTGGAATCTTGTGGATAAAATAAAGGGAATGTTTGAATATATTTCAACCATAGAATGTTTGTTATAATATCTTCTTAACTTAACAAATTAGTTTTAATAAAATCTTGTTTGTTGCATTGAGCCCAAGTTGGCATAGGAGACTCTTTCAAAAATTAATATATGGAATGAAAAAATGAAAAGGTACGTAGTGGTAGAGAAGAGGAAGGAGAGAAGGAAAATATCTCATTAAATGAGAAAAGAATAATGATCATAAGTATGTAATAATGAAGGTATGCAAGAAAGAGAGAATTGAGGATTGGTGTGAGAACAAAAGAAGGTGTGAATATGTCTAATAAGGCATTTGAAGGATATTGATCATGATCATGGATGTATTTATCCCTATATTAATAAGTGATCTCATTTGATCAAGAATAATGATGTTGAGTTTTATGTGAATGTATGAAAATAGTGATGTATCTGTAGAGTTGTGGTTTCAACAGTAAACAAGCCTATATATGTGTGTGTTTTCTATAGAACATTAAGGAGGAAATGAAAATATTATGATATAATATTAATACATTAAAACCTTTGGAAATTATGTTTATAATATTTTTAAACTAGTGAAATTGTGACAATGGAATTGAGAATGTGTGGAATGTTGGAGAATAGGGTATAAACAAGGTTTTGATAGGGTTTTCTAAGAAAGACAGTCCACTATTCAATAGTAGATCTACATGGAAATGATTGCATGAGGTTTATAAGATCATAGATATATGTATATTAAGTAAGGGTAGACCTAAAGGAATAATAAATAGGCTTTGGAAACATCTTAGACACCTTAAGACTCCAAAAGTTGACTCTCGACCTATAGATGACTATGCATAGATACACAATGGAAATAAGTCAAAAGTCCCTTGTTTGGAATGGATAGAGAGGTAACATGGCATAGTAAAATAATGATAAAGTTTAATGAAAATAATACAAACCCCAAAAAAATCACTAGATCCTTTGAAATTCTATATAACATTCCCAATTGAAAAAATATGCTCTTGGCCCTATAAACTATGAATAGTAACCCTGTCTAGGGTTTTTGATGAAAAATCCTTATATCTCACATTATAACCATGGAAAATTAATGAAAAATTGTGAATAGATTAGTATTATTTTTATTAAGGGAATGGAAAAGTTTTCATAGTGAATCAATACATATGGAAGAATAAATTCACATTGCAATGACTATATTTTGTGGAGACTGTAAGTGAAACCTTGTTTACTCATTTTGTGAAAGAGAAAGGATTGCATGCATATAATATGTTATCCAATAGTTTTAATAGGTCATATAGAAGTTAATACAACCTATAATGATGATTTAATATCTTAAAAAGAAGTAAATGTAAGAACTATAGTGAAAGTAGGGTTGTAGTAAGGGATACTAGGCCTAGTCTAGGATAGGAAAAGTGGAAGTTTGAGGAAAATGTTCTAAATAAATCTTATCTAGATTTGATATATGTTTTATAAATTGATAATGGGTCCTATAATATAGTATTTTTTTGATGAAATAGTTTGTATTTTAAAAGATAAAGACTAAAAACTCCTTTGATGGGGCTATAAGGTCTAAAAGGGCTTAACAAAGAGAATTACTTTTTGAGATAGAATAAGGAGTTGAAAATTTCTATTATAGCTTGGGATGTGAATGAATTTTTTTTATAAATGATTATGTTTTATTTGATGATCTTGATTCCTCTATATAACTATGTCACTAATAAGAACATTGGTGACTCAAGTAGTATCTTGGCCCTGACAAAGAGAAAATTTCATCATATACAAGACCATATGATTGAAGTGATATATTGGGAAGGTAACCTAAGGTAGAAAAAAGGTGAGGGTTTTACCAATTTTTGGTATCAGAGCTTGAATCTCTTATAAATTGATGTTGATTGCTAATAAGTTGTTACAGGATTTGGAAGAAGGATCAAAAGACTAGGATGCAAAAGGCCTATCTGAGATCCAAGAAATTTTCAAAAGACCAGGCAAGGAGAAAGGCTTAGGTGAGACAAATGGACCAAAAGACTAGGGTGAAAAATACCTAGGTGAGGACCTAAATAGACTAAGAGACCAAGGTGGAAAAGACTTGGGTGAAGATCTTATAGATGGAGATATTTTTGAGAACACTACAGAACAATAGAGTACATGAGAATACTAAGAAAGAAGCAAACATCTAGAAGAAGAGAGGTATGACTAGTAATGAAATTGATAAAGAGATTGCTAGTTTGAAAACACATTTAGCTAAGTTTGAATATAAATATGAATCTTGGATGTAGATGAATAGACAAGCATGGGTATGGCTAATAAGGAAGAGGTTGAAGTGGCCAATTTATCTCATAATGAAGAGGAGAATAAGGCAAAAGGAGATGTTTAATAAGAGTGAATCCCATAGAGGTTTGAAGAAGATAAGAAAGTTTCTAAGTGAGAAAAAAGAGGAAGAATAGGTTGTGAAGAATGTTCTCATTATGGAGAACAAGAAGAAAGAAGAAAGAGAAGATAAAGTGCCAAGAGGAGCACTCAAGAAGATGAGAGTGTTGGTGAAGAGATCACTCATAGGGACCTTATGGTCTCTTGTTTTTATATCTAATGTTGTCTTTTAACGGGTAATTTTAGGTGTAATCAGCCCTAATAAGGTCAAGAGAAGGGCCTTGAAGAATGAGAATATTGGTACAAGAGGAGACACCAACTTCACAAGTGAATGTGCAAAAAAGAGAAGTAAGTTTGCTACTATTGACAAAGAAGGACTGGATTGGTTAATTAATGAGGAAGATGTTGAGTACCCCATAAAATCAAGAGAAGAGATGGAAGATGAAGATAACTTACATGATGTCATTGAAAGCCAAGAAGAGGCAAGAGAAAAACCAATCATAAAGGAAAAGGAAAGTACAAATAATCAAGAAGCCATGCAAGTCAAAGAACCCATGGAGCAACCCATTAAAGAGGTAAAAGTGAATTCAAAAGTTGATTTTTATTATTTTCATAAGCATGGAGCTACTGATATATAGGTTAGAGAATCAAAGAGAAAGGTGGAGTTCTCAATTAACCATGGATATATGATGCCTAAATGGTGGAAGAAGTAAAATCCAAAAAAATAGGAAGTATTGGCACAAGAGTATGGGTATGGGATGCCTATATGGCTTGAGAAGCCAAATGATAAGAAGGAAAAACAATTATGGGTACCTAAAAAGGAAAAGAGTGAAGATGTGAGTGTTGAGGTAACAAAACTAAGAAGTCAATGGAGGAAGGTGGAAGCTGATACAAGTAGCCAAGAGAATGAATATGAGATGGTGAGCATGGAAGAGGCATTCCATGAAGACAAGAGGTTTAGGAGGTACACCAAATAGGTGAAAGGTAAAAAAACTATTTATGATGATTTTTTTGAATTCTTTAATTATATTTTCATGAGAAATGAAGAATGGAAAGTGTTTAAGTGGACTAACATATAGCAAGGAGAAAGTTCAAAATGGTTGGATAATGATGAAAGAGGTGAGCATACAACAAAACAATGCCTCATTGAAGTCAAGGGACAAATAATTTGGCTTCAAGGATAAGTTGAAGAGAGTAAGGAGACACAAGGTAATCATTTTTCAATTGTATTTGATAAGTATACTAATGAATAAGTTGGTTTACATAAAGACAAGCTAAGAAAGGATGAGATGAAGGGTGAAGGATAAGTAATATTCAAGGATGATAATCCCAATTTTGATGAAGATAATGGTGGGATAGATGAGACCTCACTAAAGGAGGAATTGAGAATGTTGGAAGAGTTGTTTGGTCATCCAAGAAAGATGGATACAAGCACAAGCCATGACAAAGACACCATTGATGAAAGTGAATCAAGGAAATAGCAAAACCAAAAGGCAAGGACAATTTTGAGTAAGTAACAAAAACATGAAGGCATCCAGGAGACTTCATTATCTCAAGTTTTTAATTCTAAGGTGGTTTTTTATGCTTTGATTACAGATTTTGTATATGTGGAGATGGATGAACTCCATATTTCAATGGACAAGCCCATGAAATAAGAATATCTTGAATATTTGTATGGATATGGGAGGTTGTAACTGAGAAGGAGATGATGAGAAGAACATACAAAAAGATAAAGAGAAGCAAGATGAAAGGAAAATACTAACTCAAATAAGGACAAGCATTGGCATTGGCAACAAGACCTTAGGATCCAGGTATAGAGTGAAGACTAAAGAATTAAGGAAGTAATGAATTTGAACTAAGGTTCAAATTCTTTTTAGAGGAAGAGTATGATGCAGAAGGAATCTCAAAACATATTCATGCTAGACATGGTTAAGTTGGGAATAGTTTTCACTAGGCATGCAAGCTCTAGCCATGTTTGAATTCAAATTAAAATTATTGTATTTTCCCTCCAAAATGTTTTCTAAGGAGTAATAATTATAATTTTCAAATGTCAAAAGAGTGGAAAAGGCAAAGACAAGGTAAAATTTAGTTAGAATCCCATGTTAGAGGCTTGTGGAGAAAATAAAGGGAATGGTTGAAGATCTTTCAACCATATAATGTTTTTTAGAATATCTTATTAACTTAGCATATTAGTTTTAGGAAAATCTTGTTTGTTGCATTGAGCCCAAGTTGGCGTAGGAGACTCCTTAAAAGAGTAATATATGGAATGAAAAAAGGAAGAGGTATGTAGAGGTAGAGAAGAGGAAGGAGAGAAGGATAATATCTCATTCAAGGAGAGAGGAAGAATGATTATAAGTATGTAAGAATGTAGGTATGAAAGAAAGAGAGAATTGAGGATTCGATGTGAGAACAAAAGAAGGTGTGAAGATGTTTAATAAGGCCTTTGAAGGCCATTGATCATGATCATGGATGTATTGATCCCTCTATTTTTATTTTATATTATTTTATCAAGAATAATGATGTTGATTTTTATGTGAATGTATGAAAATAGTGATGTATTTGTAGAGTTATGGTTTCAATAGTATACAAACCTCTCTCTCTCTCTCTGTATATATATATATATATATATATATATATATGTATATCTGTCTGTCTGTGTGTGTGTGTGGGTGTGTGTGTTTTGTAGAGAATTAAGGAGGCAATGAACATCTTATGATATAAGATTAACACATTAAAACCTTTGGAAATTATTTTGAGAACAATTTAAAACTAGTGAAATTGTGATAATGGAATTGAGAATGTGTGGAATGTTGGAGAACAGGGTATAAATAGGGTTTTGATATGGTTTTCTAAGAAAGACATAGTCCACTGTTCAATAGTGGATCTATGTGGAAATGATTGAATGAGGTTTATAAGATAATGGAGATAGGTCTATGAAGTAAGGGTAGACCTAAAGTAAGAATCAATAGGATTTGGAAACATCTTAGACACCTTAAGACTCTAAAAGTTAACTCTCAACCTGTAGATGACTGTGCATAGATACATAATGAAAATAAGTCAAAAGTCCCTTGTTTGGAATGGATAGAGAGGTAAAATGGAATGGTAAAATAATTATAAATTTTAAGTATATATATACAAACCCAAAAAAATTAACTATACCCTTTGAAATTCTATAGAACATTCCCAGTTGAAAACAATATGCTCTCGGCCCTGTAAACTATGAATAGTAACCTTGTTTAGGGTTTTTGATGAAAAATACTTATATATCACATTATAACGGTGTAAAATTCATGAAAACTTGTGAATATATTTTTATTACTATTATTAATGGAATGGAAAAAATTTCATAGTTAATCATTACATATGGAAGAAGAAATTCATATTGAAAGGACTATATTTTGTGAAGAGGACTGTAAGTGAAACCTTATTTACTCATTTTGTGAAGGAGAAAGGATTTCATGCATGTAAGTTTTTATCCAATGGTTTTAATAGGTCCTATATATTTTCATACAACATATAATGATGATTTAATATCTTCTAAAGAAGAAAATGTAAGATCTATGGTGAAAGTAGGGTTGTAGTAAGGGCTATTAGGCCTAGTCTAGGATAGGAAAAGTGGAAGTTTGAGGAAGATGTTCTAAATTAAAATTGTATATATTTGATATATGTTGTATAAATTTATAATTGGTCTTATAATATAGTATTTTTTTGATGAAAGAGTTTGTATTTTGAAAGATAAAGACTAAAAAGTCCTATGATAGGGCTACAAGGTCTAAAAGGGCTTAACAAAGAGAATTAATTTTTGAGATAGAATAAGGAGTTGAAAAATTATATTATATCTAGGGATGTGAATTATTTTTTTTTATAAATGATCAATTTTGCTTTGATGATCCTGATTCCTGTATAGAACTATGTCACTAATAAGAACATTGGTGACTCAAGTAGTATCTTGGCCCTGATAAAGAGAAAATTTAATCATATGAAAGACCATAGGATTGAAGTGATATATTGGGAAGTTAACCTAAATTTTAAAAAGGTAATGGTTTTCACTAATTTCCATGCTAAAAGTGACCACTAGGTCTACTGCTAAAGGTATAGCTTTTGCAGTTTGTGAAATTGCCTCTATATTCTGTTAAGAGATTTCAATTTGTAAATACTCATTCAAGGGAGTTGGTGGTTATAAATTCAAATTTTATACTTATATCAACCCATAATATACATAAAATAGATTGTAATATTTCTAGGTCTTTTCCTTTTTTAGCTTTCACTAGATCATCTCCTTTGAATCTTGCTCAATATGACCAAATTCCTGGATCAACCCTTAAAAGTGTTCCATATTTTAGTGGAGAAGGTCCTATCACTCCCATTGATCATATTAAGAACATGGAAAAATTCTAAAACATCCATACTATCACTCAAGATAATGTATCCATTATGTTATTGGCATTGTCTTTCAAAGGGAAAGCTTTAGACTGGTATGGGACTCTACCTAAAAAATCCATTGCTTGATGAGATGAACTAGGAAATATATTGTCTAAGAGGTTTGGAAAGAAGAGTTATTATCTATCTCTAAATGATTAATTTTCCACTATAAAGAGGAATCCTCAAGATTATATGCAATATTTTAACATTATATTTCAAAAGACATGGGATAGGATCCCAACCCTTGTGAGACCTACCCCAAATTATGCCTTCTTGTACTATCTAAAAGAATTGAATAGTGATGTATCCATGATGATTCAATACATGGGTGGGAATACACTACCTATGATATATCCATTAATGCTAAGAATTATCTTGTTCAATTAGGGAAGATTGCTCCTAGACCACCAATGCCATTGTTCCCTGATTTACAGTCTCCTAGTCAAGTTGCATTACTTACCTTGGCTCCTTTGCCTAAAAGTTAAGAAAAGTCTACCCTTGTCCATAAAAATTAGATTCATGAAGTTAAGAGTTTGATCCAAAGTGTTAATAATGAATCGGTTTCCCTCATAAGGTAACAAGATCAAATTTATAGACCATACCAGTTCTACAATCAGTTTGGGCAAACAAATAGGCCTCATTTTCAAGGTAATGCTTAAAGATAAGGTCAAATCACTCAAGCTAGACATTACCAAAGTTATAATAATAATTCCACATCATCTTCAAAATATCTTATTCCCACTCAAAATTAATTTTTTAAATAAAAACCATGTTATCCTTCTTATGACCAAAATCAAGACCAAGTTGCATATGCCAATGAAATGCATAATCAAGCCATCACAATGAAAGGTAGTGAAACACCTCAAGTTTCCAATTTTGAAGTTCCAATGAAAAATGTAATGAAAATTATAATGGAAAATAGATAAACATAATCTAATTCTAATCTTATAAATCATTTGGAGGGAAAGTTGTATGCCATCAATCATTTTGGAAATTCAAGCAATGTGAATGTTAGTGTATCCTATAACACTAGGTCTAATAAGAGGGATATTAAAGAGACACAAGGGCATAATCAAGGAACTATTTTGACTCCTACATCATCTCCAATTGTGGGTGGGTCTAACTCAGCTCCTAAATTTCAATAAAATTAGAAGTTTTAGAATGCAAGGCTATCTCCTACACATCCACCTTCACAAGCTACACCATAAGGTACTAGTGCTTTCAAAGAGACTCTTAAGGTGAAAAATCCTTATATCAATGTTGTGGATCAGATTAAGAATTTAAACATGAATATTTTTTTGTGGGATTCATTAACAATATTAAGATAAAAGGATATGCTTTAAAAGGAATTTTAAGGACTAGGTAAGTAAGTTGGATCATCTAGGACTGAAATTGTTGTCTTAGTAAATGGAAATTAGTGCATTGATGGAAAAGTGAATAAAAATGATAAGACTCATTTTTATCTATCTTTAATCATTGGTGATTACCTAGTTCAAAATTGCATCATAGATAGTGGGCTAGTACTTCATTTATGCCCAAGTCAATATCTGATAAACTAGGCCTTAAGTATGAACCAATGGATAAAGGAGTCCTAAAATTAGATGGATCACTAGAAAAGACCTTAGGAGTAGTCAAGGATTTAAATTTTATTTTACATGCTTATCTTAATTTTTCTATCCTTCATGATGTGGTTATGGTAGATTTACCCCCATACTTTTCTCTTTATTTATCTATAGAGTTTACAGCCAAGATAGGTGGATACTTAGTATCCAATTGGTCCTATATGGTTTTTAGGACAAATTATGGCACTAAGGTGAAGATTGAATCAAATACTATTCAACACAATCATTTAGAGACCTACATGTCTAAAGTTACAAATGTCAATTATGCAATTCTTGATGAGGAAGAGCTTCACATGGACCAATATCCAACCTCTTCTCTTGAAGGAGTTTCTAATTTGTATTTATGTGAATGGGTAGCTGAGAACTATGAGCATGATACTTATAAATTCATAGAGGAAGCTAGTCTTAGAGTGTATTGCATTCATGAGGAGGACTCTTTCATGCCAAACTTGATGAAGCCAAGTGAAAACATGGATGGTTTATGGTAGCTATTATTTTATGGATCTAGAAGAAACATTGGTTTCTCCATCCAAGGAAAGGTACTATTACACTTTTAGATTTCACTTCTCTTGTACTTGTAATGTGGTAGAACATGAAGCCCTCATCATGGCCTTGAGTGGGATAGCAAAAGAGGTGTTAAAGAGTTGTTAGTGTATGGTCATAGTGAGTTAGTTGTGAAATAAGTAAGAGGCCAAAATTTGACTAATAACTCTTTGATTAAGTCTTATAATCATAGAGTGTGGGATCTTGTAGAATATTTCCAACCCTTCAACATCTAATCTATCCCAAGAGAAGACAACAAACATGCTAATAGGTTGGTAGCAATTGGAGCTCAATTTGATATTTCAAAGGGGATAAGAGAAGATAATAACCAACCACATCTCAAGGTGATTTTAAGGTCCTCCATACCTGATAATGTCACTAATTGACAAGTGTTTGATAGTGACCAACAAATAGTACTTTTTCTACAAGAGGAGGCTAAGTTTTCTTCCAAGAATTAGTCTAAACTACAATAGCAATATGGAGGGCAGATTATACAATTTAAGACAAACAAGCTTCCTAAAGGCTTAGTCAAACTTGAGAGTATCTTAAGTGATGATGATCAGTTGAATAAGGATAAGGTAAGCATGTATACTAATCAATAAAACTATGAGAGAGTAAAAATATTCAAAGATAAGCTGCTTGCTCTTGGGAAGGTATGTACTAGTGAATAGAAACATGATTTCACTGAGTTATGCAAGGAATTTTATGATGTCTTTGCATGGGAATATAGTGATTTAAAGGGTTTTTATTTAAACTTAGCTCAACATACCATATATATATATATATATATATATATATATATATATATATATATATATATATATATATATATCTATATGAGAATGCTAATCCTATCAAGCAAAGACAATGGCCAATCAATCCTAAGATTGATCCTCTCATGAGAAAGGAGATTACAAAGTTGATTGAGTCTAAGATCATTTTTCATATTAAGCATTCATCTTGGTTGGAAAAATTAGTCCCTATAAGGAAGAATAACTGGGAAATCAGGTTATGTGTTGATTTTAGGGACTTTAATAGAGTTTAATTGAAGGACCATTATCCTCTTCCTTTCATGGAGTAGATTTTACAAGTTGTGGCAGGTAGTGAAAGGTTCTCACTTCTTGATGGATACTCAATGTATAATTGGATTTTGGTAAAGGAAAGTGACAAAAATAATAAAAAATTTACTACTAAATGGGGTACATATTCTTATAGTAAAATTCCTTTTGGTTTATCTAATGTTGGTGCAACATTTCAATGTGTAATAGATATGGCTTTTCAAGGTCTAATAAATGATATAGTGTTGGTGTATCTTGATGATATCACGGTCTTATCCAAAGATGTAAAGGATAATTTGAATCACCTTAGGTATATTTTTGATAGATGTAGAGAGTTTTGAATCTCTCTTAACCAAAATAAGTGTGTGTTTGTTGTCCATAAAGGCAAACTTTTAGGACACATTTTCTCAAAGAAATCCCTCTCTATAGATCTTGAAAGGGTGAGTGTAATCTTGGCATTGACTTTGCCCAAACATAAGAAAGGTTTAAAAAATTTCTTTGAAAAAATAAATTTTATATGGAGGTTTATTCTTGCTTTTTCTAATTTGTTCAAGCCTCTCACCTCCATGCTAAGGAAGTATGAAATGTTTACTTGGACAAGAAGAAGGAAGGAAAGTTTTGAAGAGATTAAACAAAGTATTACTCAAGACTCAAATCTTACAAGTCCTAATATCTCAAAGGACTTCAACTTGTATACATTTGGAAATGATGAGGTAATATTTTCCATGCTCACTCAATCAAATGAATAAAACTTGGAGTATCCCATTGCCTTCTTTAGTCAAAGATTGGAAGGCTATGAGGTAAGATACACTTATGTAGAGAAGAAAGTACTTTAAGTTATTAGAAGTATAAATAAGTTTAGGCATATGTTGTCTAAAAACAAGATTCACATATTGGTACCTCATCCTAAAATCAAAGACTTCCTTTTGAGTAGAGATTTGAATAAAAAAGGGTTGGTTATATCATAAAAGTGATGGAGTATGATGCAGAAATCAAGAAAACCAAGTTAGTGAAAGGAAAGGGGTTATGTGAGCACCTTGATTCAGATTTTAAGGGATAAACAGAAGTTTTTTTATCCCTCCAAGATGACCCTATGACAACTGTATCTTCATTAATGAGGAGTTGGACACAATAAATGATCCATATTCTTCAAACTGGTGAATATCCACAAGGCCTAGATAGAGCTAAAAGAAGGCACTTCAATTAAAATATATTACTTATGTATTTATTGATTTAGTGTTGTTTAGGAAGGAATTATTAGGTATGCTATTGAGATGTGTTGAATCAGATCAGGTTGAGAAAATATTGCTTGAGTTTTATGATGGACCAGTTGGTGGTCACTTTGCTCCAAGAACCACAACTTCTAAGATTATGAGAGCTAGATATTTTTGGCATATTTTGTTTAAATACACCCATGCTTGGGTAAGGAAATTTAAAAAATTTTCCCTTTTTAATGGTAAACAAAAGCTTGCAGCCTTGCCTCTTCATCCAATACATGTAGACCAACCTTTTATGCAATGGGTTTTAGATTTCATAGGCCTAATAAACCCACCTTATAATGATATCCATAAGTGGGTATTGAATACTATATATTACTTTAAAATATGGGTAGAGGCTGTAGCTCTTAAGGAATCAAATGAATTTTTAGTTCTAGACTTCAATGAAGGCATAATGACAAGGTTTGGGGCTCCTTCAACAATAATTTTAGATAATGCATTAGGCTTTCCTTAGAATGAGGATAAGTGAGTGGGATTTGAAGCATGAAATTAAACTTATTACTTCCTCCAAATATTATCCACAAGGGAATGGACTAGCTCAGTCCACCATTAAGAAACTAATTAGGATTATCAAGAGGACAATGGAGGAGAATCAAAGAACTTGGTATTCCAAGTTGAAGACAACCCTTTAGGTTGATAGAATCACCCCCAAGAGAGCAGTTGGAAACTCACCATATACACTTGTTTATGGGATATAATCTTGACTACCTATTTCACTTAAGCTACCAACCTTGGATCTCACTTACTAGCTAGAGTTGATGGAAAATGAAAGCATGGAGGTTAGGTTGTGTGAGTTGATGGCAGCTTGAAGAGATAAGAGATCAAGATATGAAAACTATGAGGGCTCATAAAGATAAAAAAAGAGATGCTAAATAACATGACAATAAGTTTCCAAGAGGGGGGAATTGTTCTAAAATTGGATGAAGATAGGGCTAAACCTAGAAAACACATAAAGTTTGATGCTTTATGGAGTGGCCCTTATGTCATCACACAATGAAAGAAACACAATGCTTTCCGAATATAAAAGTTGGATGGAGAGGATATTAATATCCCAATAAATGGGATCTATCTCAAACATTAATACTAAGGTTATTCTCTCCCCTTGTACTTAGTTTTTGTTTTCCTTAAGTGCTTATGCACATGTGTGAGTCTTATTTATGTCTTACTTTATCTTGTGTTTGCTTGGTGTGTTATAGTTTTTTTATGTGAATTTTTGGGAAATTAATTATAATTTTATTAAATATTTCATTAAATACCTATCCCATGGATTGATAAGGCTATTGCTCTTTAGTATAGTAGGCATACTACCCCTATGAGTCACCATTTTATTGACCAAATTTGACTTTTAGGTCAAATTTGGACTCCTCTAGGTAAAAAACTTGGTTTTTAGATGTTTAGGGGTCTAATTTTTTTTAATATGATATATTATAGTTAATTTAATGTTATCTAATTCATTTTTAGCCTTAGTCATAGTCTAATAGGTTTATTTATCATTTTGGGTCATTTAGTAGGCTTTTAGGGGTCATAAATGAAAGTGGCATGGTCCCCAAGGTTCCAAGTGTCCTATTTTCCTTTAAAATGTCAATAAGGTCAGTTTAAATATTAGGGATGTTAGTTACATAAGAATATTGTAGGTTGTTTAACTAAAATTCAAGAATCTAACTAAAAAAGGAGCATTTGGCACTTATACAGCCCATGGAGAAGTGTGCCACATGGGACAAGATCATGGAAGGAATATTAATATTACTCACACTAATCTAAATTTTTTATTTTATCTATAAGAATAATTTTTAAACCAAAACTATTTTGCTTCTTCTTTACATTTATAGACATATAAAAGTGACCTTCAGGGTTGTGCTTAGTATAGATAGTTCAAGAGGTTTCAAGATAAATGATTTTATGAGGTGATAATACACTCATACACCTTAATTTACATATAAAGAGTGAAAATATTGATCAATTTTGATTTATAAACCATCCTCATGAAGTTGACTATACTCTTCTACAAGCTATTTCGTGCACCCTATAGGTTTTGCTCCATTTTGGTCAAATCCATATGCACCAGTTGGTAATGTTGACTATATAAGAATTTTTATACATTATAAAATGGTATAAATACTTATTTTCATGTTTCATGGTGTTTTTATGGGCAAGTTAGTCCATGTTGAAAGGAAGGTACCACCATGTGCAGTCTTAGTCAAAGTTAATCTTCTTTGTAGAATGTTGGTTTCATATAGATGTCTCATGTAGTTTTTAAATGGTGTTCCATAGGTCTCAAGATCATAAGAGTACCTCATTCCATGTTTTAGTTTCACCATATCATGTTTTAGGCAGTTTGCAGTCTTACCATCTCTCACAGTCAAATCCATGCCTAAATTCAATTAAAGTCACATGTTTATAGCTTGTTCAAATTATTCATGAATTTGTAATTAAGGTTTATTAGATTTTTCAAGTCATAAATATTTGAATAAAGTTATTTTAGATGTTTAGGGAAGTGCAATTTGGGTCATAAGCTCATCCACCATGCCAAACCAATCATTAAACACCTCGCATGCTCTATTCCATATGTATGAAATTGATTTCCACATTGAAAAGGATGTTTTAAAAATTTTATTAAAGTATTATTATTGTAAATAATGTGTTGGAAAGGTTGACAATGAGTCTAGCTGCCCATGAGGCCTTTTGTTCACCCTTGTTCTATTCCACAATAACTATCTACATACAACCAATGCAAACCTATAGGAGCTCATGATGACATCATATTGGGATAAAGATATTAGTGATGGTTTCAAGCATTTTTAATCATGAATAATGTATTTTATGTTTTTATATGTATATAAAACTGATGAGAGTTCTAAATTAATGCTTACTACCCAATTCTTTTGTTACTACTTATACAGGAAAATGCACTCCTACAGGTGGCTTAAGAGTGTGTGTAGGTGTCACCTTGAATATTGAAACAAGTTGGAACTTATAATGGATTTAATTTCATGATATTTGTATCATATAATCCCATTTTTAAGTATGAGGTTGATATAATATTAGTGAGAAATTGTCTCTAGCTTAGAAGACTGTATACAGGGATCTTTTCTCTAAAGATGCAAAAATTGAGGTCCAAGAGGTTTTATTAATATCTTATAATTTTGTTTCCAAGATAATTGTATAATATATATAGGTAACCATGTATTCCCTATAATATACAAGACCTATGCCAAATATGAGGGTCAGAAAGTGGAGAGGATGGGAGTTTAGAGCCTTAAAGTGGCCTTTAAAAACATTGAAAGTCTATATTTTTGTCTACAAGTTTAGAAGTTTGAAAGACATTTTCATCCCACAATAAAAAAAAGAATTCCCTAATAGATAAATTAGTATCATGGATTGAGTGGTGAAAAAAATGGCATGGATATCATCAGTATAAGGTTGATGCATAACTTTTCAATCTTATGAGTGCCTATAGGGGTCAAATAGGTACCTATTGTAGGGTATATGATAGTGACTCAAATTTGATGCTTAAGTGGTGTTTTAAGACTATAAAGTTGATTTAAAGTTAAATAATATATTTTTTGACCAAATTATGTTTAAGGGAGTTCCTAATACATAATTACCAAGTCTAAAGGATCTCACACACACACCTACAAGAATCAATAGACAAGGGTGTCTCAGTCAGAATAATGGAGGACTCAATTATGAGTCTAAATTTCATATGAAGGGATAATGAAAGGTTATAATGATGAATTAAAAATATAAATACTTTATCAATATCCATTATAAACCTCATAATCTCTAAAAAATATAAATAATCCTATATCAATCTCTTAAAACCCTGTGTGCACCTTCAACAGTCATGGTGTATTCTTGAGCATGAGATGAAGGTAAAAGATGAATTTGATTATCAAGAGAGTTAGGTTTTAATATAAAATCAGAATGGTTTATGATTTATTAAAAAAAAATCAAATTTTATATATTACCCCTTCAAATATGATTACCCATTGTTCCTATTGTCCAAAAGTCATTAGTACGTACAGTTGCTCCAACAAACCTATTTTGCTCAATGGGTAAGAAGAAAAAATTCAAAGAATAATAATGCTATGGGGTGAATAAAAATATTTATTATCATTAATTTGATATGAGAAACATTTTAAATAAATTTAAACACCTTGGAGTTAGCATTGAAAGACCATTCTTAGGTAAAGGCAAAGAATACAAGAAAATAGTCTTTTTAAGGCTTTTTTAGGCATTTTGAGTTGGTTAGGTACCTAATTGGATGAATAAATATAAAAAAATTGTTAAAAATTATCATTATGACCTTAAATAACTCCAAAAAAATTCAATTTTTCTTAGGTAAGAGGGATATACATCACTATTTTGTCTCAAAGGTCAGCTAGTCAAAGAAAATCAAGTTTTAGCAAAGCAAGCTAATGAGGTCAAACAGGATAAATAACTTAGTGGGAATATTGGGATACATAAATAAACATTTTTTAAGGTTTATTAAAGGATAATAGGTTATATAAATCACTAAGTTGGGGTCAGACCTCTCAATATGACTAAAACACCCTTGCACATAGTCTAACTAAATAAGCTTCTTTTAGGCCTAGTTGGTGAATGAGAGAAAAGGATAAAGATGAGTTATTGGGAAGTTATGTGATTGATTTTTAAGATTTAATTAGGTTTAAAAATTAATAATACACCAAACCATGAAGTATCAATTTAAGTAGATCAAACTAGTAGGGTACATGTTATGCCTATTAGGCCTTGAGGAAACCTAAAGCCAATTGGGGGTCCACCATCACTTCTATCTTTTGATGAGTGTTATATATTGTGGTAAAATTATTATGAGATGTAATTATAAATTTTTGAACTTTTATTATGAATATAGACTTACAATAAATCTACATTTAGCTCAAAGATGGTCTAAGCATGCAAGAATTGTGAAGACAAGCTCGATAGGGTGACTCCAAGTGTTCATATCTCCTCTGAGAGTTTAAATGGGAACCAAAGTAGTTTGGAGGAATTAGTAGGGTCTATTAATATAATTTTTTTTGAATTTTTTAGAAATTCCAATGTCAGATCTTTATGAACAAATATTAAGACTAAAAATTGCCTTAAACCCTACTAAACCCTTAGTCAAGACCTGATGGAGAAAATAAGCTTGGAGAGATATATAGAAGACATATTTTAACCATTAAAGTGATTGAAATATGTAAAGGAATCACTCAGGCTTCCTCCCATACTTTTTAGTTATATGAAATTGTAAGGATAGGGTGAAAAACAAAGTATTTTTGACCATTTTTTGTGTTTTATAGTTTTAAAGAGGTTTCAAGAGTTGAAATAAAGTTTCAAGGAAATATATATACTTTTTATAACTTCATATGGACATTTAATACTTAGAAAAAACTTATAAGTGTTTAAATAATATCTCTCATCTTAGCCAGTCAAAACTGGCATAGTGAACACAATGGTGAGAAGGGTGAAAAATTCAAGTGTGAGCCTTTTCAAGGTGTGCCTAAGAAGTATAAGGATATGGAAGGTATTCCAAAGTTTAATCCACCACATCCCATGGATTTTCATGGAAAACTAATGCTAATTTTGAGACCAATTGTGAGGGGTGATAGAAAAGAAGAGTTTTTAAGACTACAGGTAGTGATGGCTTTCTTCCAAGAGTTTTTATATGAGTAGGACTAAAAATAATGCATGGAGAGGCATGTAAAAAATCCATCTCTATCATCCCAATCATAAAACCTAACCCTAGTCAGTTGTGGGATGGTTAAATAGGTCCAAATCATGAAGGTAGTTTTCTGAGCTAGAATGAGGAGTTTCATGCCACTTTTCATAAGTTTCATGACTTGTATGGACATTTGGACCTCCTAACATTTCATGGTTCATTTAAAATATATTTATCATGATAATTTAACCTATTTTCTTAGATTTACAGGTGTCTAATTAACTTTTTTACTTCCCTTGTCATCCCCCTCTTCTAAATGCTATAAATATCGACCCTTTTAGCTATTTTGGGTAGCCTCCATTGGTTAATGGTGAAACCATATAAAAATTTGTACTTGAATTACTCTTGAATAAATAAACAAATGATTTTTATTACTTACATACTATATAACTGAGTGTTGTTATTATATTATTGGTCTTATCTAGTAGAAGATGATCTTTTCTAACATGTTATCCTTGATTGTTCACCAAGTATGCAGAAGTGTAATTGTTATAAGTCTTTATTAGTGTTATATTTCAATTGTATAAGTGTTTATAAGTGGTTCATGGCTATATTATCTTAATTAATTGTTGTCTCCAAATCTTGCACCCTAGAAGAGGGTTGTTCAGGCCTTCCCCAGATTTGGGCAATGTTGGGACATTTTTAGGCCTATAGGTGTGCCTATAAGTGGAAATGAACCTCTAGGTTAAAAGGGATAGCTCCCTATATTAGATATTTTTGCAATAAAACTATTGAACCCATTTTTATGAGTGAAAAGAGTTAGAATTTTTCATAAATGAAAAGCCTTGTCTAAAATGGTCCAAGAATTAGTATCCACATGTATGCCCTATACTTATGCAAAATATAGTAGATATAGTCTATACCTCAAGATATAGAATATTATAACATAATTATTTCAATGTAGAGATAAAATTAATGAGATCACACAAGGTAAATAACTAATTTTTTAAAAGACAACCTACATAGTCCAAAAAAGGGTTACACATGTGCAAAATCTCATATAGATAGAATGCACTCTACATGACCTATTGGATCAAATATTTGCTCAAAAACATGAAGGATAGAGAATATAAGGATAAAACATCACTTTTTGTCACTCTATGTCTCTTTCATGCCTATAAATTAGAAATAAAATAGACTTATGCTTTTTTGCTCAAAGGCAAGAAAATGGTAGAACATTCTAGCAGGGCTTCATCATACTATCTATGGATGATAAAAAAAGATCCCAAGGGTCCTATTTATAGAAAAAGAGGGAGAGAAGAGAGATATCTTAGGTGCCAAAAAAAATCCTCTAAAATGGTTTGTCATTGCCATCCTAGTGAAACTAATTCTAGTTGTTCTCTCATTCAGGTAGAGTTTGTCCTTCTCTTTGATTTGCTCTCTTGAAATGACCAAGATCATTGTAAAACCAATGGTGAGATGAACCTCCATAAGAAATGGCTCAGATCACTGCTATGAACCTTAGATTCCTTGAAATCTTTCACATTTTTCATTGCAAACCCATTTGGGTTTCTTAAATGGCTTTAGTTATAAATCAAGCATGTTGGGAAACCTGACTTTTCAAGTTTATAATAAAATATTTTTGATTACTTAAGAACCTTTCATGTTTTTTTATTCCTTCTACTCCTTGTTTTCTCCTTCAGGTTCTTTAAGGTTCCTTATAAAAGTCATAAGTCAAGCATGTGACAAATCCTGATTTACATTGCAGAGTCATTTGGGTTTTCCCAGTGGCTTCACTTCTTGCTTTAAGAATTTAGGAATAAACTTGACATCTTATGACACATCACCAAGTTTCACCCCAATGACTAGTTCCTTACATTAAATTTGATGTCTTATGGTACGTCGCCAATGTGAACCCAATGACTAGTTGGCCACCTTGAATTTAACATCTTGTAGCATGCCATGTCTTTGAACCCAAATGGATAGTTATCCACCATAATTTTGATGTCCTATGGCACATCATGTATTTGAACCCAAATGAATAGCTCTTTACATTAACTTTAACATCTTGCAACATGTCACCAATGTAAACCCAATGGCTAGTTGGCCACCCTAAATTTGATGTCCTGCAACATGTTACCAATGTGAACCCAATGAATAATTGGCCACCCTAAATTTGATGGCTTGTGCCACATCATGGGAACCATTTAGGTCAGGCTTATTTTTTTGGGAAATTTTTCCAAAGTAATTCCTTTGGACAATTTGTTTGAAGGAATTCCTTTGGGAATTTTGGCTTTTGGGCAATAGCTAGTTTCTTTCGAGAACTTTTCTTAAAGGACACTTGGAAAAGTGTCCTTCAAAAAAGTTATAAAGGACACCTACGTGAAGGCATAAGGTCCCTTCAAAAAAAATTTAAGTTCATTTCCAAAGGAAATGGTCCTTCAAAACTTTTTTGAAGGGCATTTCCAAAGATAAAGGGCCCTTTAGGGAAAATCTCGAAGGGTAACCTTGGAGAAAATGGGCAAAAGTGCCCTTCAAAAAAAATACAAAGGGACACTTGGGAAAAAAGTGCCCTTTTTAATTTTTTTGAAGGATCACTTAGACAAAAAGTACCCTTTAGAACTTTTTTGAAGGGTCACTTGGACAAAATGTGCCCTTCAAAAAAGTTTTAAGGGTCACTTAGACAAAAAATGCCCTTCAAAAAAGTCTGAAGGGACACTTGGGTGAAAAAGTGCCCCTTGAAACTTCTTTGAAGGGTCACTTGGACAAAAAGTGCCCTTTAGAAAAGTCTGAAGGGACACTTGGGTGAAAAAGTACCCTTTGAAACTTTTTCAAAGGGCCAGTTGGACAAAAAGTGCCCTTCAAAAAAGTCTAAAGGGACACTTGGGGGAAGGCAAGGCAAGAAAGGCCCTTTGAATTTTTTTCAAAGGGCACTTAGAAGGTAAGTGGCCCTTCAAAACTTTTTTTGAAGGGCACTTTGGGGAAAAACAAAGCAAGAAAGGTTAAGGCAAAAAAGGCAAAGGGAAAAATAAATAATAAGGGAGAAGATTCTAAACTAGGAGAGGCTGAATGGAAAAGACAAGCAAAAAAGCAAGTGACCAAACACATAAAATGAGTATGGGAGAAATGAAAAGAGCCAAAGGGAAAAAACAAATTGGTCATGTAGAAAATGGTCAACATTTTAACAATTTCCAAGCGAGACATGCCCACTATGTCATAAGATTAGTCACCTAAATCCTTCCATTGGGCATGGAATCATGCAAGGAAAACAAGAGTTGAAATAATAAGCTATGGCCGAACACACAGGATAGAGAGACACATGCACAGCCAACAAAAGGAAAGAAAACACTTGAAATGGAAACACTATGCTCCAAAGCACTTAGTGAAAATAAACACAACAAAGGAAACACACCAAAACAAGATATATACAAGACATGGATAGAAAGGGTTAAAATCAAGGCTTCAAATGTATTCCATTCACCAAAATAGGTCGCTCTTCTCCACCCCTTTTGGATAGTTGAAAGGAATTTTTTTTACTTGCACTTGTTGATGATGTAAGGATCACTCTAAAAAGTATCAAATTTTGTATGTTTGCCTAGTTTTACTTTATATCCATCCCATTTCAAGACCAAGTCACCTTCTTTGAACACTCTTGCCCTTGCCCTTTTGTCAAAGGATTTCTTCATGAGAACTTGATGTTGTTCCAAAGATTTGTTTGCATCATCTCTTACCTACTATAGCTGCATTAATTCTATCAATCTAAACTCCATTGGAGTGTTTTCAAGTAATTATAGCTATTGTGCAAGTTCCAAGGTAGGGAGCTCTTATGATATAGACAACCTAGCTTCTCTCTCATAGATAAGTACAAAGGGAGAATTACCAATTGACCTCTTGGAAGTGATTATGTCTGCCCATAAGGTTATCTTTAGCTTACTATGCCATGCTCTTTGATTGATTTCCAACATCCTCTTGATGATCTTGATGAGGTTCTTGTTGGTAGACTCAACCAATCCATTACCTTGAGGGTAGTAGTTAGATGAGGTACTCAAATGAACTCCACTCTTTGATGCCCAATCAAAAATTTTAGCACTTATGAAAGGAAGTGCATTATCTGAGATCATGACATGAGGAGCTCCAAACCTTTTTATAATGCTATCATAGAACCCCAAGATGGCATTTTCATTTGCTTCCTTCAAAGCAGCAACCTCTACCCATCTTTTGAATTAGTCTGTAGTAGTCAATATCCATTTGTGTCTAGCACTTGATGGAGGGTTGATCATGCCAATGAAGTCAAGACCTCATTACATGAAAGGTTTGTCCACTTAGATGGGATTCAATAGAAGAGAACCAAGATTTTGTTTGCCAACAAAGAAAGCACATTGAGCATAAACCTTAGCCCAATGATAAAAGTCCTTAAAAAGACTAGGCCAATAGTAACCAAATCTCATTATTTTTATAGCTATTATTTTAGGAGAGAAGTGACCACCATCTACACCATTATGAAACTTTTCTAGTAGAATATCAAATTGGTCATTGTTAATGCATCTTAGCAACACATTTTTCACATCCTTCTTAAAGATAATGCTATCCATAAGACGATAAGGAATAGATTACAACCTAAAATACCTTCTTTGAGATTTATTCAAGATATTGGGATACTCACCATTTTGAAGAAAACCAGTGATGTCTTATGTCCAACTTTGATTTTGCATTTGATCAGCTGGCTAGTCTTGAACTTGATTTATCAAGGCTTGCTCTTTTGGCTCTTGAAATTTGGATGCTAAGTGCTCACATAAACCCCTTCCTCTTACCAAGATAGTTACCTTGATGTCAATGTCATATTCCATCATTTTCATGATCCATCCAGCTCTCTTCTCATTAAGATCCCTACTTAGGAGAAACTCCTTGGTGCTAGGATGGGAGACCATGACATGGATCTTGTTGTTGGAAATCATATTCCTAAAAAATTTCAATCCTCTAATGATGGTTAAATATTTCTTCTAAATAAAAGAATATCTCACTTCATAGTCTTTTAAGCCTTGGCTGAAGAAAGCAATTGGCTTCTCAACATCTTCATCATCATTTTGTATAAGTATAGTTGAGATTGTGTCAAGGTTAGAAAAAGTATAAAGAATGAAATATTTAGAAAAATTCAGATTTAAGAGAGTGGGAGATGCTATAATTGATTGCTTGATTGCCTCAAAGTTGCCTTTACCTTCTTTTAACCAAGTAAAAACTTGGCTCTTTTTTATCATGGTTGTGATAATCTTTACCATAGTTTCAAAGTTTGGGATAAACCTATTTATAAAGTTTATTTTTCCCAAGAAAATTTTCATCCCTTTCTTGTGTTGAGGCAAAGACAAGCCTAGAATATCGTTAATCCTTTCGGGGTCAATAGATAAGCCTTCTTTTGAAACAACATGACCCAAAAGCTTACCTTCATGGACAGTGAAGATGCACTTCTTTAGATTGAGGGATATGTCATAATATATAAAATTCTCAAACACTTTCCTTTGATGTCCCATATGATTAGAAACATCCTTTGAAAAAAAGATTATATCATCAAGGTAAACAAGCAAAAACTTATTGATCAAACCTTTAAAAGCCATGTCCATTGCCCTTTGAAATGTAGCTCTAGCATTGGAAAAACCAAATGGCATATTATTGTAGGAAAAGGTCTCCCACTTGGTGGTGAAGGATATCTTGAATTGATCCTCTTCATTTACCAATATTTGATTATAACCTGAATAACCATCAAGAAGTGAGAAACATTGAGAACCTGAAACAACTTGTAGAATTTGTTCTATAGAAGGGAGTGGATAATGATCCTTGAGAGACACTTTATTTAGATCATGAAAATATACATAAATTATAATTTATACATTCTTATTTTAAAATGACACAAGGTTGGCTACCCAAGTTGAGTGCTTGATAGGAAAGATAATCCTAGACTCAATCAATTTGGTTAGCTTTTTCTTTATGAGTTCTTTTACCTTTGGGTTGTTAGTCTTTTGCTTTTGTCTTACCAATTTAGCTCCATGATCTAAATCAATGGTGTGATGAGATAGAATTGGATCAAAGTCTTTCAATTCCTTGTACTCCCAAGCAAATATGTCATGAAACTCTTTGCATAATGAAATAAAAGCTTGCCTTTCCAGCTGAGAACAAACCTTGCCAATCTTCAAAAGTTTGTCCTTGAAAATCAAAACTCTCTCATAGTTCTCTTCTTTTGTTGACATGCTCATTCTTTGGTTATTATTTTGATCATCCTCATTGAAGAAAATCTCCAAGGTAATCAAACCCTTGGGTATTTTACTTGTCTTTAGCTATATAATTTACTCTTCATAGTGATCATGCAACTTCTTTTGATTTCTTGAAGAGAAGCTTGCCTTATTTTTCAAGAAGTGTGCAATGTGTTCATCACTTTCAAACACTTACCATGACACTTAATTATCTAGAAGGGAAGGTATCATAATGATCTTGATATGGGATTTATCCTTCTCTTGTTAAACATCAACATTTGAGTCAAAATGTGATCCTACTTCAGCCAATATATCAGTGTGCTTGTTCAAGTCTCTTGGTATGGGCTGGATATTGAAGGCATCAAAATCTTCAAGAAGATCCCATACCATATGATTGTAGGAATTAAGAAAGGGGTTCTTGGCCATAGTTTGACTTCTCACTTGATTAATGACTAGCTCACTATCTCCATAGACTTTCAAATTTTGATTCCTCTCTTCTTTTCCCATTAGAGACCATGAACTAAGCCTTCATATTCTGCCATGTTGCAAGTGCAGCTGAAGTGAAACCTATAATAAGAGTAATAAAGATTATTTTATATGGAAAATAACATGACACAAGCTCTTTCACCTATTTTTCTCTTTAAACCATCAAACAACATTTCCTACACGCTATCAAGCTCATGATCTTCATTGGTGAGTGAAGGAATTGGGACGTTCTCTTCATACATGTAGTAAACTCCCAAATAAATTTCCTTAATGAAGTGTAAGGATCAAGGCCATGTGTTTTAGTGTTTTAATTTTCAAGATAGAGGTCAAAAATACCTTTAAGAGGAGAAGATGTTTCACTATTTATGATTGTTTCTTCTTCTTTGTTGATTAGACAATTTTGATTTACCATTGTCTCCAAGTATGGCTTAATGTGGAACCTTGCTAAGGGTTGAGTCCTTATGGTTACCTTGGTTCCATACCTTGTCTTGAAATATAGAAAGGACCAGTCAATAGAAAGGTATCCTCGTATCTTGGCTATAAAGTCCTTAGACAAGCATATAACAAAGTGTGTTGGAAGGTCCACCACCACAATATCTTGCATGATAGGGAAGCTTGGGAAACCATGTAAAAACACTTTTAGACCTTTCACCAATCCTAACATATTTTTTTGAGTTCCATCCAATTGCAACATGCCTTTACTATGTGTCTCATAGTTCAAACCTAGCTTATTAGCCACTACTTTAGGCATAATTGTAGTGTTTGCTCCACTATCCATGATACAATTATGGACCAACTTATCTCCCACAATGAGTGTGAGGTAGAAGGGTGGAGGATTTTTAAAATTAGTAGAAGGCTCCAAAAGATGATTTGGAGAATTTTTGAGAGCCAAAATATGATGCTTTGAATATTGAGGATCCACATGCATGCTTGCTAACTGCTCTTGCAAAAACTCCTTTTGATCAGGTATATGTAGAACCTCCCAAAGGGATATGCTTATCTTAGTACTCTTTAATTATTCCATGATATTTAGAGATGGATTATTCATTTTATCTTGAATTTTTGATAGTAATAAAGGATTATCAACCTGATATGTTGCAATTCTTGGCAGCCACATTTACATTCTAATTTTGTTGAGAAATATGGCTTTTAGAAGGTGCAACACTTTGATTGGCACTTTGTATCCTTAGAGAGGCATCACTTAGAACTATTCATGGATCCTAGCCTTTTCCTAATTATATATTCTTGGCATGTGTATTATCTGTAATTGACATGCCTTAAGTCAATATAAAATCATCTTTTACTTGAAAATTTGTCATTCCCACACTTGGGTTACTGCCTTCTCCATGACTATCCCTTTGGCTGGGGCATGCTTCTTATATTATCATGTAAGAGTAGATTCCTCTTATGTAGTCAAATCGTAGCTAGTTCCTCCATCATCATGTGTAAATTTACCTTGAGGATACTCCTATTGGTCCACATGATCTTCTCCTTACACTATATTTGCATGAACTATAACAATAGCCTTTACGAGAGGAGTAGAATTTTGATTATAGGCATTGGGATGCCTACTGTAACCTTGTTAATTTTGTCCTCTCCCTTGATAATTTTATTGGGATGGATCTCTATATCCTTGTTGTGGATAATATTTTACATTAAGAGGAGCACTTGATTGATATTGAGCTTGCTTGAGATGAGCTCTTAATAATCTGATTTCTTCATCCTTATCCACAAAATTATCCACCTTTTTGGGAAAGGCTCTTGGCTTCACTTTGGCATTGGGAACTTATGACATGCTTGGATATTTAACCAAATTATGGGACAACAAGGACATGAAAACTATTGGAGGAAGTCTTCCA
This sequence comes from Torreya grandis, assembly GCA_037957365.1. NCBI lineage: Eukaryota > Viridiplantae > Streptophyta > Pinopsida > Cupressales > Taxaceae > Torreya > Torreya grandis. The sequence goes on from JARHVA010001142.1 coordinate 2,979,983, forward strand.
ACTTGAATTAAGCTATTCTTAGCCTCAATTGCTAGCTCATATGCACCTGGAAGAGTGAATCCTCCCATTGATTTCAACATAACAACAAAATTAGTACCAATCCCTTTGAGTTATGTTGATAACACAAATATAGGAGGAGTTCTCATGATTGGTTGCAGCCTATACCATGTTCTTTGAAATATCTCATTAAAATATCCTATGGATTCATTTGGACCTCTTCTTATGACATTCAGTTGATGTATTAGGGAAGCATGATCACTCTTAGTTTTAAATATTCTCACCAATAGGTCTCCAAAGCCATCCCAACTTGTAATGTAGCTCCCCTCCAATGTTCTATACTAGTCAAGTGCTTTGCCTTTTAAATACATAGCAAGTAGCCTAATGGCTATGTTGGTCCTAGTAACATTATGTAAACTGCAGAAATTAGAGATGTCTCTAATATGTTCAAATGGGGTAATAGGACCCTCCCCATTAAAACTAGGAAGATTTTTGGTAGCATTTAGAGGGATGGGGTCATATGAAAGAAGATTTATTAGGTTTTGGGTATTAAAATTAGGGAAGGGTTGACATTTATCTATCTCTCCCCTTTCCCCCATTTCTCTTCTTCCCCTTTGATCATCTATTTCTTCCTCCTTTTCAACTTCTTCCTCTCATTGAACTTCTTTAACCTCTTCCTCTTGTTAGGTTATGGAGCTAAAAGCTTCACTGATGCAGACATGGAGGAGGTTGCAGATGAGTTGCGGAGTGTCACGGACAACCAGCGTTGGTCTGGCCAACCAACGTCGGCAGGATTAGACAAGAAGGCAATCGACGTCGGTCAGAGATCGGCTAGCGTCGGTGACCCCCAGGTGGACAGGGACCGACGTCGGTCGCCTGTGTGGTTCGACTGCGAGTTTATTATGGGTAGTTAGTTGATGAACCAAGTGTTTGCATGATGAGAGCTAATTTTAGACTCATAGCTGCGGATCTAATTATTGTAATTAGATGTCTAATTATTGTTTGGATGAGATCTATATAATAGACTCATGGTTGTATTGGAAACTTGTGATAGAGAGTAAGAGAGAAATATTATAAGCTCCTTCTGTGTGTGAGGTAGAGCTATGGTGTGTTCCTCCTAGTGCCACAGTACCAGGTGTGGGTGCTGGATTGGAGAATCAGCAGGGTTCTTCATGTATGTATGATCTTGGTCATCAGGTGAGCATGGCCTTTATAGGAGATCTGCATGGTAAGTAAGATCATTGATCTGCAGGTGTATGTGTGTGTAAGGTCAAGGTTCACAGGGGTGCAGAACCAGGTTGATTTATAGGTGTGCAAGATCAGATAGGACAACAACACAACAGGGAGCAGAATCAGGCAAGATCTACTTGGAGTACAGGTGTGTACTCAGATAGAGCAAAGAAGAAGGCAAGGGAGTTCCTTCCATAAGTATGGTATGTTGAATTGCAGGTTGTTGCAGGTTCATGGGAGATCTACTTGAAGTACGTTGAGTACTTGTGGAGTGCGTGGAGCACTTGTGGTGTGCGTGGAGCATGGGTATAAGGTGAACACCAACTCAGAGTTTGAGTTGGGTGTTGGGACCTAAGAGAGAGCTTTGAGGAGAGAATTACTGTTCACTTGAGGTGTGGGAAGCCTCTGAAGAGGTGGTGGAGAAGAAGTGGCATCTTCTTTATTGTATTCTTTTCTTTAAGAGTTTTAATACAAGTTGTGTATTGTCTCTCATATCATGTGTTATTTTTGAATTCTAGTTACTTGTGTATTCTGGTTATTTTGCATATTAAGTTGCTTGGTTTAGTAATCAATTATGTGCTTCCGATGTTTCGTATCCTGACAAGTGGTATCAGAGCCAAGGTTGCAGGAAGCAGGTTTTGTGTTTGGTTACACATCACTCTCAGGGGTTTCTGATTGAGTGGGAGTAGAGCAATGGCAGATGAAAGTAAGCTAAGAATGGAGGAGTTGAAAAGCACAGATGGTCACTTACGATCCCATGGAAAGAAAGAGCAGGTAAAAGATTATTGTTGGTTGGTAGCAGATCAACATGAAGGAACTGAAGACGCAGATGTTGCAGGTGTTGTTGCACAAGATGCTCTGGGAGGTTTCTTGGATAAAGTTGAATCTTGGATAAAAGATTCGGTTGCCTCTTTCCATGCAGCCCCAGGTAGAGGAGCTGGTGAGCCTTGCCAAAGAATTGGCAAAGGGGAAGTGAAGCTGAAATTATAGGCAGCCAACACACAGGTGTTGAAGGAGGTCATGCAGGTCCCAGGTTTGGAGATATGGCTAATTTCTTCAGAAAGGTTGGGTGCTGAGAGATGCACGAGAGCTCTCATAGCGGATGCACTTGAATTAGCTGGTGGTAAGAAAACAGGTACTCTTTATCTACTTGTTTATATTACTGATTCTTCTTTTGTTGCAGAGACATGGCTTCGTAGGCTTGGTCACTTGAGCAGGAAGGAGATACATGTTCTTAAGCGGAAGATAGATATATTTGATAGGCTTAAGAATTGAAAAGCCTTGGTGTACTTGGAGGAGATGGTGGACAAAGACTAGTGGATGGGGCTGGATACTTCTGAGCAGGGCAGTTTGGACATGGGGATTGATTCAAAGGAGCTCGCAGGTAAAAAAGTCATCACTCACAGGAAACATAGGTACCAGTGTCTGTAGGAAAACTAATGTCAGTAGTAGGTAAGACTGACATTAGTCACAAGGACTGACGTCGGCAGCGGGATGACACCAACGTCGATAGAGTTGGTAGTCACGACAGACGCATGGGAACCGACGTCAGTCAGATGCAGACTGTGGAGTGACCGAGGTCGGTCACTGTAATAGATTTTGGGTGGACAGCACGCTGTCAAGGAGTCTCAAACACCCATACGGAAGACTGAAGACGTAAGTAGGCCCTCAAATTCATTGTTCCTCTTCTTTATACTCATTATTGATTGTAGAGCAGGAAGGATCCAGGAAATAGGTGGGAGCATGGCAGGGATATGATGCAGAACCAAACGAGAGTTTTGGTAAGGTTGCCAGTAGGTATGAAATCACAGAGATGAATGGATTCCTTAGTTGAAGAATAGAGTGAATGGACACGTGAGACGGAAGACCAGGTATATGGTCTTGAGGAGCTGCAGGACAGTGGTACAGGTTTTGACAGGTGGAGGATGAAGCATGGCTTCAGTCAATGTCAGGGTAACTACTGTGGTTTGTCTTACCAGGTGGATGATGATTGCAACATTATTCTATTTTTGTATGCGGATGGTATGTTTTGCTAGCAGGATTGTACATACAGAGTTTTGCTGAGCTAAAGGTAAGGTTAGTTTAGTGGCATGTCATGAAGAGTTTGGAGCAGCGAAATTCTTTGACATGGGAGACATGGAGATCACAGGTTGATTTTGTCTCCAATGGGAGCTGATGTGAATCAGGTGTTGGTGAGGTTCAGGATGTAGAGCCAGAGCACACTAAGGGCTGGATAGGTACAGTGTCCAAAATTACATGAGGTCTGGTATAGACCTGAGTATTCCCATGTAGTGGGAGCTATCAGAGAGTTAGGAGCCAATTCGGGGAAGTGGGTTCTCAGGTATTTGAGAGGGACCAACAGTAGGGATTCATGCTATGCAGGGTCAGAACTTCACTACATGGGTTTGTAGGCTCGGATGTGGCAGGGTACTCGGATGACAAGAGGTACACCACAGGATGTGTGGTGGATTGTCTTCAAGATTGAGCTTGAAGAGGGATACAAACTAGGAAATAGATTAGACAGAGTACAAGTACAGGTACAGTGCAGTTGTTTATCTCCAAGTGGGAGATTGTTAGGTTGTGGAGCTAAAAGATTCACTGATGCAGACATGGAAGAAGTTGCAGATGAGTTGCGGAGTGTCACGGACAACCGGCGTTGGTCTGGCCAACCAACGTCGGTAAGATTAGACAAGAAGGCAACCGACGTCGATCAGAGATCGGCTGGCATCGGCGACCCCCAGGCAGATAGGGACTGATGTCGGTCGCCTTGACGAACCAAGTGTTTGCATGATGAGAGCTAATTTTAGACTCATAACTGTGGATCTAATTATTGTAATTAGATGTCTAATTATTGTTTGGATGAGATCTATATAATAGACTCATGGTTGTATTGGAAACTTGTGCTAGAGAGTAAGAGAGAAATATTATAAGCTCCTTCTGTGTGTGAGGTAGAGGTATGGTGTGTTCCTCCTAGTGCCACAGTACTAGGTGTGGGTGCTAGATTGGAGAATCAGCAGGGTTCTTCATGTATGTATGATCTTGGTCATCAAGTGAGCATGGCCTTTATAGGAGATCTGCATGGTAATTAAGATCGTTGATCTGTAGGTGTATGTGTGTGCAAGGTCAAGGTTCACAGGGGTGCAAAACCAAGTTAATTTGCAGGTGTGCAAGATCAGATAGGACAACAACACAACAGGGAGCAGAATCAAGCAGGATCTACTTGGAGTATAGGTGTGTACTCGGATAGAGCAAAGAGGAAGGCAAGGGAGTTCCTTCCATAAGTATGGTCTGTTGAATTACAGGTTGTTGCAGGTTCATGGGAGATCTACTTGAAGTACGTTGAGTACTTGTGGAGTGCGTGGAGCACTTGTGGTGTGCGTGGAGCATGGGTATAAGGTGAACACCAACTCAGAGTTTGAGTTGGGTGTTGGGACCTAAGAGAGAGCTTTGAGGAGAGAAGTACTGTTCACTTGAGGTGTGGGAAGCCTCTGAAGAGGTGGTGGAGAAGAAGTGGCATCTTATTTATTGTATTCTTTTCTTTAAGAGTTTTAATACAAGTTGTGTATTGTCTCTCATATCATGTGTTATTTCTAAATTCTAGTTACTTGTGTATTCTGGTTATTTCCGCATATTAAGTTGCTTGGTTTAGTAATCAATTGTGTGCTTTCGGTGTTTCGTATCCTGACACCTCTTCTTCCCCAAAACCTCCTTGATAAGGATTTAATAGGGCTAGGATTGGTTTAGGGTGTTTTTCTTCAGGAAGAGCTTTAACTAAAGGGGCTTGGTTAGAAAATCTTAAGGACCTTGTGAGGACCATGTAGGATAATGTATAAAACTTGGTCTAGAACTAGGGATTCACATCCTTTTAGAGTTGCCAAATGTTGGGTTAGGGGTATTTCTACTACTTCAAGCCTATTAATACCATCATTCACCTTGAATTAACAATAATTTAGGTCCCACCAGGCATGCCAAAAATGTTGTCTCCAAATCTTGCACCCTAGAAGAAGGTTGTTCAGGCCTCCTCTAGATTTGGGCAATGTTGGGACATTTCCAAGCCTGTGGGTGTGTCTATAAGTGGAAATGATCTTCTAGGTTGAAATGGATAGCTCCCTATATTATATTTTTGTGTAATAATACTATTGAACTAATTTGTATGAGTGAAAAGAGTGAGAAGTTTACATAAATGAAAAGCCTAATCCAAAATGGTGATACACAAAGAATTAGTATCCACATGTATGCGCTATACTTATGCATAATACAATAAAATATAGTCTATACCTCATTCTCTAAAAGATTCCAAATAAGTATTTCAATGTAGAGACAAAATGAATGAGATCACACAAGGAAAATAACTAGAAAGATAACATGTATAGTATAAAAAAGGGTTACACATGTGTAAAATCTCATACAGCTAGAATGCACTCTACATGGCCTATTGGATCAACTCTTTTATCAAAAGCATGAAGTATAGAGGATAAAAGGATAAAAAATCACTTTTTGTCACTCTATGTCTCTTTAATGCCTATAACTTAGAAAGAAAATAGACTTATGCTTCTTTGCTCAAAGGCAAGAAAATGGTAGAACATTCGAGGAGGGCTTCACCATACTATTTGTGGATAATAAAAGAAGAGCCCAAAGGTCTTATTTATAGAAAAATAGGGAGAGAAGAGAGAGATATTGGGTGCCAAAAATAAGCCTCTAAAACTTTTTGCCATCACCATCTTGGTAAAACTGATTCCAGTTATTCTCTCATTTAGTTAGAGTTTGTCTCTTTGATTCACCCTCTTGAAATGACTAGGATCACTGTAAAACCAATGGTGTGATGACCCTCCATAATAAACGGCTTGGATAACTACTATAAACCTTAGATTCCTTGAAATATTTCATGTTTTACACTATAGACCCATTTGGGTTTCTTGAATGGCTTTACTTATAAAACCTACAAGTCAAGCATGTTGGGAAACTTGATTTTCACTATCCATGCTCTTTTGGGTTTTTTTATTGCTTCTACTTATAAAATTTTATAATAAAATATATTTTTAAAACCTAATTTTACTTTTCTTAAGACCCTTTTAGTTTTTATAAATCCTTCTACTCCTTGCTTACTCCTTCAAGTTCTTTAAGGCTCCTTATAAAAGTCATAAGTCAAGCATGTGACAAATCCTGATTTGCACTGCCGAGTCATTCAAGTTTTCCCAGTGACTTCAGTTCTTTATTAAATACTTTGGGCATGAACTTGATGTCTTATGGAATGTCATCAAGTTGTACCCAAATAGCTAGTTCCTTACATTAAATTTGATTTCTTACAACACATCACTAATGTGAACCCAATAGTTAGTTGGCCACCCTAAATTTGATATCTTACAACACATCATGTATTTGAACCCCAATGGCTAGTTGGCCACTTTTAATTTGACACCTTATGGTACATCATGTATTTGAACCCTAATGGCTAATTCCTTACATTAAATTTGATGTCTTATAGCATGTCACCAATGTAAACCCAAAAACTAGTTAGACACCCTGAATTTGACATCCTATGACACATCATGTCTTTGAACCACAATGGATAGTTGGCCACCCTAAATTTGACATCCTATAGAAAATCACCAATTTGAACCCAACAACTAGTTGGCCATCCTGAATTTGACATCTTATAGCACATCATGGGAAACCATTTGGGTCAGGCTTATTTTTTTAGGCAAGTTTTTTGAAGTAATTCCTTTAGACAATTTGTCTGAAGAAATTCGTTCAATAATTTTAGCTTCTAGGCAATGGCTATTTTCCTTCAATAAATTTCATCGAAAGACACTTCAGAAAGTGTCCTTCAAAAAAGTTCTGAAGGATACCCAAGTAAAGGCACAATGTCCCTTCAAAATTTTTTGAAGGGCATTTCCAAAGGAAATGGCCCTTAAAAAATTTTCCGAAGGGCATTTACAAAGACAAAGGGCCCTTCAATAAAAATCCTGAAGGGTAACCTTGGAAAAAATGGGCAAAAATGCCCTTAAAAAAAAATCCAAAGGGATAATTGGGAAAAAAGTGTCCTTCAAAACTTTTTCAAAGGGTCACTTGGATAAAAAATTCCCTTTGAAACTTTTCTAAAGGGTCATTTGGACAAAAAGTTCCCTTCAAAATTTTTTAAAGGGTCACTTGGACAAAAAGTGCCCTTTAGAAAATTCCAAAGGGACACTTGGGTGAAAAAGTACCCTTTAAAACTTTTTCAAAGGGTCACTTGGACAAAAGTGCCCTTTAAAAAAGTCTGAAGGGACACTTGGGTCAAAAAGTGCCCTTCAAAACTTTTTCGAAGGGCCACTTCAAAAAAAGTGCCCTTCAAAAAAGTCTAAAGGGACACTTAGGGGGAAGGCAAGGTAAGAAAGGCCCTTCAAATTTTTTTTGAAGGGAACTTAGAAGGGAAGTGGTCCTTCATAACTTTTTTCAAAAGGCACTTTGGGGAAAAACAAAGAAAGAAAGGCTAAGGCAAAGGGAAAAACAAAGAACAAGGGAGAAGAGCTCAAACTAGGAGAGGCCGAAGGGAAAAGACAAGGAACAAATCAAGTGACCAAACACAGAAAATGAGCAAGGGAAAAATGAAAAGAGCCAAAGGGAAAGAAAAAATTGATCATGCAAAAGATGGTCAACAAGAATCATTCATTACCCTCTTAATTATCAAAATACTTTTTGAACCTAGCATATGAAACATTGATGTAACAATCTACTTTGTGTTGTGAGTTTTATGTGAAGAAAGCTTTGTTTTTATCTAAGTAGTATAATTTCAGTCAATAAGAATAAATTAAATATTGGTGTATCACCTTTTATTTTTCTTATTTTGTCCTCTTAACCCTTTTCATACCAAGTTGATAAATAGGAGAGTGTTTCAAAGAGTGCATCAAGGGAACTAGCCCTTCTAGAGATTCATCTTGCCAAATTGTTACTCATAACAAGAGAGATGTTTCCATTGTGCCACTTAGATGAAAAGACTTAGACATATCCTAAAGGGGTTCAAATCTAAGTGACAACAGTTTCTAGAGTGTGTTAACCTAGTGAGTGATCATGTGTTTGATCTTATTTAGCAATGCCAAGGACAAGGTGAGTGTTCTTATGATATAAATTAATTTGAAGAAGATACGCTTGGTTTAAGGGGGAGCTTGGTAGCTTTGAGTTATTTATCAAGAGAGTGGTTTCCTTTGATATCAGATTATAGGTTTGCATGAAGTTAGTTGGATAAAAGGCTATAACTAAGTTCTGAGGGAAATTTTTTAGAATAGAGAGGTAGCCTATTGAAAAGAGTGGTTTTTGAATATTATTTTAAATTTAGTGTCTTTGAGAGGTTGCATTAGCTTAGGGGGAGAAAGTGTGTTTTCAAGTGTTATCTACAATAATTGGTATTAAGGTGATGGTTTTTCAACATTTCATTATGTTTTTTTATTGAAGTTTAGGTCTAAGGATCAGATAGAAATTTTTGGAAGACCCTTTGTCATTAATGTCAAAGGGGGATAAAGACAAAAATGGGAGATATGTTATATTGTGTTGTCCATCAATGATAAAGGGGAGAATGATCATGTTATAGTGTGTTTTCCATCAATGATAAAGGGGGAGTTTTTTTTATAACTGTTTTCATTGATGTCAAGGTGCATCTAGTGAAGATGTATGGTGAGTGGTCTTTGACGTATGAACTTGTGAGCTTGATGTGACAATGGTGGCTTGGTGATAAGAGTGCACATAAGCATGAGTTTATTTATCTTTGTATTATCTATTGGTTGATGTCAAGGTTGATATCAAGGTTTAGGTCAGTATAAAGTTGTCAGTGTTGTCAGTAAAGGTTCTTGTGAAGGTATGATGACAAGTAAGTCTACAAAAGTGTTGTTGATTAGGAATAGAAATAGGTTTAAACCCTATTAGAATCCTAATAAAGACCTGATGTTGAAGATGTTGATAAAAAGTGGCAAAAATGTATTGGTATACCTAGGTAAGTGTTTTTATCTTTTATTTTACTCTCCTAGGTACCTCCTAGTGGTGGTGTTTAGAGAGATGAGAGAGAAAATGTGAAGATATAGGCTTATTTTTTAAGAAGTTATTGTAGCTATCAAAAGTTATATTAGAAAAAGTTTTAAAATTATTGCATGGAGATTGTAGATAATTTTATTTCATGTCAATGAAGTTTTATTTATATGTTTTAGTCCTCAATTGTGCTAAACATATCATCCAAGTTAGCTAGTCACTAATAGGCCTAATGGTGCAAATAGTGAAAAACCCAAGCAGCAGTAAGAAGATGAATTACAATGTTTTTTCATGATAGAATGATTAAAAAAAGTGCATAAATATGTTATTAAATAATTTTTATACATATTCATGTTTGTTATATGTTTTTTAGGTTGGTGAATATGGTGAAAAAGTTACAAGTTGACCTGTCTAGTTCAAATAAGATAGTATGATATAAGGTTGCTAGATTGGTCTAAAAGACCAATAATTTGATATTAAACCATATGATTTTTGTGTTTTAAAATGTTTTTAATATGTCATATAATATTTTTAATTCATCAAGAGTATTTACATAGGTGTTGGAATTCAAATTCACCATGACTGTGTTTTAAGGTAATCTGGCAGTTCCAAGTGAGTGAGTTGTAAAGGTGTTCTTGAGGCCTTATCTTATGAGTAGAAGTGTCTAATGAATTTATTGATGACTATAAGTTCATTTAGACTAATTATATATAATATTTTGATCATATTTGACTGTATTTATTATTTTTGAGCTTCATTCTTGTAAGACAATTTTTTCTAACTATATACAGGCCTAATAAAGCAAATTATGCAAAACCCAAGAAGTAATGAGAAGTTGGTTATAAGTATTTTTTAGGGTATATTGATGTTTTTAAGTGAATGGATTAATTTTTAATGACTTATAATTAATTTTCATTTATTTTATGATTTTTAAAGATAGTGTAAGTGGTGAAAATGATGAAGCCAAAATGGTTTATCTGGCTTAGTGAGGTTTATGTGTAATGAGGTCAACAAATTGATCTATAAGACCAATATTTTCCACTATAAAATATGATTTTTATTTTTTAATATGGTCTAGATATGTCATAGGATCATTTTCATGCATTTTAATTCTTTTAAATTCCTCATACAAGTGTTGAAGGTCAATGTTTCATGACTGTGTTGTTGACAATCTTGGCAGTTCTAAGTAAATAAGTTGTAGTGATGAGTTTGAGGATCTATGACATGATATGAAGTGTATAATACATAATATTATATTTTTTAGGTCATTTATTTTATTTTTAAGTTAATTATTTTTATGGTTATGTGGCTAAATGATGTGTTATCTTCAATTGTTTAAGACAAAATTTTATGTGTGTTCAAAAGCCTAATATGAACAGTGTTAATAGAGTGTTTCAAGTGGTGGTTGGAACTAAAAAGTGTCATGGTGATAAAAGGATGTTTTATAAATATTATTTTATTTTTATATGATATGTTCCTATCATTTGTAGAGTTTAAAAGTGTTACAAGAGGTCATAAGGTAACGTGTCCTAAAGTAGGCCTAATGGAATTGTGTCTCCATGAGATCTGAAGAAGGATTTGGTCTATTTGAGTTATGGTTGACCTAATTTAATGATTTATTCTTAATTTTAACATGTCATAAGGAATATTTTTTGTCCAATCTAAGTGGGAAAGTGTGTGTGGCTGACCAAGATGCGTATGAGCAAGACACTGGTAACTATAAAAGGCAATTTTAGGCATATATGAGCAAACTTAGAGGAAGCAAATGAAAAAGAATATTGAAAAATATAATTAGATATTGTATACTATCAAAGGGTTATACATAAATTTTCATTAATATATATCAAGAGTTTTGTATATGAAAATTAAGGCCATGTTACCTAATCAGTCTTGAAGAGATCTAGTTGAGTGAAGAGACTTAGAAGGTATTTTGAGAGGGATAAGAGTGTGAAGAGATGAAGAGGTGTTCATAATATATTGGTTGAGAAACATAGTGGTTTTATTTGATCAAATCAATTAGGTGGTTGAGTTGGTGCTGAGTCATTTAGGGGGTTGGTACATCCTTAGAAGTGGGTGCTTTCTGAATCCTTGTAAAGTGGTTGCTTGACTAATTGAGGTTGGTACTCCACGTGGATTTAGTGATTCAATAAATTTTGTTTTTGTATTATAGTAATGTATTTCATTTTATTATATCAGTAGGTTTTCTTCCCCTTAAGGGTTTCCCACATATGTGGTGTGTTCTTGTGTTTCATGCTTATGTGGATAGTTGCTTATGCTTTCTAGATCTATATGTGTGTTTGAATGGTTTATGATTAGTTAAGTGTAATTGAATAAAAGGTTTTGAATACTAATTCACCCCCCCCCACCCTCGCCCCCCACCCTCTTAGTCATTGTGCTTCCAACACAACTTGGTATGATAGGTCCTTTTATTTCCCTCCATAGTCCTCTTAATGATTTTGATCAATTTCTTATTAGTAGACTCTACCAAGCCATTACCTTGGGGATAGTAGTTGGAAGAGGTGCTCAAGTAAATTCCATGTCTAACTTCCCAGTCAGTTATCTGAGTGCCAAAAAAATCCATTGCATTATCAAAGATGATTATAGAAATCATCCCAAACCTAGTGACTATAATTTCATATAACTCTCATAAATTGGTTTCATTTTATTATTTTAAATTTTACTTATTTTATCCACCTTGTAAAATAATTAGTGGTTTTCAAGACCCATTTATTAATTTCACTATAATGTGGGTTAATCATATATATGAAATACAAACCCCACTACATGTAAATTTTATCTACCTATATGGGATGGAGATGGAGGGATTTTAACCTCTATTTACCAATGAAGAATGAAGATATTTTGTAATTATTAACCCATGCACACACATCTCTAAAAATATTGGGCCAGTAATAGCCTATTATCATTATATTTATGGTTGTAGTCTTGGGAGAAACGTGTCCACTAGATGATCCATCATGAAATTCCTTTAGAATCCTATCAATCTAGTTTATTTCAACACATCTCAATAGGATACCATTGACATATTTCCTAAACAAGACACCATCTATAATAAAATAAGGAATTGATTGTAATCTAAAATACATTCTTTTGGCCTCATTCAATCCTTGAGGGAATTCACAAATTTGGAGTAAGTTATCCATATATTGGGTCTAAATAGTAGGTAATAAAGGTGTAGTTGAGTGTTGGCCACCTTGGAGCACTAGGACAACATTATTATCACTATACAGTTTTGAAGGTATCTTTTCACACAAGCCTTTACCTCTTACCAACTTTGTGACCTTGATTTCCACATCATACTCCATCACTTTTATAATCCACCCTACCCTTTTCTCATTCAAATCTTTGCTTAAGATGAACTCTTTAACACTTGTGTGGGAGATAATTAAATGCACCTTATTGTTAAAAAAAAATGTCTAAAATCCTTCAAATTTTTTATAAAATTCAACACTTTATTCTCTATGAATGGATACTTTACCTCATAACCTTATAATCCCTAGCTAAATAAAGTTATTAGCTACTCCATGTCTTCCTCATTATTTTATACTAGCATAGTTGAGATAGTATCCATACCCCCAAATGCATAGAGAGTAAATTCATTCATGAAATCTATATTTATGAGGGTGGGATCTTGTGTTATAGATTGTTTAATTGTTTCAAAGCTATTTTTCCCTTCCTTGGACCAATGGAATATCTTATTTTTATTTAACATAGTAGTTAGAGGTTTTACAAGATTGGCAAAATCAATAACAAACCACCTAACAAAATTGATCCTTCCTAAAAAGCTTTATATCCCCTTCTTGTGATTAGAAAAGGGCAATGATAGAATGGCACTTACCCTTTTGGGATCAATAAAAAGACATCTCTTGGAGACAACATGGGCCAAAATCTTGTCTTCATGGACTAAAAAATTGCATTTCTTGGGGTTAAGTGAGACCTCAAATTGCCTACACCTTTCAAAGACCTGTATGAGATGAGACAAATGATCATTATCATGATTATAAAATACTATAATACCATCAATATAAACAAGTAAAATATTATTTATTAGTCCTTGAAATTCCATATCCATGGCTCTTTTAAATGTTCCCCTACATTGGATAAAATAGAGGGTATATTTTTGTAGGCATAAGTTAGCTATTTGGTGGTGAAGGTTGTATTAAATAGATCCTCCTTCACTAAAATTTGATTGTATCTAGAATAGCCATCTAAGAGAGAAATTTTTTTTGTACCTACCACCATTTACATGATTTTCTCCATGGAAGGCAATGAGTAGTGATCCTTCAATGAGGCTAAATTTAGGTCCCTAAATTTAACACATATCCTTATCTCTCCATTCTTATTTCTTACAGGGACAATGTTTGCATCCCAAGATGAATGCTTAATTGGAAAGATGATCCTAGCCTCTATCATCTTGGTCAATTATTTCTTCATGAGGTGCTCTATCTTGGGTTTTATGGGACTTTATTTATACTTAACTATCTTTGCATCGAAATCCAACTCTATACTATGTTGCTCCAAACTAGGGTCAAACCCTTTAAGGTCATTGTACTCCCATGCAAATATGTCCTCAAACTCTTGGCATAGTTTAACAAATGCATGTTTTTACTCTTCATTACATACCTTACCAAGGTGTAAAATTTTATCCTTGAAGATGACAACTCTTTCATAATGAACTTACTTGATATTCATGTTCACTATCTCTCTCCTAACCTAATCATCAACACAAAAAAAGATTTTAAGTGTGATCAATAATTTTGTAAGTTTGTTTGACTTTAGCTAAATGACTTGGTCATCATATTGTTGCTATAATTTATTCTATTTTTTTGCAAACAAACTCAACTTATTCTTGTAAGAAAATAACTATCTATTGATCACTACCAAATACCTACCAATTAGTGGTATTTTTAGGTATGTAAGTCCTTATAACCACATTGACATGTTGTGCTTTGTCCTTTTTGATATCATCTAAAATGTCGTATTGAGTGCCAATAACATCTAGTCTATCAACTTGTTTTGTTATTTCTATTAGGATGGAATAGATTTTAAATGCTTTAAGTTATTATATGAGGGCCCAAACTATATTTTTATAGAACTTCAATAAACTATACCTGGTCATGTTCTACCATCTTTCCTAGTTCACACCTAGCTCACTATCTCTAAATACTTACAGATGTTTAATTCCTTTCTTCATGGCCCATTGAAGATAATGAATGAGAGATTCATAATCAACTCATTTATTGGTGTAGATTAACTAAAATATTAGAGTATAAAAATACTTATCCTTGAATGGAGACACCAACATGACACCCCCTCCTGCTCCATGTCTACTTATAGATCTGTTAAAATACATCTACCAAACTTCATCATCATGTTCATCAATCTTCATAAGATTTATAATGAAAGAATATTCTTTATGAAATAAATAGCTACCTACACAAACCTATTCAATGATTATATAAGGATCAAAATCATGATGGTTATCCCCCCATTCATCAAGCAATAAATTAGATGTGCCTTCAATGGGTGTACTTGGATCTTGCTTAGCAAGATGGTCTTCTTGGTCAAAGATGGTATAATTAACATTTATGGTATTTGGCACATATGGTTCAATGTGGTTCCTAGTAATTGTATCAGACCTAATGGTGACTTTAGTGCCATACCTATTTATAAAGATCACAAGAGACCAATTATATGATAGGTTTCCTCCAATCTTGGTAGTAAAGTATTTAGAAAGGTACAAAGCAAAGTATGGAGGAAGATCAATTATGGAAACATCTCAAGGAATGGAAAAATTAGGGAAAACATGTAAAGTGAGGTCCAAAACTTTATGAAACCAATAATATTAATGGTCATTCCATCTATTTGAACTACTCCTTTAGAGAGTGGCTCATATTCCAAACCTAATTTATCTGCTATTTATTTCAGCATCATTGACCTACTAGCCCCCAAATATATGATGAAATTATAAGATAAATTATTTATAATGATCAAATAAAAATATAATGGTGAATATTTTACTCCTTTATTTGACTAACCTTCCTTTGGTTGAGGTGTATTTGTGATTACTACTTTTGGCCATTCCTGTGATGACCCTTTTGAAAGACTAAGGTTAGAAAAATTTTCTTGCAATAGGTCCTTTTGTCTAGAATGTAAAAGTATTCATAAATGTGTATATTCACATTTTTTTCCCTCATATGATCAATAATATTAAATGGGTAAGTACCAACCTTTTTCTATACTTTGGCAGTAGTAGTACCTTCTTGAACTTGTGTTGATTAAGAATGGCTTTTGGGTTGTTCTTATCTTCTTGAATTCTAATTATTTTGTATTTATTGTAAATTTGGTATTGAATTAGGATTAGTAACCTCTTGTAAAATTATAAAAATTATGCATGATACCTACTATATACTGGTTTAATTTCTACATCCCTTTTCTTGGACATAGTAATGGTTGCCACACCTAAAAAAGAAGCCTAGTTATGACCTTGCAATTGATTCACTCCATAATACTCATCTTTTTGTCAATTTAGAAGTTTAGAATCACTATGTATTATATCTTGAAGATCATATTGTTATGTTGATACCTCATCTTGTCTCTCTTTTTGTGGTGCTATACTTTACACCATTAATGCTTGCTTGAGGACACCATTAAAATAAGTGATTTGGTTGTGGGGAAGATTATAGGGAAAAAACCATTAATATTCCTATACTATGTTGTTTTGGATATGGACTAAAGATTTATATGTGCTGATAGTACTAGGGTTGAATGGTTGATAAGGAATTTTAGGATTAATTTTGCCTTAGCCTTAAAGATTTGTCTAATATGGTAGCCTATTTAGCTGATAAGGTCCATGATATGGAGGCCTATTATTTTGATAAGGATAATGAGGAACTTGATAGGGTCTATAATTATGATCATGTTGCTTTTTGAGAGTAACCAAATTATTCCCAAAAGTCTAAATAAGGCTCCTAACCTCTTGTAGATCATTTGATGGGCTAGGGGTAGCTTTATCTTGGATTGATGGTTGGCTAGTTTGTACCAAAATATGCATTAATGTGTGTGTTTGAGGTGGTAAAGTCGGTTGTATTTCTTTTAAAATGGGAATTGGAGGCCTTGGTATAATTTTTATAGCTTGTATAAGACTATTATGAGCCCTAATGGATACCTCATAAGCATCTGGTAATGTTCTACCACCCATTGATTGGATCATCATAGAGATATCACTATTCAAGGATCTAAGATAATAGAGAAAAGCATATTCAAGTGTAGGCCTTAGCAATAGTTGAATCCTATCCCATGTTATCTAAAATATTATATTAAAATATTCCATGTACTTTTGTGGTTCCCTCTTAATAGTGTTCAGTTGTTCAACCAAGGATAAATCATCTGACTTGTCTTCAAACTACTTACATAGAGTTTTGCCTAGCTCATCCCATGAGTTGATATAACTAAGTTTCAATATATTATACAATTTGAGACTT
Source organism: Torreya grandis (assembly GCA_037957365.1). Lineage (NCBI taxonomy): Eukaryota > Viridiplantae > Streptophyta > Pinopsida > Cupressales > Taxaceae > Torreya > Torreya grandis. The sequence goes on from JARHVA010001142.1 coordinate 2,996,713, forward strand.
TTATCTTTGAATGAACAAGATAAAATCCTAATAGAAATGTTCTCCTCAGTAATATGATGTATTAAACAAATATTATCAATATCTTTAATGTGTTTTGTAGGTGTGGTAATATCCCCTCTAGTAAAATAGGGAATAATTTTGAGGGATGCAATGGGTATATAATAATATTGAGAAAGGTTTACTGGGATTCCTATATGGAAAGGAACAAAGTCTTGATTTATAAAGACAACCAAGTAAGGGACTAGAAAGAATCTTATACTTGGGTAGGGGAATCTACTAAAAAGAGGCATAGACTGAGCTCTTAAGGAAGGTTGTATCTGATCTCTAGATATTATTACATGATACAAGGATGATTAGTTACTCTTCTTCTGAAGGGTGTAAACAATTCAAAAAAATATAAATTAACTTTTGAATAAGTTCTTATATCTCTTGGCATGAAATACTTATGGACCACTCTATTGAAGATTAGAAATGTTCATAGTCATTAGGTGCTTATTTGTTGTCTTCAACATTGAAGCTTTGTAAAAGTAGCACCAAATTCTTAATGAAAACCTTATAACTCAATTTAATTAAGTATAAGTCCCACTAGGTATGCCAAAAACTATTATTGCATTGAGTGTTACCCTATGAGGAGGTTTTTCATGTCTCCTCACCTAATCAACATAATGGGAACACCCCAAGGTTATGGGTCATCTATGGTTGGAATGAATATCCAGAGAGAGATGGTTCACCTGATGGATCACCTAAATCTAACACTAAACTACTACACTTAAAGAAAATAGAAAAAGAGAATAGAATTGAACCTAATATCTAAGAAAGGTGATGCACCAAATATGTTATGCTGCCTACACCAAATTCTTGATATCACTATGTGACTCAATGTGGAATAAAACTCTCTTACACTATCCTTACTTTAGGCTTTTCATACATCAGCGTTTCATATGGGGGTTGTGATTCTATGCATAGAACTTAAAGGAATGACTGAAAGATTTTGTGTTAAACACAATCAGCTAGTTTCCATAATAATTCACTAGACTAGACAATTTCAACACAACATATGACCTATATGAACTCAACATACTAATATCAAGGTGAAAAAAATGACATAAAAAATGAATAACAACTTCTATCATATATGTATATCAACTAAGCACCAAACTCACACAAACATATCATCTTGAAGAAGGTAAATTTTAGTTTCTATTGATTCAAAAGGCTTAAAGCCAGAGTTATAAAAGGACAAAGTTTAGTCATACCTAAAATAGGGATCAAGGATGGGATAATTTATATTCTAAAAAGGGCCCCCTGTAAGGATAATCCTACATGTTTAAATAGGAAAAATATTCAGAGCTCAAGTTTAATTTTGTCTTACCCACTATTAAGATGGTTACAAATTTAATGATGATCAGGGAAGGGGGTCAAGGTAGTGTTGATCCCTTTGATATTTTTAGATCCATGCCTACATAACTTTCTAATATATCCTCCTAATATTTCATCTTGTATTCTACATGCTCTCCATTTCCACTCACTTCTATGATGAATAGGGCCATATTCCATTGTCTTCTCAACATTTTTCTAGTTGGAGTTTGAGTTGCACCATGATTTACATGTCAAGCCACTCTATTTTCCATTGACTATATGATTCAAATATATTATATGGTCTACTCATGAATTTAAAATCTAGATGGGTGAAATGGGACATTAAATTTACCTCAATCAGTACCAACATGGATGCTAACAAACTCCTCAGTGTTAGAATCTAACCACATGTCAACATTAGGTTCATCATGTAATTTTATACTTTTATGAGTATAATCCTCCTTGGGACCCCTTAAAACATGATACCTCATTTTTATTTATTCCAATGAGGAATCGATTACCCATTTTTATTAATTACCTAGGGATCATCTTTGTTTAACACTTGGTAACCTACCAGAGGTTCTTATGATCCTTGGCAATCTCTTCATCCTTCAAAACTCAGGCTTAATAAAATCCCTAAGTCAAACTCATATAATTTGAGATATGTTCCATGAAAATTATGTTCCTCACAATTTTTCCATCTGAGCTCAAGCTATCCATACCTCAAGATTTCTAAAACTAGGTTCTAGCTGCGAAACATCCACTAAGTTCACTACATTCACCTAAGGAATTTTGTCCCACATTCACAAGGGGAATAAAATAAAATATCTTTATAATGAAGAGTGTTTGATAATTAATCAATCTCAAAAGACCACTTATGTTTGGAACTCATTTTTCAATTATGTTATGTATTAGCACAAGATTGGTCCCCTTGTCACAATGCAAAGAGGATCGGGTTTGCTAATGAGACTACCACTTAAACACATGCCCATCATCCATTATCCAATCTCATACCATACTATACCCTTAATATTTTTCTATGTCTTCTAATTTTCATGCTTTTATTTGATCTTAGATATGTCTACTCCATCTAGTCAACTCTACCAGGTCTTGGAAATGGGTGCATCTAATAGGTGATTAACATGGCATTCCCTAGTTAGGTCATCTTCTAAAAAGTTTGAAAATTATACCACCCTAGGGTATTGATGGGTCCCATTGAATATTTATATCATGGTGAAGAAATATTTTACCATGACGTGGTGTCATCCCACTCACCCACTATTATGACACATTATTGGGCTTACATAGACTACCCTAGGGATATAGAACAATGAGATTATACCACATGGTTTCATCCCACTCACCTATTTTCCTGAGGCTCTAACACACTATTGAGCTACATGAAAATATTTTAGAGAGTAGAGTATCAAGATTATGCCATGTGGCATCATCCTACTAACCTACTAGCCTGGATGGGTTTGAACTTGTATGAATTATTTTGAAACTCTAGGTTGTCAAGATTGGGACACATGGAAACATCTCACTAACCTACTTTCCCATTACTTTGATAATGTGTACATTGCCAAGAAACTTTATGAAAATCAACTAAGTGTCAAAATTCATTTAAAATGGGTCGGGACCATTGAGAGATTGACACATGGAAGCATCCCACTAACCCACTTTCATGTTACCTTGTTAATGAGGAGATTACCAAGAAACTTCATGAAAATTGACTAAGTGTTGAAAGGTATTTAAAAATGGCTAGGACCATTGGGATATTGACACATGGCACTAGGAAACTTTTACAAAATTAGTTATGTCATATGTCTTTTGAAGTAGGCACAAGCTACTGGGATATGTAAATGATTGTTGTGTGGTGTCATTTAACTAGACCAGAGTCCTATTATGATTGAAAAACCTTGAATCCATAAATATTTCATTGGGGTCCCATAAAATTTGATCTCATCACCTCCTAAATCCATCACCAAGAGATAAAATAACTCAAAATGGCTATGTGTCGAAGCACTTTCTTGACCTACCAAGTAAATTTTAAATAAAAGCATCTAAGTCTCATTGAAAAAAAATGTGACACATGGCTCTATAAAAATTTCAAAGTATTGACTAAGTTTCAAAATTTTTCCTATTCACATAGAAATCATGACATATCCTGGTGTTTAGATCTTGGATTTTAGAACAGAAGTTATAACTAGTCTTCATAGAATCTCTAACAAAGAAAAGACTTAGACAAATTATTTACAAAGACTTCCTTAGGTTGCATTTTCTATGTTTCATCGAAACAATTATTTTAAATAACCAAAGTCTTCAAAAATATTATCATTTTCATAATTTTTGACTAGTCATGACACACATAATATGAAAAGTAAAACACTTAGACAAATTCCTAAGTGGGAAGACCATTTTTAAAAAACTTTCTAAGTCCTTGCTTCCTCCCTGACTTAGCCACTTTTTTCTAATTCTAATAGAGCTTTGAAAACCTTAAACTGATATTTGGATGCTTCTCTTCCATGGTGACCAAAAATGTTCAACAATAATGTGTGTCAGAAAGAAATTTCAAATGACTTCACCTATTATGGATTGTAGGGGTATTGCTTCCACCTATTTAGTAAAATATTTAGTGGAGGTAATAATGATTAAATTACCCTCTGATATTTTTTATTTATATTTTCTAATTAAATAAAATCCCTAAATGGAAAAATGCCATGGAGACATAATAGGATATAACACATATGATGGAACATAAATAGGGTTGTTTTGCCTTTGAAGTTGGGGACATATTGGCCAATGGTATCTCTAATGTAAGAGATTGAAATATAATTTAACCACTAAAGTATTTACTATCATGAACTTTAAGTATTATCATTTGAGATTCAACTATATTTAGACATCATAGCAATTGGGCCTTAAAGGAAAATTTAAAAAGGGATCCACCAATGAGTACATAACACATGGCCTAGTGCTATGAATTATTTTTATCCTCTCATGTTGCATTTTCAAGAAAAGTAACTTCATAGAGATAACTATATATATTGATATACCACTCAGGATTATTCTCACTTCATGTGATTTCCAAAACATATAGTGTGTTGATGATATTTGTATCAACTGAAGGATTGCATAATGGTAGTATTTTAAATATTACATGATCATCATGAATATCAGTTGGGATTAAATATGTTGTCCTATTCATAACATCAACATGTCAATTATCTTTATGAGGAATAATCTTAATAGATAATGAAGAGAAGTTTGATATGAGACATTTGACCATATATTTAGAATGAATTAGCTTATATTCTTTAGTTTGATAAAACAATTATAACTTGATTGATAACCAATTGTGAGTTTTTGTATACTTGTATAGATTTGATATGTAAATTTTGTGTGATTAGTAAGATAGGTATTAGAGCTTCATACTCTACTATATTATTTATGAAAGAAAAGTGAATGGAATGTGTTCACCTTGTGGGGTAAAAATCACAAGTCCAATGCTAACATCTAAAGTATATTTAGATCCATAAAATTACATGGTCTAGATATCAATGCCAATATTATAAGAGGTGAATTCATCTCAAAATTCAATAGTAATGGGTAATGGGTCATGTAATGGGGTAACTTCTAGTTGATTTTCCATTACTTTCCATTTAAGATATTTTTATGATATAAAATGAAAATAAATTTCAATAAGAAGCATTACCCACTTTTATATGCATCCTAATAGATGAGACTTTGACATGAGGTATTTAAGTGGATCAAATTTAGTGATGACATGATTTCATTATGAAGCAAATAATGTTACAACTTTAGTGTGGTAAAAACAAGAGCTAGACATAACTTATTGATATTAATATAATTTTGATCATAATTTATAAATGTGTGACTTATGTAGTAAATAGTATGTACATGTTGATTATCATTTTATTATGTGAGCAAAGCCCCCAAGATTGATTGGTTACAAAAATGTATAATAAGAGGTGTCTATCTAGAATAAGAGACACAATAATGTTGGGATTGAGAAGATATTCTATAATTTATTCAAAATTTTATTGACATGAGTCATCCCATTCAAATTTGGTATCCTTCTTAGGTAATTGTTTAAAATATTGTATTTTAGTTTCTAATTGAGCCATGAAACATTGTATAGCTTGTATATGACCTTGTAAGCATCAAATTTTCCTTAAATTAGATGGTGGTTTCATATCAAGTATAACTTTGAATTTCTTAGGTCTAATTCAATCCCTCTTTTTGAGATAATAAAACACAACAGATTGCTAAAAGATACTCCAAAAGTAGACTTTTTTGAGGGTCATGTTGATGTTTATATTTTGATAGTAAATCATCCACATAATCCTCAACTATTTTATGTTTTTAATCATGAAAAATATGAGTCATGGCTCATTGATAAAATGATCTTATAATTTTTAATCTCAAGGGCATGGAAATATAACAAAATTTTTCCCAAGGTGTGACAAATTATGTATTTTCCTTATATGTATAATTGATCTTGATTTGATTATATCCCAAATAACCATCCATAAATGATAACATATCATATCTGGTTATGGAATCCACAATCATATCTATGTTGGGAAGTGGAAAATCATCTTTAGGAAAAACTTTATTTAAATCTTGGTAATATGTATAACATCTAATATCTCCATTAGTATTCATTAGTGATATTATATTAGAAACCCATTTGGGATAGTCAACACCACAACTTAATATGACATATAAATGTCAATAAAATTCATTATTTACTAATAAATCAACTTCATTATAAATGTATCCAAAATTTGATTTATTTATAGTCCACTTATATGACATAGCCACTTGTGGATCAATTTCATGCATATATTTATAGTCCCATGAAAATAGTTCAAGGTAATCATGTAAATATTTTTGAATAGATTTACCTTCATAATATTTTGACATGGTGTTTGGTAGTATTCGTTGTGAGTAACTTTCAATGCCAAAATAAAACTTGATTATTTACTTATTAAGTAACATTGATTGATCTTCTACATATGGAGTAGTAGGAATAGTATGATGACCATCTAATTGTGTTTATGGTATGAAATCAACCCTTTTCCTAATATAAGCATGTGTATTTTTTTCATGAGGAAATATTTTTTCATGATGGAATGAAGTAAAGTTCCCATATGTACCTAAATATTCAAAAAGAGGCTCATTATTTATCCAATATAAATATTTATGGAGAGATTATGTTATCAATGAGTTTAGAATATACTAATGATAACTGAGAAATATAACTAACCTGATTGGTATCATCTAAGTGTATATGCATAGTAAGTATAAACTTAATAGGTTCATTAGATTTATTGAGGCCATGATAAGTGGACTTATCCTTGTATTCAAGGTATGAACATCTTTCATTGAAAAGGGTGGTAATGGGACAAACAATACCTTGGGAATGTTTACCTAACACTTGTCTAATGGTATATTGGCATTTTTATAAATATTTAATTCCAAAACCATATTGATTGATGTTGATTAATGAGCCATATGAGTGTGTTATAGATGAGAGTACATTAATAAGTGGATAATATGATGATAATTTGATGGGGGAGGGTAGCATATAGGGAATATAAGTACATGTGGGCCATTGTGCAATATTTGAAAGGATATTACTCTAAAGGATGTGTGTGTATATATCCTTGATAACTAAATTTAAGACATGAATGTAATGTAGAAGGAATTTTATTCATGTCATGAATCCATATTCAACCTTATAAAAGGTTATAATTAATATTATTAGGCATAACTTGACAAATAGTAGGAAGAGTACATGGGCCTAAGGTAATATTTAATGTAATTAACCAAAACACTTGGTGTGGAATGTTTTCAAATCCATGAATGCTCATGTTTGAAGTGGTTATATCTTTGGCTATTATGCCTAGAAAATTTAGGAAATAGATATTACAAATATTTAGTACACACTCATTATCAACAAACACCATTGTTACCAACTTATTATGTACATATACTTGTATATATAAGGGTAAATATTTATTAATAATGTGCTTTGGGTTAAGGTCCTATTTTTAAAAATAAATACTTTATTTTATCCATTATATGGTATTAATAATAGAGATGACATAATAAATTTCAACATTATTAGGTATAAATGTATTATTTAATGCATCATATATTATATCTTTATAAATTTCCTTTATTTAGAAAAGATATAGCATTGAAATTTTGGCATTGGTATTATTTAATTGATCTAGGATGCCAAATTCCTTGGATTAAGGAATTTGCCTCAATGAAGGGGAGGTAACATGATAAATATTACATTGTCTAGTATTAACAACATTAAAATTTAGATAAAAGATTCCCTACATACCTTTCAATACTATAACAATCTATATTACAATGAAATAAAGATTGATTAAAGTAAGATTTATATCATTATCAAACTTTAAGCATATAAAAATGAAATAAATAAAATCTTGAAAGGTGGGAATATATTTTAAAAGAAAATGCATAATCCTATGTAATATTTGAAAAATAATTCCATTCATTGAACCCATTATAGAAATGACGTAATATATTAAACAATATGACAATAGAATTTAAGCAATGCTAGTAACTATGAATAAAGTGCAATGTAAATCAATCAATGCTAATGTATATGAATAAAATATAATAAAAATAAAGGTATGGAGGTTATCTAAGTGAGGGTTTGATTGATTTATAGGCTCTCATTTATACATGCTTGTTCATTTATTAGTGTTGGCATAATGTTTGAGAGAACTAACTACAAAGGTAGAACCATTCATGTAGCCCACTAACCTTGGTTTCAAGGGTAAGTTGAGAATAATATCCCTAGGTGATACATTCATTTTAGGTGTACCAAAAATTAGATAGATAAAATAATCTTCCTATTGGTGTAAACAAGGGAACATAGACATTTTAAATATATTGTGAGGTACAAGGAAACTAAACTCTATGTTTAGTGTTATATTATGGCTATGACTATTGTGATAAACCCATCACACCATGATGTTTATAAATAGAACACCATGTCGCTCTTCATGAAAATCACTAAATTGTTTGAAAACTATCAGAACATAGTTTTTAAAAATAACAAAAGCAAATTAAAAATAATGCGAAAACAAAGGAAAAATATTTTTTGTATTTAGAAATCAATAAAATTTCAACCCATAGTCGAAATAAAGAGATTATGTGTTAGAATGATCCAAGGTGATCAGATAATATCTTTAGTGTCAACTTTTATCCTAGGTTGAAGAGATTCAATAATTTTGTGTTGCATATTACCCAAGGTTGAGTGTTATTTTATTTTAGTTTCAAGAGTTTACAAAATGTTAAAAAAATCATATCAAAAAAATCAAGGAAAAACAACAAGAAATGATCTAAAAATAGTAGGTTCACCAGAATGTTTAACCCTTTTAATTAATACGCATTTAAAATAACTTGAATTAAATTATTAAAATGGAAATACTGACATGTACTGATATGATATCAAAATATAATAATCTAACAAAAAAATTTAAATTAGAAACTTACTAAAAATAGTAAATTGAACTAGGGTTTTAGAGTGTTCCTCAAAACAATAATGGATCTAACTATGTAAACTTTCTATAAGTGTAAATTATGTTAAATTAACCTACAAACAGGGTTATATTAAAAATAAGGATTCATAATTTTTTGGGATAAGTCCATAAGAGATGGATATGGGTGCACTATGGCCTTGTCTAGATACTAAGGTTGCATCTTGAATGATTTTATTGTATATATGTTAATTTGAATTTATATGATTGATTTTGAGGATTGAATGTAATTATTTGTATGTTGATATGGATTATGATTAACTTATAATTAGAAAAAAAAATTCATGCACATACACTAGATATCAATTAGATAAAAATGGGTTAGTAAGGATAGTTTAGTGGGGCTTAGAAATACCTCATAATTTTGCATGTCTTACATAGCTAAAATGTGTCTTAGGCTGATGTATTTATCCATCCTATAGTGATTATGTGATTTGTGATGATACAACTAGAATTATTTATCTAGATTATTAATTGAAATGTTTAATAATAGATGCCTTTAACATGCAATGAAACACTATTTAAACTTAGATTTTGACTATTATAATGTTGCAAAGTTGAAATAGGAGAAAATAATGCATGTTTGAGTAGTGTGTAATGTTTTTTATAGAGAGTTATTATGGCGGTAGTGTGAGTAGCCTTGATGTGACTCTTTAGGAGAATATTCATAATGATTTATCTGACTTAATAAGATGTGAAAGATAACTATCGTGAAACATCTAAATTTTAAAAAGTAATTGTTAGAGTGTGGAAGATAAGGCCATGATAGGGGACATGGTTGTAGTGAAACCCTATCTAGCTAATGTGGAATTATCCCAAAATATATAAGGCTATTGATGCATGTCTGACATTATCCTATGGGATGAATAGGGATGAATTAAACTAAAATAGGGATGTTTATATGAAATTTTTAGTGTTTTCAAGACAATGAAGGCTCTCTTATATATTATAAGCTAACAAAATTGAGATTAGACCAAATAAGGGCAAGGATGTCAAGAATAAATATTTTTCAAGCATTAATGATTAGTTTCATGTGTAAATAGATATCCCCAAGGTGCATAAGCTGATATACAAAGTTACCTTGCACTAGCTAGGACATAATCATGCCCTAGTCAATACTAAAGAGGTGGAAATAATGGTTGAAAGTATAAGAAGTTTACATTCCTAGTTGATCACCTAGAGGATTGGTCCACTTGAGTAGTAGCATGCATGGTAATCACAAAATTATGTGCGATGGGAAGATGGGATGGTATTAATAAAAATATATCTACCTCATGCATAATATAGTCATAAAAAATGCAAAATATAACATCACTAATTTAATTTTTGATGATCTAATTTTAAGCATCAAGAAATTCCATAAAATTGGTAATTCATTCAGATGGGGTTGTATTCTTATTTTATTTGTACTTGATGAAATCAACATTCTAGATGAATATGGTGACAATGTGTGGTTCTACCCTATTTTAGATGTATCACCAAGTATGAGATACAATAATCATATGTGCCCTACACCTTATGATAAGTCATATAGAATGAAGATGCAAAGTTGGCATGATTCTATGGTCATGTCCTTTTGAAATGATTGACACATTCCATGAGGGTTACTAGAGATATATGATAAATATTCCAAATTTATTATAATGAGGCACCACTATCTAAGCATATATTATTTAGAGATAAAAATATGTCAGATTGGTTTAAATTTCCATATGTTTTTTCAACATATTATTTTGAATGTGCAAGAAATAGGGTGCCTAATATGTTGTGAAAGAATGTGAATATTGAGAAAATTGATGAAGATATCCTGATCCTTAAGGTGTTGTATAATTATCCTAGTAAGATGTTAGTGAGTGATGAAAATGAGTCAGATAGAGACTCAATAATTATTGACCCCATGCTTATTGAGATAATGGGGAAGTATCCACATTACATTTATTATGTCTTGAAGCCTACGAAACACATGGGGATGCACCAAGCTTAGCCAAAAAAAGATTAGGAGGATGTTGCAAATAAAAAGCCCATAGGTGTGCTAGTCATAGACAAAGAGTAAGATGAGTGATTCTTACTCATTACAAAGATAAAAAATAATATTCACCCATGCTAACCAAAAAATGTGACATCATTTAGTGGGGTGGGAAAGAAATATAAAGGGGAGAAACAAAATAATGTATGTGGAGGTTCAAGTTGAAGTTTAAGATTCAGATTGCATGACATATGAATAAGCAATAGGTGATGAGGATGAGGATGATGATTTATTGATGACTCTAATATTACCATTTAAACCTTATAAAAATTCACCATTAAAGAATCATGTACTAATACCATCAAATACATCCATTAAACCACTACCTAAGAAGCTCACATCTAACAAATCATCCCACATAATCTCCACCCAAGGATCCCACATATTCACTACTATAACTATATACCTCACCAAGGAAAATATAAGAACTATCTAGGCCTCCCAAGGATCCATCACATGTAAAGGTAAAATTTACATAATATCTCAAATTAGATACCTATACCATAGTAACACCAAAGGTTTAAGATCTAAAAGACAATCCATTAGATTTTGTAGCGTCTAAATATGGGGAGGCATCAGATTCTAATGGGATCTCTATAAAATTTGTTTTTGTTAAATTATGACACTATATAAAGTGATGAGAGTGAAAAAAAAATTTGATGAGGCACTAAACAACAAAGACATGGATTCAATGGAATAAGATTTGGGATTAGATGGGTTGGATAATGAAGGCCTAGGGGAGGAAGAGAAGAGGAGGAGGAGGAGGAGCAGAGAAAATACAAGTGATGGCAAAGGATTAAATGTATAGTGGGGAATAATAATTATATGATGTTAAAATGTTAGATAATGAATAACCTGATGATGGCACACATAAATACAAGCCACACCACTTAGGTAAAGTAACTTCAACATTAGACTCATAGAAGTATGTGTCATCTAATGAAGAAAGTGTTGGAGGAGAAATAATAATAATTTAAGAAGAATAAAAGAATGTAATTAACAATAATTTATTTTTATGGATCTCATTATAAGAAAAAATAACATCCACTCAAACATGAAAAAAATGTATTTTATACTTGAAACACATTTAATGAGTTGACATTTGAACCACCAATAAATTGTGTAAAAAATGAGTAACTACACAAATTGGATGGTGAACATGAGATCTTGCACAGAGACCCTACAAAGATGATAAAAAATAATCAAGTTGTGCACTAGTGCAATTAGCTACAAAAGTGTTAGAAAAATATTTTAAATAAATCAACTGTGAGAAGTAACAAGAAGTGGTTGGATGAAGTTGACCAAAATCATGTAGTTTCAAAGAAAAATCTAACAATTATGGATCCAAATCTCTTAAAACTTTACACATGGGTCCTTCCTCATCAATAGAATCGACCTGGAGGGTTTAAAGGACATTGAAAATTTGATTTTAATGGTGGATTGATTATTGAGAAATAAAGGCAAGAGTTAGAGTGCCAAATAAGAGGAACAATAAAAAAAGAATGATTAATATGAATCGGATGAGCATATGCTTTTTATCTCCAAAAAAACTCAAAATTTGTATAAAATGTAATATTAATATTTGCACACCAAATAGAGATAATTATTTCACACTTGTTCGATGTCTAGAATAAATAAAATATATAAGAGGCATAGCTTTTCTAGACTAAGGAAAAATCTAATAGGAAAATAATACTCAAGTAGACAGATAAACTAAGAGTGAAAATCAAGGAAAAGTGCCAATATCTAGAGAAACGTTTTAATTTTCTTGAACTCATGGACATAGATGAGGATAACATCTTTTGAGAGATGTTAGAAGGACTATCTCCCAAAATATAGGTTTTCATGCTAAAATAAAAATAAATCTAAGACCATTCATAAGCACTTTGAGGTTTTATCAAGAGAAGTTCCCAAAAGGGTCAAAGTAATATAGGACACAATCACCAAATGGAGTGTTTTTGAATAAATGTTCAAAAGGGATGACCTAAATTTATGATATACCAACAAGACATAGAAGGGTTGTCTAGGGGTGGACATAAAGACTAGTGTGGTATGATGTTGGATCTCAATGTTGGCCAAGTATATAAGTACATTTTTTTTTGTGGGGGGGAACACTTGAGGGGTGAAATGGATGCATACATATTGTAAGTATGACACACAAGTGTTATGGGGTGTAAGACTCAATAAATAAAATTAATCCCCAGTTTTGATGAAGTTTAAAAGATCTCCAATAGACTTAGAAGTGCAAAAGGATAAGGTTACATAGATGTACCAAAAAACCTAAAAGTTCTCATATTAGAAGGCTTAATAAAGTATCAACATGCATTGATGGTGGTAGTATGGTTGAAAAAAACATGGAGTGTGATGAATGAGAAGGAGGTTTCGTAAACCACATAACACAAAATGAGCTTCAATTTAAGAATATAGCAAAGAATGGATCTTCAAGGATGCTAACATTAAGCCAAAAAAAATTAATAAGTGATATTGAGTGAATCTAGTGTAATGTGGCATGGATATAGGGTTTTTTAGTAAATATATTTAGTGTAAATCAGTTACATAGATAGAAACTAGTTGCACATTTTGTGGAGCATGCATTGATTGAATTGTAACTACAAGGTATTGGCTTAAACCTATAAAAGCCAATATTGTTTCCTAGATTATGTTGCTGATGTTACATTCTAAGTTTATGATTGTTGAGGAATTTATTATTCTTATGATCTCAATTTATTATCATTATTCTTTAACTTACAGTGCCAATAGAGATACTAAGTATAAAGCATATATGAAAAGGAGTTAACATTTTGTACATGGTTAATGCCCTCTATTTTTCTTATTGATTTATAATGTCTATGTTGATCTGTTGTTTTAAATTTTATACATGATCTATAATATATTATTAAATAATTTAATTTTTTTTGTGTGTATGTTATAGGGGACTTAGGCAGTGGTTGGTCATCTCTACAATTAAACCAATTTTACCCAATTTTTTTCTCCTTGCACCTTGAGTGATCTCTCAATTTCACTTTTGTGATATGATAGTGAAATGAGTATCATTTTTAGAGTAAAGTGTGTGTATTTTAGGATAATAGTAGGCACATAGAATATTTACCAAAAAAATTGGTAAGAAGTGCACACCTTTTCTAGATCCAAAGAGAGATAAATTAGTCATCATTTTAGAAGTAACTAGGGATAAATTAGAGAGTAAGGTTGATGAGGAATTAATGGAAATTTAATAATTATAATTTCCTAACTCATGTTTTCACTACAAAGAGTGGTATCAAAATTTAACTAGTATAAGATAAAATATTATAACCATTATATGTCAAATAACGAGTTAGAGATGAAAAGGGATGGCATGGTTATAAGTGTAATTGTAGGTGTAAATTATTGGCATAGTGTTTAATCATTGATGTTAATATGATGTCATTAATATCAAAGTGTGTTTTCATTGATGTCTAGATGCATCTGGTGAAGATGCATGGTGAGTAACCTGAATGAGGTTGGTGTCTAGATAAGCAGGGTAATGTGTGTTGTAACAATATTATGATAATTGAAGGTATGTAATGATTTCCATGAGAGAGAAAGGTATAGGTCCAAGTGTCCTATATCTACTTGGTTGATGTTGTGTTAATGTCATGACATGGAAGGAATAGGTCAAGGCATCAATGTATCTTGAAAAGTCTTGTCTAGACCTTGTGAGAAGGTATGTGTAGGTAGTATGGTGAAGTGATTGAGATTAGGTATATGAGAATTTATTTGGAATTGTATTGGCTTGAGATTTAGGTGCAAAATCCTTCATAATTTTTTAAATTCATATCTTTGAGTACAAGTACTTAAGTATCCTAAACATAGTCATATCATGAAAACACCTTATATGAAGGCATGGACTTGGTTTCTTGGTGATATGAGTGGTATTAGGAATGTGAGAAGATGTATGATAGTAGTTAATTATGGTAATATTTTGTATAACATGATAGTGAGGTGTTGAAAACATGAAAACAAGCATGAAGGTCAAGTACTTGAGTAACATAAGACTAATCATGGTATGAAAAGTCCTTGTAAGAAGTTTTGAGCATGGTGGCTTTGTGAGATGGATGCACAAAGACATAAGAGACTATATTAGGTTACTTGAGTATGTATATGAGGTTTTGGATCACTAATTAGAATCTCAAGGTGAGCCTATAGAGTTAAGACCTATAAATCTAGTCTATAACTAGACTAGTCCTAGACCCTGCCTAACCTAATGAGGCATCATAAGATATTATCAAGACATATGAAGGATGATTGAAATTTTTTGAACATATTATATGTTGTGTGAGAATTTGAGTGAAGTATTGACATATTTAAAAGAGGTTTAAAATTCATTTCAAGACCTAATAAGGTGTGAAGACTCAGGTGTAGAAAGCAAGATGGTAAGATCATGGCCTAATGAGGTATCATGATCAGTTTCCAAGGCATGTGTCAATAAGTGAGCATTAAAAAAGGTGTTTCAAGATGTTTTAAGCATGTTATTTAATTTTTAGTTAAATATTTTAAGGTTAAGGTAAGAAAAAGTGTTTTAAGGTCTCTCAAGTACATAAGATGAAGAGTTGTCTACTTGAGAAGGTTTTTAAAGTGTTCATTGGCATGGACAACATCTACATAAGGACCTAAGCTATTCATGGTAGATGAGGAATTATTATATATTAATTTTCTAGGCATTGGTTTTTTGAATGAAGGATTAAGCTTTATGAATGATTGTTAAGATTGGAAGATGGTTTAAACCCTCAAAGAACCCTAACAATGACCCGATCTAAAAGATCTTATTTAAAACAACCCAGAATGGTCTCAAATGGATAGATAAATGATTGGATCATGTATTCAACTTGGGAACATTTGCTTATTCAAGCACCACCCATCCCTCCTCAAGAACCTCAAACTTTCCCATCATGGAGGTCAATTTAAGAAAACTTCCAAATGAATAAGGAGGAGGTGTTGAATGCCAATCCAATACAATTTAAGATCCAAAAAATAGGAGCTATAGTTGAAAGATAATTCAAGAAACAATAATAACATAATTATAATAATGATATCTCTGATAATGAATGTTTTATTGATCAAATTTATAGATCCAAACATATGCCTATCTCTGAGAAGAGATGTCTAATTTCATTTTAGAGATACATCTATTTTTATACATACTTTAAAGGTAGGAGGAGGATGTAGATGTTCACCAATATTAAGGGAGATGAAGTGGTTTGACTTTCATGATTTACAATATTACAAAATTCAAGAAAGTACTATTTTCAGAAACTTACTATTTTTAGACTACACTATTAAAATTAAAATTTAGGACACTTCCATTGGGATTTTAGGGGTAAAAATACATTGAGAATATCTCCATGACATCTTATCTCATTCTCCTCATTCTTATATTTCCAATGGTTCAAATGGGGAGTCAAACAGAGCTATGGTGCAAAAGTTATGGCTCCCAAAAGTTTTACCACCAATTGGGGTAGAACCATCACTCAAATTATCACCTTGAAATGTTACTCAGATCATTCCTTCATCCTTGAGAAGAAATAGTCCCCATTTCATCAATATTTGTCATCAAATGTAGTATTTGTGTTTTGATTTGATTCCTAATGCATACTTGGAATGAACTATGATTTATCGAGTTATGAAGGGTTTAATTATTCACCATTTCTATTTGACCATCAATCTATGGATGGAAGGCCATGAAACTACTCATATTAGTATATATGTGCTTCTGTTATTATGTTATTTGTGTAGTCAGAGCTGTAACATCATCCCTTTTGGATTTTATGGCTTGACCACCATGAGAACAAATTTCTTGGCACTAATCAGGGAGATAGATGTAGAAGGTGGTACCGTTGGTACCCTGTAACACCATGTCCTAAGAGTGAGGGTGATCCTTTGAGTTCTTGATTCAGATATGCCATGTCAATCATACATGAATGGATGACCAAGGATTACATCTCGAACATCGAAATTGACCACATCACACAAGACCTCATCTTGGAAAGGTTTTATTACATAGGAGAGAAGACATTAGTGGGTGATATAGAGGTTTCTCCCTGGACTCAACCATCCAATACTATATGGCTTTGGGTGAGGCTTCATGGATAGATTTAGGCTTTTTACAATATTAATAGAGATTATATTCTTTTGAATCCCACTATCAAGAATGAAATGTAGAGGCTTACCTTTCACCCATAACTTAGAGTGAAAAAACCTTTCCTTGTCATCTAACCTCTCCTCATGGGTGTGTGATGAAGAAATGATGGTATCAAGCTCAAAATCTATAATTTATTCTTCATCCTCTTTGACTGTAGGGTGTGTATGAGGTAGAGCAGAAGATGTTGAGGATTATGACTTAGAAAGTAGGGATTTGATGGCTCAACATTATTCTTTTGGGGTAACCACACCATTTCCTAGCCTTCACTTCCTTTTTCTTCCAATTTTGGCCTTGTGTTTGACCTTCTTTATCACTTTTCCATTTTGAAGGTTGACTCTTCATATTCATTCTTCTATGCTTCTACTCAATCTTCACCATGAACTTGTACACCTCACCAAGGGTTTATAAATTGAAGAGTTCCATTTCCCCCCATAAATACCATTGTATTCCACCAAAATATTTGAGAAAATTGTGTTTCTCACTTTCTTGGATGCCCAATCTCACAGAAAGAGAATGAAAAATGTCAATGTAATCTTAAACAGACTATTCTTTACCTTGGAAATGTTATTGCCACTCTATATAAAATTCATCATATGCTCCAATGGGGTAGTATTCTTCCTTTACATCTTCTATGAAATCATCCTAAGTAGGTTCCACTTCAAGGCCAATATCATCCATACTAAATATCTTCTTGTACACTTCCCACCAATATTTGATAGGCAATGATGCTTTCAAAAGAGTAAAAGTGATCTTCTGTTTATCAGTGAATTTATTTATAGAAAAATAGGATGACAATTGATCCAAAAAAAATTATACTACATCAAAATTGATTTTTCCTTCAAATTGAGGGATATAAAAATTCACATGAACCTTGAAGGGTGTTGGGGCATTAAAAAGATGTGGGTTGTAGATGAGGAGCTAGAATTTCCCATCGAGATTTTTTAGAGAATTTAGGTGAATTGTTGTAGCATCTATGCTTATTTATAATGAAGGGATTCATTCAAAATTTCCTTAAAATGATCATGTCTTGATGTTTTCCACCATTTTATGTTGTTTGGAGTGAACAGGTAGATAGTTTGTTGGTTCTATTATTTTCCACCCAAGCTTCCTATAATCTAACCTCATCTTTGGGATCATACACTATAAATAAAAACCAATTTGATAACACAAATCCAAAACTTAGGATATTTTTTTGAAAGATAATTCAATAAACAATAATAACACAATTTTAATAATGTTATTTCTGAGAAAAGATGTTTTATTGATCAAATTTGTAGATCCAAACATATGCCTATCTCTGAGAAGAGATGTCTAATTGCCTTTTTAGACTACATCTATTTTTATACATAATTTTAATGTAGGAGGAGGATATGTAAGGTCACCAATATTTAGGGAGAATAAGTGGTTTAACTTCCATGATTTACAACATTATAGAATTTGAGAAATTACTATTTTTAAAAACTTACTATTTTTAGATTGCACTATTAAAATTAAAATTAAAATTTAGGAAACTTTTGTTGGGATTTTAGGGGTTAAAACCATCTATAATATCTCCATGCCATATCATAATTTTCTCCTTGTTCTTATCTTTAAAAAGGTTCAAACAGGGAGTCAAATAGAGCTATCGTGCAAAAGTTATGGCTTTTGAAAGTTTTGCCACCAATTGGGGTAGAACCATCGCCTAAAATGTTTCTCGGATCAGTTTTAAAGATTATAAAGCCCATATATCTCCCATAAATAACCAAAAATATTCCCATAATGGAATTATATCCAAGAATTCATATAAAACAAGAGATAATTCCCAAGATTTAAGAGTGTTTACCTAATCCCCAAGCCAATTCATGAATCTATTCATCCCACTCTATCAAATGAACAAATCCTCCCTCTCACCACATCCATTTTGGAGTAAAGTATGGTTTTATGTAGGAATAATGATAATCCAAGTGAAGATACTAATTATCCAATTGAATATGATGAAGACACTTCAAGTGAAAATGATGAATAACTCATCATTAGCACTGCCTTGGTGAAGAAAAAAGCAAATCAATCTTTAGAGATGAAGGGAAAAGTGACCTTGATGATGTGGTAGTATAATGTGAAAAAAATAACACTATTGAAGGTGAAAAAATATCAATTGATATGGTTTCATAAGTTTCCTATCCAATTATCCACCTCAATGAGGTCATGGATGATTAGGAACAACAGTTCTTAGATCCTCTTAATGAGTTAAGATAAATAATTACAATAGATATGAATTTAAATATATTTCAAGATGTTTCAAGTGGTAAAATAGAGGTATAATATTATCTTGAGATCACGTGTTTGTGTGATAATGATGATCTTATTTATTGTTGCAAGGAGGAACTAATGAAATTTCCTCCAAATGAACATGAAGACAACAAGGCAAACAATATACAAGAGAGTGACCTTAATTGATTGAGACAACAAAAATAATAATATGGGAACCCCCAAGAGGTCATCTAAGACAAATCACATCATTTCATGGAGACTTGAGAAGCTTAAGTTGATGCTAGAATTATCAACCAAGATGTGATCACTTTTGAGGTGAGTTCAAACATCAAGGAACTGAATGAGGTGAGTCTTGGGTCACAATATGAATATGTTTTCATAAGTAGCATGTTTTATGCCAATAAATCACTTGAGATTATGTCAAATGAGTTTCCAAGTAAGAGGTCTATTCCATAAAACATCATATTTAAGAGGTAACATGTGCTACATCATTTTTTATCTCATAGAGGAGGTGTTTGCATAAAATTTCCTTTTGATCTAGGAGGAAGATGTCTTGAGGTTAGTTGTAGTTATTAGTATTCTTATGTTTTTAATTTCATAAGTGATTTTAGTAGAAGTGTGTGTGTGTGTGTGTGTGTGTGTCTTAATTTAGTGTGTTTTTCTTGTTTTACTGTATGATTTGGAGGTATCAATTATATTTACTTGTTTAAGGCTTTTATAATCAATTTTAAGGTCTAATCAAGTTTGAATTTGAGAGATGTGCGACTCTATAGCCAAATGGATGGACTAGGCATTTGATCTGAGATGCATAGAAAGCATGCAATCCCAAGATGTCATCAAAGATGTTGGCCAAAATTAGCCACCATGGGTAGGTGTAATTCAAAAATTTTATGTACTTGATCGTAACTCTGTTGATAGCCATTATAAAGGTCTTGCATTGGTTATTATTGATCTAAGATGATAGGTAGTGTGTCTTCATTGAAATATTACAAGGTCCTCTATAATGGTCTAGTGAGTAGTAGGGTTAAGTCACTTTGTCTTATCATCAAATGGTTATTTATTTTACCCTTCAGAAGGTGTTTAACAAAGTTTAAGATTATTTTTATAAGATTAAGGTAATTACTCATTTTGTCTTGTGCTTGTCCAAGCTACTCCATGTCAAGTCCAAGTTGTTTTATGGGTGATAAAATTTTATAGGGTCTTTTTAGGTCATGTGGTACATGTCAAACTCATATTTTTACTTTTTTACTATGTACAACTTGAAAAATGATACTTATTTCACCTTTATAACAATATATTCCATTTCAAGTGTTATCTTACTCATTTTATAATGTTCAAGGAAGGAATATTATAATAAATATCAAGTAAATGGTTTGAATATGTTCTTTACATGTTGATCCACCTCTGTACAGGCTTAAAGAGATTCCATCAACACTTTTTGCTCATCTCCAACAAAGTTCCAAGGAAAATATGGTTGTTTTCATTACTATAAAGGGGTATTTAGAGTCATTATTATAGTTTTTACAAGTAAATATGGTCTCAAATAACCTCCATGGATTCTTCTATCCTCTATAGGTCATATACTTGCTTAGGAGTGTGTAACAAGTCCAAAAAAGGTAAAATTTTCATTCTTCCATTGAGCTCCTTACAAGCAAAAGAAGCTAATTTTAAAATGATTGGTTCATGAAGGAGAAAATGAGTTGGTTAAAATAATTTTATGGGTATATGGGTGCACCTATTCCCTCAATATTCCATGCATTATTTATAGGTTACATGGGCTTAACTTTATGAACCATTGTTAACAAGAAAAGTGCACTAAAACCCTCCTAATACTCCACTAACTCAGTTTCAATCAATTTTATGGAATTTTAGAGCTCATTGATCAAAATAAAGGATGTTTTTAGGTCTTATATGATCCTTGTTGTCCCCCAACATATTCATTTGGCACGTGTGGGTATTGTGGTGGCCGGAAAGGGGCTCTTTTTATTGATTTATGAAGGTGGCAGGCAGGGTTGTGATGGTTTTGCATGATTATTATCCCAAGTGTTTTTTTAGTGGTATTATATGTCATATATTTGAAAACCATCACACTAAATTTTGAAAACATCACACTAAAATTTGAAAACCATCACACTAGAATTTCATGCAAAACCATCACACTAAAATTTGAAAATGGACATTATTTAATGTGACTAATATTTTAGTGTTTTTTTAGTGGTATTATATGTCATATATAGTCTCCAATACTATGGGCTTGCATTAGGCCTAATTAAGCCTAATTGGGAAAGATGGGTGTTGAGAAAGTGGGTCTAACTTGGGATTTAGATAATGAAATTTAGGGTGAAGAGGTAAGGGTATAAATGGTACTCAAATATACTTTATTTTTTACTATAAATGTTTTGAAAATTTCAAATCAAGGAGATTTGTATCTAAACATGGCTAAAGGAATAAGCCTCAAAAGAGCAAAAGATGAGAACTATGAGAGAGATTACAGAACAAATGTGAAAATATGATTGGATAAATATATTCAAAAGACGTTAAATTAAAGATAGGAAATTATACCCCAAGATATGACTTGTCACTTCATAATCACTCATAATGGGTAATTTTAAGGAGTTGATAATCTCCTATGACACCTTGACAAAGAAGAAGATCATTCCAATAGACACACATTGAGGAAAGTTTCATGATTGTTATTTGATATTTTTTATTGATTATAACTCAATTATTCATGAGATGAATCTTGTCATAAACCTCTCCTACACCCATCTTCTCTCTCCTTCTCATTTTATTCTATATGTATGGCTTGTTTTAACATTGAAATGGATCCTTCCACCATGATTATGGTGTATCCCTACTCTTTTATATGCCTATTGATCAATAATATTGTTGTTTTACCTCATTCTATGTCTATTTATAGTGTAATGATTTGAATTGTTGATTTAGGCAAGTGTAGACTTAGCTCACCTTGTCTTGTTGTCATATTCTACTTGCCTTCTTGCAATTTGGTTCTCTATTGTAGGTTTTAAAGAGTTTCATCAGGGGTTCTAAGTGGATTATAAGTGGAAAACATCTTCCCTTATATTCTCACATTGATTCACCTCTTTGTAAATGATTGATGTAATACATTATTTTAGGATAAGTGTATGTTATTTCAGTCTTATAGGTCTTAGTGCACATGCAAATCAGCGATATGGGTCACAAAGTTTGGTACATCAACACCCTAGTTTATTTTTATTTTAGTTATATCTCCATTTTCCTTTGAAATTAGTACCTTATTTAGTGATTCATCATGAGATATAGTCCTATCTAGAGGTTCTCTTCAACTATAAGGCCACCCATAACCTTTGAAGACATCCCATGTTATCCACTTAAGTGAGGAGGCTTGAAAAACATCCTCAAGGGTGAAACATTTTATGATAATAGTTATGACACACCCGGTGGGATAAGATAATTTCATACATTGAAGAGTG
Source organism: Torreya grandis (assembly GCA_037957365.1). Taxonomy (NCBI): domain Eukaryota; kingdom Viridiplantae; phylum Streptophyta; class Pinopsida; order Cupressales; family Taxaceae; genus Torreya; species Torreya grandis. The sequence goes on from JARHVA010001142.1 coordinate 3,019,609, forward strand.
ATTGGTGTTACTATTTAATAGACCAGCCTTTATAGACATAAACACAAGCATGAATGGTGACTCTGAGATCATTCAATTAGTTTTAGCATCCTAGGTATTCTTTCACAAAAGTAGTACTTGTATTTTGCCTTTATCATGAAGTTTTATGGTTGAGTTTGGATTGGATTTTTATTTTAATAAATTTGGTGAGCCATATCAATCCTATGTTTATCCTCATTAGTAGCATGTTGATCTTTATTAATAGCATAACAAGTCATATCAACCCCATGTTGAACCATACCAGCCTTGCTATCAAGAGTATCATCCTTCCTCTTTTACTCAAAAACCTTACCAAGCTTGTCAACCTTTATATAAATCTACCCAAGCTTACCATCAGTCATATATGCCACCTCCCACCACAATTCAACCTCTTTGGCAACCTATTCATTCATATAATCAGCCTTGTCAAGACCATGTTTCCCCTAGCCAAAAAATTTACATTTATACTCAATATATATCAATATTAAAAAAAAATCTTTTATACTATGAGAGGCATATGATAGAACTTGATATACAAAAGGAGTATGGTCTAAATGTCCTTATTCATCTCATTCATATTACAAGTTATCATTTATTTCATATGTCTATGTATGGTCATTTATGTCAAAATAAGAATGAGGTATGGTGATCCATTTGAATGTATTATGATTAATAGTGAGTAATTATGAAATGAGTGATTATAGGTTCTTGATGAAGGATGATGTCATGTAGTGATGAGAAGGCTTGAACATGGAATATATAGTATGGTAAAATAAGGAGCATGATGGATCTAGGATATGAATACATAATATCCATATGACTATGTATAATAACATTTGAACATGTTTTTGAATCATTAAATCACTAATGTGTGTCTCAAAGTGTGACTACAGAGGTAAGACATATAGGTTTAATATGCAAATAAACTAGTCTTAGACTATGACTAATCTATCTAAGGGTCCAAAGATGTTAATAATACCTATGAAGGATAAATAATAGTGGTATAGAATTTAATAAGATAATTAAACATGATAATTAGTTGTAAAGTACATCTATAATGGTGGGAGGTCAGGTATTGAGGCTTAGTCCTTATATGAGAAATGTAGTATGAAAACACAAGATTGGTAGCTTGATGACATGAATAGTATAAGACTTATGTGAATAAGGTTAGAATATTTTGATCTTGGTATGATGTCATTTGACATGTGTATGACTTGTTAAAAACATCACAATAGGCTACTAAGTGTGTTTAAAGGTCAAAATGTAATTGGTAATTTAAGGTCTAGTATACATGAAAACCTAGTGTGGCCTAATGAAGGGTCAAGATGAGTTTCTAAGGTGTTAAAGCATATGTGAGCATGGATTGAGGTTTTAAATTTTTTATAAATCATTTTGATGAATTTTTAGGCCATGGATTGAAGGAAAAAGCAAGAAAACATGTTTTGAGATCTCCTATACATGCATAATGAAGAAATGAGAGCTCAAGAAGGATCTTTTGATGCTCATTGGCATGTGTGATAATTGCAAGGGAATATAATTTTTTTTTGTGAGATATAAAATGGTAATAATATTTTTTTACAATAATTAGGAAGTGGTTTAAGGGATAGAGTTTTATGAGCAATTGTTAAAGATGGAAACTAGTCTAAAACCCTTGCAAAACCCTTATAGTGACCCGATTGAAAATATCTTCATAGAAAGTTCTTAGAATGGTTTATTTGATAAATTTTTATGACTAGATGTGGTATTGGACTCCTCCAATCATCTCAAAGTATTAGTGGTTTGTCAAAGCATCAAGTGCAACCTAAAAAAAAACCAATATTTATGAATACTTTGATGTTACAGGAAAGGTTGACTAGGTCAAGATTACACAATGGATGGAGGTTGAAGGTAAATAAATTTTATTTATGTATATGGTGTTATTTTTTAAATTTATATCATTTGTGTCAACTAATTGTCTCAATCAAGTTGACCTATTGCTAAATTGGCTAACAATGAAGAAAGTGAGAAAATCTAGGCAAGAGTGAGAAAGTATTTAGGGATGAGTTTGAATGGATTAGAGATGAATAAAATTATTTTGGGTATTTATTTAATACATATACCTCATGTTACCATATTTTATAAAGTTTTAATATTATCACATCCAAGAAAAAATTTACTCTCAAAGTGACCTATCTAAGTGAGTCAAGACAATGAAGGAGTAAGGTTCAATGATTGATCTATTTGTTATATATTTGCCATTAGACCTCTATATATTTTAATTTCAAGTTAATCTTAGCATTTATTATTGTTAGGATCTTAGAGTACAATTGATTACTTTTGTATAAGCAACTAAACACAGAATTGAAACCAGAAGTAATAAGTAACTAGAAATCAGAAACAACAAATAATAAGAGATACAAGAAATAATACAATCTATATTAAACTCTTCTAGAAGGAAATACAATGAAGAAATCTCTCTCTCCTCACACCTCTCAGATGTACAGTAATTATGCCTCAAGATATTCTCTCTCTCTCTCTCTCAATCAATTACAATCAACTCAATTACTAAATTGTTCTAGCAATCATGGAACAAGATTTTTAATAATATTCTTGATTCTTGCAGATCTTCTTGATCTTGATTATCTTGCTCCAATTACAATACTACCCCATGGGTCTCTTAAATAAAATTGAAAAGCAAAAAATAATTAGAAAAATAGACTCAAGACTAATTTTAGTCTTTACATGCAAACTAACTATTCTCCTAAAAATAACAATTCTAGAAACGCACAAAAGTCAGTGTCAGTCTGAAGATGACCGATGTCAACTGACCCCTAACCGATGTTAGTTGGTTCTGACCAATTTCACTGATGTTAGTCAACCCATAACTGATGTTGGTTTGTTTTGACCGATGCTGATTATTGTGTAAGCCCAACAACCTCCACACTAGCTCATTAGTGAAGCTTTGAGCTCCACAACTCAACAATCTCCCACTTGGAGATAAACAACTGCACCTGTACCTATATAACAACATCCTCTAAACATCTCTAGCTTGTTTCTCCCTCTTCAAGTTCAGTCTTGAAGACCAACAAAATTTGAATGAAGATTCAACTTCTCATTTGTTACCGGCTTTGTTAACATATCAGCAGGGTTCTTATCCATATAGATCTTTTCCTAGCTTCAACTGTCCATCCTCCAATACTTGTCTGATGAAGTGGTACCTAAGCTATATATGTTTGGTTCTTGATTGAAAGGTTGAATTCTTTGCCAAATTAATTGCACTTTGACTATCACTGTACAATCTACAACTCTCTTGCTCCTTTCCCAACTCTTCCATGAACTGAGTCATCCAAATCATTTCCTATCTAGCCTCTATGATTGTAATGTATTCTACCTCTGTAGTAGACAAGGCAACAACCTTCTGCAACTTTGAAATCCAGCTAACCACCATTCCACCAATAGTGAACACATATCCTATGGTGCTTCTTTTACCATCCAAGTCACCTACCATATCTGAATCTACATACCCATGTAGAGAAGTGTTTGACCCTCCATAGCATAAACACCTACTGTTGGTCCCTCTCAAATATATAAGAATCCACTGAACTACTTTTTAGTGTTCCTTTCCTGGATTGGCCATAAACTTACTGACAACTCCCACTGCTTGGGCAATATCTGGTCTAGTACATACCATTACATACATCAAGCTTCCTAACTACTGAAGCATATGGAACCATATATATCTCTTCATCCAAATATCCATGAAGAAATGATGTCTTAACATCAAGCTTCTCAAGATGCAAATCCTCAATAGCAATTAAAGACAATACAGTCTGAATAGAAGTCATCTTTACTATAGGAGAAAAATTTTCACCAAAATTAATACCTAGTTTCTATGCAAATCCCTTTACTACCAACCTGGCCTTATATCTCATTTGTCCATTCTCTCCTTCCTTTAACCTGTATACCCATTTGTTTTTTAGTGCTTTCTTTCCGACTGGCAACTCAACCAAATCCCACATATGGTTCTCTTCCAAGGAATCAATTTCCTCATTCATGCCATGCTCCCACTATTTCCTAGATTCTACCTACATTGCTTCATCAAAGCTTTCTAGTTTCTCCACCATCAGTGAGCAACGAGTAGTATAAAGAAGGGGAATAACAAATTAGAGGTTTACTTACCCTTTTAGACCTCCTTATGGGCATTTGAGACTCATTTATAGCTTGTTGTCCACCTAAATTTTCTTCTAACAGTGACCGATTCTAGTCATCTCTAATCGATGTCAGTCTGCACCCAACTGATGTCAATTCCTCTTGATCAATGTCAATTTACACCTGACTGACATCAGTCTCTACATGATCGATATCAATTTCCACCTGATCAACATTAGTCTCTGTGTTTTTCTGTAAGTGATGATTTTTACTTATGAGCTCATTTTGGATCATAACATCTTCCAAATCAAGATTGCCCTGCTTAGAATTATTCAGCCTTTTGAGCTGATCACTGTACATCACCTTCTCATTAAAAACCAAGGCTTTCCATTTCTTAAATGTGTCAAAAACATCAGATTTCCTCTTTATGCAATAAACCCATACCTTTCTTGTAGCATCATCAATAAAAGAAACATAATACTGTGATCCTCCAATAGAAGCTACTTGAGCTGGTCCCCACACGTCTGTGTGAACAAGCTCCAACTTGTGCTTCTTCTTTGTTGACCCAGTTTTGAGAAATCTCACTTTCTTTTATTTCCCAAAAATACAATGCTCACAAAAATCTAGATCTATACTTTTCAAATATGAAAGCTTAGCTTTTGACTTAAGAACATTCATTCCCTTCTCACTCATGTGACCAAGCCTACAGTGCCACAACTTTGCATCTACATCTGAAGTAGATAAAATAGAAGGAGAATAATCAGTAATACAAGTAGATAGATAAAGTGTACCTACTCTCTTACCTTTTGCTAATATAAGTGCACCCTTGGAAACTTTCCAAGATTTAGCTATGAGAGTTACTGTGCAACCCTCATCACCCAACTTTCCTACAGAAATTAGATTCCTCTTCAGGATGGGTATATGCATGACATCCTTCAACACCCATGTGTTGCCATTCTATAATTTCAGCTATACTTTTCCTTTGCCAACAATTTTACAAGGCTTATTATCCCCTAAATAAACTTTTCCAAAATCTCCATGGACATAATCATTGAAAAATTCTCTATTTGGGGTTGCATGGAAAGAGGCACCAGAATCTAAAACCCATGATTCTACTTTATTATCCAAAGAAAATATAAGAGCATCTTATGCAACAATACCTGTAACTTTTGCTTCTTTATTACCTTCATGCTGATTTTCTTTGTTATCCTTCAACCAACAATATTTCTTTTCATGCCCTTTCTTTCCACAATTCCAGTAGGTTATTCTGCCATTTCTAGATTTGGATCTACTTCCCATCTTTGACCTTGATTTCCCTTGCTTTCCCTTCTCTCTTTGCCTTCCCCTACTTTCAACACTTAAAGCATTACCTGATGTTTCCCCTGTGCTTTTCTTACAAATTTATTCATTCAAGATTACACTAACAACATCATCAACTTTCAAGATATTTGAAGCAGATGTAGTATTACTAACTACCATTACCAAACTATGCCAACTTTCAGGTAAAGAGCATAAGATTAAGAGAGCCTTAATTTCATCATCAAAAACTATTTTGACTAAATTTAACTGATTTACTATTGTATGGAAATCATTAAGATGACTAGATACAAATCCACCTTCCTACATTTACAAATTAAATAATTGCTTCATAAGATATACCTTATTTGAAGCTGAGGGTTTTTCATATAAATTTGCCAAAGTATCCATTAACTCTACCGTTATCTTTGCCTATGATAAGTTGGAAAACACAAAAGCTACCAGGATCAACCTTATAGATCCAAGAGCCTTTCTATCAAGAACATTCCATTCTTCATCTTTCATATCTATGGGCTTCCTTGAAACCCCACCCAATGGTAAATACAGATCTTTCTGATACAGATAATCTTCAATCTGCATCCTCCATAATTGATAATTTTTGCCATTGAATTTCTCCATTCTTAGTTTACTTTCTTTTGCCACTGCTTTACTCCCACTCAATCAGAAACCCCTGTGAGTGAATTATGTAATCAACAAACACTAACACTCTCTGATACCAGTTGTTATTGTATACACATAGCTCTGATACTAGTTGTTAGTGTCTTAGAGTACAATTGAGTACTTTTGTATAAGCAACTAAACACGAAATTGAAACTAGAAGCAATAAGTAACTAGAAATCAGAAACAACAAATAATAGGAGATACAAGAAATAATACAATCTGTATTAAACTCTTCCAAAAGGAAATATAATGAAGAAATCTCTCTCTCCTCACACCTCTTAGATGTACAGTAATTTTCCCTCAAGAGTTCTCTCTCTCTCTCTCTCAATCAATTACAATCAACTCAATTACTGAATTATTCTAGCAATCATGGAACAAGATTTTTAATAATCTTCTTGATTCTTGTAGATCTTCTTGATCTTGCTTATCTTGCTCCAATTACAGTACTTCCCCATGGGTCTCTTAAATAGAATTGCAAAGCAAATAATAATTAGAAAAATAGACTCAAGACTAATTTTAGTCTTTACATGCAAACTAATTATTCTCCTAAAAATAGAAATTTTGGAAATGCACAAAAGTCATTGTTAGTCTAAATATGACCGATGTTAGTCGACCCCTAACCAATGTCGGTTGGTTCTGACTAATTCCACCGATGTCGGTCAACCCATAACTAATGTTGGTTTGTTCTGACCAATGGCAGTTATTGTGTAAGCCCAACAACCTCCTTCCTAGCTCATTAGTGAAGTTTTTAGCTCCACAAATCAACAATTATGATATTAAAAATTCTTTTTAAGTTCATGGAAGTGAACCTATACGTATGAGAAGTCATGTTCACCATGACTAGTCTTTAAGCAAGAATGACTATTTTAGGTTTCCTAAGTGAAGTGAGGAATATGCGACCCTATGACAAAATCCAATGTATAAAATGAAATTTTTTATGTTTTTGGTATGAATTTTATGTATTAATTATTTATGTAATGTTTTTAATCACTTTAATCTGTTGAGATATGAAAGCCAAAATGACTAGTCAGATTGTGTGAGGACTGTGAGAGAGCAACTTAACAAATTAGTTTGTAAGGCCAATATTTGTCACTATATTTTTATATATAAATATTGGAGGATGATTTATATACCACATAGGATCTATTATTTTTCATTATATGTCTTGGAAACACTCTTAAATTTTTTAAATACAAACTTTTACATGACTATGTTTTTGGAGCTACAAGCAGTCTATGAAGTCATCTTTCAAAGATGATTTTGAGGTGTTTTAGACTGAGTTGGAGAATAAAAAGAATATGAAGATATTATATAAGTATCAAAGGTTAATTATAATTATTTTTAATTCTTTTTTTTTCCCTTTTCAATTTTTGAGAGTCAAATTTTTTTAACTATACTTTGACTATGTTTGACCATTATGAGTGGTCATGTTGCATAAGTGGGTTTGAGGCCTTTTGGCCTATTTTTTAATGTCCAATGGACAAAGTGATGTATATAAGGTCATGGAGGATAATTTAATGTTATTTTATCATATTTTTATTTGATTAATTTTTTTTTACTTCAGTTGTGTAAAACAAACTTTCTAGGTGTATGAAGGGCTAATGGTAAGTAAGCCTAATAACATGGTTCAAGTGGTGAATTAGATGTACAGGTTGTGTGGAACTAAATGTATGTCATTATTGGTATATTTTGAAATTTTTCTAATTTTTTTAATTTTTTATGGATGCTAAATGTTTTCTAAGGTGACTCAAGTGTAACATGTGCTTAAGACAAACCTAATTGTATTAGGTCTCCTTTAGGCCTAATGGAGCTTTTGGCCCTTAAGGGGTATGACCCACCTATGGAGTGATTGTTTATTGTGTTAAAAGTGTATTATCACATATTTAAATATTTATCCAATTATGGTAATATCCTTGGCCTACCAATATGGGTAAGAGAAAGTGTTGAGTATATAAACAAGGCCTAATTGGCCTATTTGAGCTAGTTGAGTGTATGTGAATATAAATGAAGAAAAGATCTCTTAGAGGAGCATAAGTAGGTAAATAAGGAACATAATAAGAGGAATAAATCATTATTAATATCTATCATATATTCTATAGGTGGATGATAAATTCAATGGACTTAATGAGCCTAGAAGAGGCATTTTGAGTGAGTGGGCCTAAAAGCTTGTTTGAGAGGGGTAAAAGGTTGAAGTGAGCTGAATGAGGTGAGATACCATAATTAGATAAATTAGAGGAGTGTTATAGGTATATGATAGTGATTTATTTATATGATAAATAAGAGATAAATTTGAATAAGAGGTCACCATCAGTTGAGAGAACAACAAAGTGTCTTGAGGTGATCAAACTTGTCTTGGCTAGGTTGGTGCTTGGTCAAGAAGGGAGTTGGAGCTACCTTATAGGTTGGAGATTTTAGAAGTTTTCTTGAATTGGATATGTTTGTGTGAATTAAATTAGGGTTTTTTATCCTCCTTAAAATTTATATCTTGTTGAATACTAATTGAGTGGGTGCTTGACTAGGTAGGGGTTGGAGCTCCATATGGGGTTGGTGCCTCACTAAATGTGGTTTCATTATTTATAGGATAGTAGTCCAAGTGGTGTGACAGTGGGTTTTATCCCTCATGATCATTTCCCATATATATATTGTTTTCATGTGTTATGATTATGATTCATAACTATTTGCATGGTTGATTTTGCATTACTATATCTCTATGTTAGCTTGAATGATGCATGGAATTAAGTGAAAAGTTTGTACATTGATTCACCCCCTAGTGGTTGTGATTCCAATTTTTTTTTATCATAGTAGGTATGTTGGAGTAATATTGATATCTTTAATGTTATCCTAGAAGCACAAGATGGCTAAGTAACTAAGGAAAGAAAATAAAGAATTGAGATCAATGGTAAAAGGTCTTAAAGAACATGCCATGTCATTCATGGAACGTGAAGGAGAGATGAGTCATCTTCAAAATAAGTTTGAGGAAATGGTTTAAATAGAAAAATAAGATAATAATATGATCAAGGATCTGAATATTCAACTAAAGAATTCAAATGCATGTCAAAGTTTAAAAGAGGAAGAATGTTATAATTTGAAGACTAAACTAAGTACCTTAAAGTTTATGCATGAGTATCTCATTGACAAGATGAGCAAGGCTAAGAAAGGCAAAGAGATAGCTACAACCAAGAAAGATGACAATAAGGTAGATCATATTAATGAAGATAATAAGGCTAGAATATATATTAGATAACCAAATGATATAAGGTATGGAAGTTCATTTCATGGTCATTGCTTTGCATGTAATCATTTTGGTCATAGAGTGAGTGATTGTAGAAGAAAGAACAATTGGTTAACAAGAGGTATGGATAATGTGGAATGTTATATTTGTCATAAAATGGGACATATTTCTATATTATACCCTAGAATTCATGAGAAGGGTCCTACTTAGATATGGATACCAAAGATAATCAATGTTAATCACACTAGTCAAGAGAATGTGGCAATAAAAAAAAGGATGATGAGAAAATTAATCAAGAGGATTATGTTTTAGATCAAACAAAGGAGAATAAGAAGTAATATGTTGAGGATATTGAGTCAAAATATAATATCAAACCAAATAGGGTTCTTGAGAATAAAATTGAGTCTTATGACAAGGACTGGGGTGACCCATTATTCTAGAGCTCCGTGAGAAGGGGTGTCTTTGATAGGATTCATAAAGACACTTTTCAGCCTGTATAATCATAGAAGGTTGTAGTTAAGGATTATATATTAATATGATTATTGAGAGAAAAGTATGTTTGCTTATGTCTTACTTTTCTTTAGTAGCTTGTATGGTCAACAAGTGCACTAGTTGGTATGGATGGGTTGGTATTAAGAGATAGACCTAGATAAAGGTCTTGAGAGTTGAAGATTGGTCTACAAGACCAATGATATTGAAGATGACCTCATAAGGTAATAAAGGGATAGGCTAATAGGTTATAAATATCTTATTTTTGCCTTGAGAGAAGATGATATGAATTGATTTGTATCATCACAAAGAGGTTTGCAAGTGAAGGATGAGTTGATCATCAAGTAAGAGGAGATGAGTTGAGTCTATGAAGCTATCATAGATGAGAAAGAGGTTTGTTAGAATCTTGAGTATGTTGATAATAACTATTTGAGGTCTATTTGAGTGTTCATGAGGTATAAATGTATGAACATGTATCTTTTTTTATGCATGTTTATTTTTTAAGCATATACATACTTTGGGATAAAAAAATCCAATATAAGAGTTTTGAAAAGGCATAAATGAGTTATTTATTAGTCTACAAGACCAATGAGGATATGAAGATCCAAAATTATGACTGTAGCTTATGGACATAGTCAATAATGAATAAGGTTAGTTTGGATGTTGATGTAAGTGTTTGAAACTTTTGACATGATTGGCATGAATGAGATTTTAAAGATTTCATAAGACAATGAGACAATGAAAATATAGTGAATTATATGATGACCTTGATAGAGTTTGATGATTCTTTGACATAGGTATGCCACAGAGATTGAGGTATCATAAGACCTAACTAACTATTTTCTAGGTGGAAGTTAATCTAAGATGCTCTAAGCCATGATGACTTGTGAAACATAAATGAATTAAGAGTGTTACATAAAGAGTCTATTGTTATTACATCTATTTAAAATAGTATGATTGTTCTTTTGAAACAATGGTATTATTTGTAGATAGGCCTAGTGCATGTAGGTCTCTATAAGATCAATTTGAAGATGGATTTAAAAATATTCTTTTGCAAAGTTAGGATTCCCATCTTTAAATTTTATCATATATCTATAAATATTATTGATGTTCATGTGTATACAAACCAATGATGGTTTTGTCAAACTTGAAAGGAGATCATGGAGTTAGGGGGAGTTAACTCAGGTCTCTTGAGAAACTTCTATGCATGGACAAAGGGGGAGATTGATACCAATATGAGTGGTCAAGTCTAAGGATCAGTAAGTAATATTGAGAGATGACCTTTGTCATTAATTTTAAATGGGGAGAGAAATCATATTGATGGAGAAGTTGATTGAATTGATTCATTTATGGTGTGTTAGCAATATGGTTTACCATCAATAACGAAGGGGGAGATTTGTTCAAGTTATCACTGATGTCATATGTTTATGTATGGTCATTTATGTCAAAATAATAATGAGGTATGGTGATCTAGTTGAATGTCTTATGATTCATAATGTGGAATGATGAAATGAGTGATTACAAGTTATTGATGAAGGATGATGTCATGAAGTGATGAGAAGGTTTGAGCATGGGACATCTAGTCTAGTGTAAGAAGGATCATGATGGATCTAGGAGATTAAATCACAAGAGGCATATGAGTATGTTTGAGAACATTTGAAAATTAGTTTTAAGTATTTAATCACCTAGGTATGTCGCAAAGTGTGACTACAAAGGTAAGACCTACAAGTCTAATATGCAAATAAACTAGTCTTAGACTATGATTGATCTATCTAGTGGTCCTAATATGTTAAAAATACCTATTAAGGATGAATAATATTGGTAGATCATATGATAATATATTTGAACATGATAATTAGGTGGAAAGCACATCTAAAAGGGTAGGAAGGTCAAGTATTGAGGCTTAGTCCTTGCATGACAAACCTAGTATAAACGGATAAGCTTGGTAGCTTGATGAGGTGAATAGTATAAGACTTGTGTGAACAAGGTTGGAAGATTTTTATCCTAGTATGATGTCATTTGACATGTGTATGACTTGTTAATAGTAGTACAAGAGGTTACCAAGTGTGTTTAAAGGTCAAAATGTAATTGGTAGTTTAAGGCCTAGTATGCTTGAAAATATAGTGTGGCCTAATGAAGGGTCAAGATGATTTTCCAAGGTGTTTAAGCACATTTTAGCATGTATTGAGGTTTTAAATTTTTTATCAATCATGTTGATGAATTTTCAAGTCATGGATTTAAGGAGAAGGCAAGAAAACATGTTTTGAGATCTCTTATACATGCAGAATGAAGAAATGAGAGCTTAAGAAGGATCTTTTGATGCTCATTGGAACATGTGATAATTGCATGGGAAGATGAGCCTTTTGGGAGATATGTTAAATGTTCCTAATAATTTTTTCCAAGCATTATGAATTGGTTTAAGGGATAGAGCTATATGAAGAATCATTAAGGATGGAAACTGGTCCAAAACCCTCTCAAAACCCTTATAATGACCCAATTGAAAAGATATTGATATAAAGTGTAAAAAATGGTTTATTTTATCAATTTTGATGATTTTATGTGGTATATTAATCCTCCAATCATCTCCAAGTGGTATTGGTTTGTTAGAGGAGCAAGTGAAACTTATAGAAAAACCTTTGTTTCTAAATAATTTGATGTTACAGGGAAGGTTGACTAGGTCAAGATTACATAAAGGATGGAGGTTGAAGGTAAATACTTTTTATTAATTTATATGGTGTTATTTATGAAATTTATATCTTTTGTGTTAACTAATTTACTCAATCAATTTGACCTATCGCTAAACTGGTTAACAATGAAGAAAGTGAGAAAATTTAGGCAAGAGTGAGAAAGTATTTAGGGATGAGTTGAAATGAATTAGGGATGAATAAAATTATTTGGGGTATTTTTTAATACCTATTCATAATTTTTCCATATTTTATAAAGTTTTAAGATTCTCACATATAAGCAAAAATGTGCTCTCAAAGTGACCTATCTAAGTGAGTCAAGATAGTGAAGGAGTAAGGTTTAGTGATTGATCTGTTTATTCTACATTTTCCATTATACCACTATATGTTTTTATTTTAATTTGATATAATAATGTATGAGGATCATCCAAATTGTTTTTAATTTCATTTAATTTATCCCATAGGTATGATAATTCATGTTCACCATGACTGGTCCTTAAGCCAAAATGACTATTTCAGGTCTCCCAGTGAAGTGAAGAATATGATATCCTATGATAAAATCCAATGTATCCAATTCACTTTTTTATTTTTTTTTGTATGTATTTCATATATTGATTATTTATGTAATGTTTTTAATCAATTTAATTTATTTATATATGAAATCCAAAATGGCTTTTCAGACTATGTGAGGATTATATGTCTTTTAATAACTCTTAAATTTTTTAAATACAAACTTATACATGATTATGTTTTTGGAGCTATAGGCAGTATGTGTAGTCATCTTGCAAAGATGATTTTGAGGTGTTTTGGATTGATTTGGAGAATCCAATGCATATGAATATATTATATAAGTCTCAAAGGTTTAGTATAATTAATTTTAATTATTAGTTTTTCACTTTTTAATTTTGGAGATTCAAAAGTTTTTTACTATACTTTGATTGTGTTCGATCATTCTGAGTGGTCATGTTGCAAGAGTGGGTTTGAGGCCTTTTAGCCTGTTTGGTAATGCCCAATGGACATAGTGATGTATATAAGGTAATGCAAGATAATTTAATATTATTTTAAAATATTTTTGTTTTATAAAATTTGTTTTTTACTTTAGTTGTGTAAAATAGATTTTTTGGGTGTATGAAGGGCTAATGGCGAGTAAGCCTAATATCATGGTTCAAGTGGTGAATTGGAAATACAGGTGGTGTGGACCTAAATAGATGTAATCATGGGTATATTTTATAATTTTTTTAAGTTTTTAAAACATTTTTGGAATCTAAAGGTGTTCTAATATGACTCAATTGTAATGTGTGCTTAAGACAAACTTAATTACATTAGGTTTCCTTTAGGCCTAATGGAGGTTTTGGCCCTTAATGGGTATGACCAACCTATGGAGTGATTGTTTCTTGTGTGAATCATTTATTATGACTTATTTAAATATTTATCTAAGTGTATTAATATATTTAGACAAACAAGAGGGTAATATCAAGTATTGAGTATATAAGCAAGGCCTAATTGGCCTATTTGAGCTAGTTGAGTGTATGTGAATATAAGCAAAGAAAAGATCTCTTGGAGGAGAATAATTAGGTAATTAAGGACCATAAAAATATTAATAAATAATTATTAAAATATAATATATATTAAATAGGTGGATTATAAGGTCAATGGACCTAATGAGCTTGGAAGAGGCATGTTGAGCGAGTGAGCCTAGAAGGCTATTTGAGAGGGGTAGAAGGTTGAAGTGAGATAGATGAGGTGAGATAACATTATTAGATACATAATATGAGTTTTAAAATTATATGAAAATTATTTATCTATAGGATAAATAAGAGATAACTTTGAAGAAGAGGTCACCATTAATTGAGAGAGCAACAAATTGTCTTGAGGTGATCAAACTTGTCTTGGTTAGGTTGGTGCTTGGTCAAGAAGGGATAACTTTGAAGAGAGGTCACCATTAATTGAGAGAGAAACAAATTGTCTTGAGGTGATCAAACTTGTCTTGGTTAGGTTGGTGCTTGGTCAAGAAGGGAGTTGGAGATTAATTTTAGGTTGGATATTGTATAATTTTCCTTTAATTTCTGATTTTTGTTCCAATTCACTTATGTTTTTGGATCCTCCTTATAATTTTGAGCTTGCTAAAGACTAGTTGAGTGGGTGCTTGACTAGGTAGGAATTAGAGTTCCTTGTGGGGTTGGTGCCTCACTAAATTTTATTTCATTACTTATGGGATAGTATTACAAGTGGTGAAATAGTGGTTTTTATATCCCATGAGGTTTTACCACATATATATTTTGTTAAATTTGTTATGCTTATGTTTCACACTTGTTTGCATGGTTGATTGTACATTGTTATATCTTTATGCTAGCTTGAATGGTTAATGAATGATGTCTGAATTTAAGTGATAATTTTTTATATTGATTAAACCCACTATCTCAATGGTTTTAATTCCAAAAAATCATAATATTATGTAATAATTATAGTTAGTTAAGCTTAAGTGGGCACTTATTAAGAGAGAGAATCATCCAAGACTAACTAATGACATGTTGGATATAGGTGGCCCAATTTAGTGTATATAGGACAAGTTAATTGGTCATGAGAGGAAAAAAGTTCAATACCATCATCCCTATTTTTATCCACCCATTTTTACTCAAAATACCAAATCAAGTGAGTTTCAAAGTCTCCCAAGTCTTTCACTAATTTCTCAATATGAAGTTGTCCATGAAGACTAAGATAAATTAGAATTAAATGAGGTTACCTTGGCACAACATTATATTTCCCTTCCCAAAGATCACCCCAAAATGTATTTTAATATTCTAAATTGGAATCAAGTGGTGAATTCATGGGATAAACAAAATGGAAAAATCTTAAATTGGGAAATTGAGGCCAAATAGAACCTTTGCTTATTCATGCCCAACCCATCGCTCTTCAAGAACCTCAAACTTTTCCATCATGGAGTTTAATTAAATAAATAATACAAATTAATAATGAGGAAGTGTTGGATGCTAATCCAAGATAGTTTGTAAGCTTCCCAAGCCCATCCATCTCTCCTCAAGAACCCAAAATATTCCCATCATGGAAGTCTATCCAATAAGGCATCCAAAGAAATAGATAAGTCCAAAGCGTCAAGATTTTTTCCCAATCCCCAAGCCAATTCATGAACCTATTCATCCCACTCTATCAAATAAACAAATTTCCCTCCCACCATCTCCTTTTTAGAGGAAAATCTAGTTTTATGGAGGATTAATATGTAGCTAAGTGAAGAGACTAATGATCCAATTAAATATGATGAAGACACTTCAAGTAACATGATGAAGAACTCATAATTCACAATCCCCTTAGATAAAAAAAGGAAAATCAGTCTTTAGAGATGAAGGGAAAAGTGACCTTGATAATGTGGTAGTAGAATTTGAAGGAGAGAACACTCTTGAAGGTGAACAAAGCTCAATTGAGATAATTTTATTAGTTATCCAACCAATTATCCATCTTAATGAGGTCATGGATGATCAAGAATAATAGTTCTTAGAGCCTCTTGATGAATTATAATAGTTACCTAAAGTAGAGGTGGATATGGATATATTTTAAGATGTTTCAAGTAAATAAGGAGAGGTAGAATCCTATCTTGAGCTCCCTTATTTGTATGCAAATGATGATCTTAATTATTTTTTCAAAGAGTAACTAATGAAATTATCTCCAAATGAACATAAAGAAAATAATACAAACAATATACAAGAGAGATACCTTAATTGCTTGAGGCAATAAAAAGAATAAAGTCAGGTTTTAACTAATCTTTATATATAATATATCCCAATTGAGCAAGATGAGGTCTTGAGTAGGTTTTAAATTGATTCTAATGAGAAATAAGTAGAGTTTGAGAGATCATAATTTTAGCTACAAGTCTTGAGTAGGTTTTAAATTTATTCCAATGAGAAATAAGTAGAGTTTGAGAGAGAATAATTTTAGCTACATCATGACCACATGAAGGAGTTTTAATATCTTGAAATTCCTATGGCTCCTAAAAATAAATATGAAGATGTGTTTCAATCTAGATCACTCCAAGATTCTAGTTAAGATAACATGTAGAAGCGATATTCAAACATTTACAATGAGTTTGAGACTATTTAAGGGTCTATATCTCCTATTGGGTAGGTTGAAGATGATTGTGAAGCTACTCTCTTCCTTGAATAATAATGTAGGAAACCCCAAGAGGTCATACAAGATAAATCACATCATTTCATGGATCATATATAAGTTAAATCTAATGTTTCCATTATCAATCAAGATGTTATCACTTTTGAGGTGGGTTCAAACATTAAGGATCAACATGAGGTAAGTCTTGGGTCACAAGATGAATATTGTTTCATAGGAATCATGTGTGTTGTTGATAAATCACTTGAGAGTATGTCAAATGCATTGGCAAGTAAGAAGCTTACTCTATCAAACATAATGTTCAAGAGGCATCATGTGTTATATAATTATCTATCTCATAGAGGAGGTGTTTGAAAAAAAAAAAATTGATCCAAGAGGAAGATGTCTTAAGGTTAGTTGTAGTTGTTATTTGGATTTTATTTCCCTAAGTGATTTATAGCACAAATGTGTTGTTCTTGATTTGTTATGTGTTTTTGAGGTATAAATTATCTTTACTTGTTCAAGGTATTTGCAATTAGGTTTAATGTCTAATCAATTATAAAGTTGAGAGATGTGTGACTCCATATCCTAATGAATGGACTAGGAAACTGAACTAAGGTGCATAACAGGCATACAATCCTAGGAGGTCACTAAATATGTTGGCCAAAATTGGCCACTATGGATAGATGCAATTCAAAACTTTGATGTACTTGGTCTTAACTTTGTTGATATCCATTATAAATCTCTTGTATTGGTTTTTAATGATCTATGATGATAAGTATTATGTTTTCCTTGGTAGTTTACAAGGTTCTCTAGAATGGTCTAGTGAGTAAAAAGGTTAAATCACTTTGTCTTGTCATCAAATGGTCATTTATTTGACCCTTAACAATGTTTTTATCAAATTTTAAGGTTATTTTGACAAGATTAAGGTAATTTATCATGTTGTCTTGTGATTTTCCAAGCTAATCCATGTCATGTCCAAGTTATTTTATGGGTGATAAAGGCTTAAAGGTTTTTTTAGGTCATATGGTACATGCCAAGATCATATTTGTACTTATTTAGTCCATACAACTTGAAAAATGATGCTTGTTTCACCCTTCCAATGTTATAATCCATTTCAAGTATTTTTTTGATCATTTTAATGAAAGAAATGAATATTTTTAGAAATTACAAGTAAATTATTTGAATATTTTATTGGCACATTAATCCACCTCTGTACAAGATTGAAGAGACTCCATGAATGCTTATTACTTAGCTCCAATATAGTTCTAAGCAAAATATGGTTGTTTTCATTGATAAAAGGGGTATGTTGAGGCATTATTGTAGGTTTTCCAAGTGAAAATAGTCTCAAATCACCTCCATGGCTTCATCCATCCTCTACAAGTCATATTAATTCTTAGGAGTGTGTAATAGGTCCAAAATTTGTATAAGTTTCATCTATTCCTCCATCGAGTTCCTTGTAAGCAAAAGAATGTAGTTTTGAAATGCTTGGTTCATGAAGGAGAAAATGAGTGTGTTCAAAAAATATTATGGGTAGATAGGGGAACCTATTCCCTCAATATTCCATGCATTATTTTTAGGTTATATAATATTAACTTTATGAACCATTGTTAACAATAAAAGTGCTTTAAAACCCTCATTAAAAACCACTAGCTTAGTTTCCATTAGTTTTATAGAATTATTAGAGTTCATTGATCATAATTAAGGATGTTTTTATGTTTTTTATGATCCTTTTGGTACCCTAATATAATTTTTATCATTCATTTGGCATGTGTGGGTATTGTGGTGGCAAGAAAAAGGATGTTTTTGTTGACTTGTGAAGGTGATATGCAGGGTTTTGATGGTTTTGCATGATTCTTTCCCCAAGTAGATTATAAATAGCCTCCAAAAATATATCATTCCTAATTTCACTCTTCTCAAGTTTTATAATTCAATAATTAGAGTAAAATTTCATGTCATGAGAAACTTTGGTCTTAGTGTCATCAACAAGCCTACAAGTAAGAGAGATTGAATAAAGAAATACATGACTTGTGAATCAAATGAGAGTTTAAATGAAATTTTAAACGTCCATTATAACATTAATATATCAATTAATATACCTAGCCTCATGGTGATATGATGATACTCAAGGATTCAAGGTCTGTAGTGTTTCTAAACTTGAGATAAATACCTCTAAGAATGTGAAAATGTGCAAGTTTTATATGGAACATAGGGGTTTAAAGAGCATACAAAGAATGAATAATATATTTAAACATATTTAATTATATCAAATTTTTCAAAAATTCCATAATGTGCCACCAATGTCTTGAAATTGAGAGGAATGTAGACCTACAAGTCTGCAAACCTATAGGTCTACATCCTCAAGCAAGAAAGGTAAACCCTGTATATCATATGAAGTTTGAAGAACAAATGGAATGTCAAAACCATGATAATAGGTTGAGAATTATTTTTAGAGTATAATAAGTAAATTAATTTAATTAAAACCATTTCTTTAACCCTAGAAAAATCCAACTCAAAATGCCCATACACAAACCTGTTTGAGATATTCAAGTTTACTTCCATATTTTTAAGAAGGATGGAATGATGATATTGAGATAAGAGTTTTATGAAAAAAATAGGAGTGTTTAATTCATGATAAAATATCATATAGCATTATTAAATGAACCAAACTCCTAAAAATCATTCTTGAAATGAGCTTGCATGGTATAGACCTAAGGAGCAGTCTTGTATTTACAAGCAAAACCAGGCGTGTAAGAGGCAATTTGATATGTTTTAAAGGAATTTTTGGAATTAAAAATTGTTTTAAAATTAAAGTGAGTAATATTAATGGGTTATAATACAAATAATAATATATTTAATGGCATTAAATTGATATTTATGTAGACCTAAAGGTTTGTAGACCTATAGGTCCACATTCTCAAACTTGAGAGGCAAACCTTACATGATTATGATGGTTTGAAGATAATACAAGTTTTTTAATTCCATGGGGGGAGAATAAAAGGTATATTTAATATTTTATAATTAGGACCATTGAAATATAAACCTTTATTTAATCCTAACAAGTATCAAACCCAAAAAGTACCTTCAAGCCTACTAAAGAGCTCCTTCTAAGAGCCTGTTTTCAAGAATGATAAGATAATATGAAATATGTGCATTGGATTTGGGATTTATGTGAAAAATAAAGTTTTATTTATCTATTATATACCATGGATAATTTTTTAAATTATTAAATCTTTATCAAAAATATAAACAATGCCTACAATCATGAACACAATCCTAAAACGTACATAAAATTATGAAAAATGGTAGTTTTGAGAGGTACAAAGAGTTTTCCAAGGGAAAATAAATATTTTATGGGATGAGGAATATTATTTAAGACTTCACACATCTTTTATATCACCTTTAAGTTCCTTAAAACTCCCTCTATGTATTTTTTTTAGCTCTCAGCCTCCTTAGGCTTGTGTGTAGGCCAACCTAGGGCTATAAGTTTGAAATTAACATAACTTGAGTTTCATCCATTTTAAATCAATTAAAAGTTGAAAAAAAAACTTATTTAATTCTCCTAAAAATATTTTTGTTTCTATGGAGTGGTATTGTAAGACCTTGTATGGTCTCCATTACTATGGGCTTGTATTAAGCCTAATTGGGAAAGATGGGTGTTGAGAAAGTGGGTCTAAATTGGGTGTTAGATAATTAAATTTGGGGGGAGAATATAAGGATATAAAGGGTACTGAAATATACTTTCATTTTCCATGGAAGTGTTGTTTACCTTTCAAACTAAGGATCTTTGTGTTTAAATAGGGTTACAAAGAATAAGCCCCAAGAGAGCAAAACATGAGAATTATGAGAGACATTACATAACAAAAGTGAAAATCTGATTGGATAGGGATATTTAGTAGATTTTAAAGGTAATATAGGTATTTATACCCCAATATATTACTTTTCACTTCATAATCAATCCTAATGGGGAGTTTTAAGGAGGGTGGATGAGTGATAGAGGATAATGATGATCTCCTATAATAACTTGATGAAGAAGAAGATCATTACAAGGTGATACACATTTAGGAGAGTTTCAAGACTATTATTTTACAATTTTCTTGATTGTAACTCACTTATTCACGAGATGACTCTTATCATAGACCTCACCTATGCGCATCTTCTTTCTCCTTCTCCTTCTCTTCTATATGTGTGGCCTATTCTAGCATTGAAATGGATCCTTTCATCAGAAGTATGGCATATCCTTGCTATTTTGTATGCCTATTGATAAATAATATGATTTTTTTACATCCTTCTATGGCTATTTTTAGTGTAAAGCTTTTAATGGTTGATCTTGGCAAGTGTATACTTATCTCACCTTATTTTTTAGTCATATTCTTCTTGCCTTCTTGAAACTTGGTTCTCCATTTCAGTTTGTAAATGGTGTCATTAGGGGTTATAAGTGGGTTAGAAGTGGAAAATATATTCCCTTATATTCTCACATTAATTCATCTCTTTGTAAATCATTGAATTGATATGTTATTTTAGGAAAAAAATATGTTATTATAGTCCTATAGGTCTTAGTGCACATGCAAATTAGTGGTAAAGGTCACAAAGTTTGATACATCACCTCCATAGTTTAGTTTTCTTTCAGTTCTCTCTCTCTTTTCCTTTACAAGTAATAGCTTAGTTTTTAGTTATTAAGTGATAAATCAAGAGAGATATCCCTATCTAAAGGTTCTCTTCAGCTATAAGGTCACCCATAATCTTTGAAGAGTACTCATGCTATCACTTAAGTGAGGAGGATTGAACAACCTCCTCAAGGGTGCCAATTTTGATGGTAATACTACTTATTAGGACATTCTATGGATATTTTATTTGAAGGTTGAGGATGAAGGAAGGTTTCAATGGTATGCACTTCCATAGGTGTTGGACCTTCAAAAGATTGAGTAAATGGTCCAGTTTCACTTGTAGAAGGTCATATTTCTATGTCTTTCAATTGTTTCATGATAAATAAATTTATGCTATGGTGACATTCTCATGAGCTCCATTTAGATAAATTTTCAAGGTATGGTTTTAATATCATCTAATAAGTTCCATTGGGATGGATTTTGGTGATAACCACTATGATATTTAGCTGGATTTATAAGATTAAATTCAGAAGCTATGTTAGTATAATTATTATGAGCACTAGGTTGAGACTTTAATGCTCGAGTGGACTCATCACTAGGTAGTGCATCACTAAAAAAATTGGTACCTTTAAGAATCATTTATTCTATATATGGATTTTTAGGTTTAGTAATGAGATATTTGTGAGCTACCATATCTTTAACAAAAGTTTTGGTACCTTTAAGAATTATTTATTCTATATATGGATTTTTAGGTTTAGTAATGAGATATTTGTGAGCTACCATATCTTTAACCTTTTCTGCAATCACATATTAATATTTGGTATAATAACGGTCATAATCCGTGTCAATAGCACATGTAAATTCATTGGAATGTTTCTATTGGGATTAAACATTTTAGGGGGTTTAATTTGAGATTTATTTTTATTATTATATTTATGTTTATATTGGTTACCTTTAGGAGGTTGATTGAAATTATTGGATTGGTTGGATTGATTTTAGAGGCTTTTTTATATTCTTAATAGCACTCTTTAGAGATAGCTTCAATATTGAAGCTTTCTCATGGGATGAAATTATAATCAAGTTTATTAAGTCCATAACATGTCTCATTATAATGACTAACATAAGATTGGAACCCAAAAAACCTTTCGGTATCATAACATTATGGTGGTGAGGAAGCATGGATAAAAGGTCTAAATCATAGTATAAATTCTTAAGTTCTTAAAAACTCAAGGGAGGGTAGGTAGGATTTTCATTGTTTGGATAAGAATCTCCCACTTTAGATTATTTGGGGGGCTTGTTTTTATATTTACTATAAATAATTACATTGGTTGATGTTTGAAAATATTCCTTTCTAACATTAGGAGGTGTCTCAAATTGACTCATTAGGAAATTACACCATATATCTTGATTGAAGATGACTTCTAAAGTTTTAGGTGAGAAGATTCTAATTTTACACTAAAGATGGGATATTATATTGGTAACAGATATATTGAATATATTTTCATCACTAGTGTTATGGTTCACATTATGTGCTAAGGATTTTCATCACTTGATGAAATTGTGGGCAAACTCCTTAGGTAATTACTTATCACTAATGAAGTTTCTAAGGATTGGAAGTTTGTTATGTTTTAATTCTTTAACTATCACATTGAGTAAATTTTATAGGTGGGTAATTAAATTAGTTTTAAGTTTATTTTACCACTCTAGCACATCTGTAACTAATTTTTTGGTAGAAGCTTGGTAGTTTTAAAGATGTTGGTTCAAATCCACTACTTATAGAGGTTAAAAAAATATTTAAGATGTAGGGTATGGTCTATATTTGTATCATATGTGATTAATGGAGAATTTTTTTTAATAACCATGGACACAATGTATGGATCTAGATATTATTTTTGAAGATTCTAAAGCATCTTATTATATATTGGGGATTGGAATATAATATTTTGGTTGGAATATTTAAGAAGAAGAGGAATGCAATTTTGAATAGCTTTATTTAAAATGAATTGAGTAAAATTATTGGCCATTTAAAAAAAATAGTTTTGCATTTGAAAAAATTGATTATTATTGTAATCTTGCATAAGGGCCATTTGTTTAACCAGTTGTGCAAGGACTTGGGAGATATATAGAGAATGGTGTTGATTGGAATTATTAGTATTTTTGGATGGAGGATGACTAATAGGGGGAGGATTTCCTACATTAGTGTTAATAAGGGGTACTATTGCTAGTTTCCATAGCTACCATAGTAGAGGTATTGATGATACTAAGACTCACATTTTTATTTAAGGTATAAATGGTGTGACTACCAATATTTTTTATAAATTTATTGGGGTCACCTAGGTCTTTATTTGGATAAATTTTAACCATTTTACACTTGGTGGACCTAGGTTAAGATTGGGAAGAACTACACTATGAGGATTTTTCATCAATGGTAGACATATAAGGGATAAATGATTATCCCATGTATAATTTGAGTGGATTGATGCTCACTAGAAAGGCCCTAAGGGGTGGAAATGTGATGATAAATATAAAAAGTACAATTTTTTTTTTTTTTTACAAGAGGTTCTTTTAAAATTGATAATTCTTAGAAGAAAAGGGAAATTTGATGACAATCTAACTATTAGTGGGATAGGATTCATGTCAGGCTCACTAAAATGTATAGTGATATTTAGGCCAAAGTGAAGATAAAGATAAGATGCAAAGAAAATATGAATATGATCCAACCAATGGTGTGATATGATTCACATTAGGTTAACTATAATGTATGTGAGATAAGATGATAAAGATATCAGTCCTATTTCTCTCTATAGACTAGGATATATATGAAAGATAAAGCTAGACCCTATGTACATGTAAATATAGTGACATAAGTGATAGTTTTAGATCTAGTATACTATAATACAACTTAAATATTGGTAGTATAGGGTTTCATATACTATGCCTAAGATATGGGTAATGGAATCTAACTAGGTCCAAAGATAAAATAAAATATGTAAAATAATGATTGTAAAATGGGTATCAAGGATACAATAAGAAAATAACATGCAAGGAACTAATGAACAAGGTTAAATGAGATCCAATATGGAAAATATACTAAAATAGACAAGATATAAATACCAAACAACTAGTTATAGTTATAGTCTAAGCAAATGCGGCCTACACTAGGTCTTAAACTATGATTGTAATGGTAAGCCTAAACACCCTATAATATGCCATCTTTTATAATACATGAAACCTAGGAAAGGATAAAAACATAGATTTTACTCTAAAAATAAGCATAACATGTCTATATAATAATTTAATAAAAATAAAGAGAATAGGGACAAATATACTTACTTGGTTGACTTGTCAGTGCATCAATCTCCCCCTCAGATCTAGTGGCACTTTGTAAAATATTTCTTAGGTGAATAGCTCAAATAAAAAGGATGAAGACCCAAGGGTTTTTAATTTTTGATTCCAAATACTTAAGAGTCACCTTGGTTTAGCTTCCTCGTATTGAGATTAAATGACCTTGAGCAAGACATGACCTCCACTAGAATAAGAATTTATCCTCTCAAATCCTTCTTTTATTATTTAATGGCTGAAATTCAAATGCAATCAAATTATATTAGTTTCACGTGTGTTGAAAATTATATTTATGACCCCCATATATATGAATCCAAAACTATGAATCAACTATCACTCTAAAATGATAGTATTAATCTAGATCTATACATTACAATGGTATCGGTTGACATGGTATTGTATCACCTTTGATGATATCATAAAATAAATAAATAAATATCAAAACTTTTATAATAAATGTTTACACAATACAGGTATATTCAAGTAGGAAATAATTATATCGACAGTCTTGATACATTAGGAAATACAAGGATGCTACAAATTTGAATGAAGGAGATGTAGAAGGAAAATGGAAAATAGACTCAAGGGAGTCCATGATAATAGTGATGTAGATATAACTAGATGTTATTGAAACATATATTTATAAATTACAATGATATAACATCCCCCCTTTCTTGGTACAATCATTAGGACATGTACTCAAAGATACTAATGTGTTTATGTGTCCTATAAGAGAGATTGTCAGTAAAATATAAAGATGAAAAATACAAGTGTATACAATATGCACATGGGGAAACAACATGTCACATATTGTATGTGAACTTAATAGTATAAATATAAGTAAATGAATTTACCACGAGTGATAAATTATAATGTGTTAAGGTATGCATGATATCTAGAATCTAAATAAGAAATGTAGACTCATAAATGAAAAGAGGTGTGATATAATCCATATGTTAAGATATTTTAATAAGAAACATGTTCCCTCATCTAATCAATATAGAGTAAATATGCCCCTATCATCATAAATATTAGAATCTATAGGAATCTTTACTCTACTCTATAGGGGCATCTTCACTCTAGCTCTACTATATAGGGTTGTGCCTTCAAGACTAGACAGACATGATAGGGCCATATATACTTTAGAGGGGTGAGTCCAAGGTCAAATAATCTATCTATCTCTTTTCTTATATACATGATATGAGTTGGGTCATATAGATAAGGTTCACTCATTCCATATAGACTTTCCCAACCTAGTAAATCTTTCTGAAATACCCCATATATATATGGCTATTTCATGACATCTATCCATCACTATAGAGGGTTTCAATATAGACTCGACTATATAGGTCCATCTCAAATAGAATCTAGAGGGATTTTCCATATTTACTAGATTATATATAATTTACAAGGGGATGTTTAATTTATTGTATAGGGGCATTAAGCCTAGATAGATGAGGGTCATCAATACATTAGATGGGTGAGGGAGCTAACCACTCTATCTAGTTTTAAGGGTGAGGTCCCAGATAGATAGATAGGGATATATCTAGGTGAGGAAAGGGTCATGAGAGAAGTATCAAGTACCATCAGCATGAGAGGGGCATATAGATGAGGATTATTAATGAGAAGGTTATCCCATAAAGACTAGACTCTATACATAGGGGTATATAAACTAGATAGACTATATAGGGAAAGGGTGTGCCATCTTTACTATTCATATGAGGGGTATATATGACTAGAAAGATAAGGGATAACACTCTTATCTTATATATATAATATAACCTTAACTATAGGGGACATATAGACTAGACTCTATAATGCCATATATAAACTATAGAGGGGTGTTGATTGACATATAGACTAGACAAGGGTTCTACCATCATAGACTAAATAAGGGGTGTTTCTATTTTTAAAAAAATCAATACAATACTTGCCATAAAGGCCATACAAGATTTGGGTCATAGAAGAGTGGGGTATAGCTAGGTTGAGAACTATATAGCTAGTGAGGGGTTCATCTATATGAATGGTGCATAACACTATATATTTGAGTGTATTTTAGATTCTTTCCTATATTAATAATTTTAGTAATAAAAATCCAAAATTTAGATAACTTCAAAGAAAAGAATAAAAATATAATTAGATACTTACATTGGAATCACTTACAATCCTCTTGTATCTTATAGCTCTTTTCCAATATTGCTAAACCGATTTTGAATGCAAAATGAGTGGATTATTGGATTGCTTTATTGAGATTGATAATGGCTTCAATGGATTCTTGGCTTGTTGAAGGCTATGACAAGGCTATTTGAGTACTTGAATGATGGCTGAAAATATGATCTCAAGGCTTCCAAGTTTCAAGTTAAGTTGGTCATGGAGGTATGGCTTGTTTATATAAGCCATGGGAAGGAAAATCAATGGCTCAAATTTAATATTGAGCTCATTGAGATCAATGGTTTGGGATTTTCCAAGGAATTTTTAATTCCTTGGAAACCTCTACAATAGATGATTCTAGAGGAGATTGGTTAAATTAGAGTATATTATATAATTATCTACTTCTAGAGTCTCTATTAGGGAGTAGGGATGTAAGAATAGCTAGTTTAGTAGGGTGATAGATGGGTAGGTGAATAAAAGGAATTTAAAATTGGCAAGTGGGTTAATGAGTATTTTAATAGGTAATTAGGCTTAGTTAATGTGATAATGATGATGATTAATTGGTTATAAGGGTAGAATAAAGTTTATGGGATGTAGGGATTAGGATATTATTTAATTGGTTAGAGAATATAGTTATAAATTAAACTAGCAAAATTAATAGAATTATTAGGGTGAGCAAATTTAGGTGTATATATATTTTCACCTCTTTGAAATGGAATTATGAGTGGATAGGATGGAAGGAGTAATGGTATTTCAAATAAAACCATGGTCATGAATGGAAATGTTGTTAATATTTATGATGCCTCCTTGAGGGAGCATATGGGGATAAACAACCTAGATAGTCACTCAAACAAAAGTCTTGAGGGTGAATTAAAACTAGGATGATAAGATGGGTTAGGATTCCCCAAGTAATGATACAGATATGATTGAGATGCCTTAAATATGGATTATAGGGGAAAAATTATCTATGTCAAGAGATGGGTTTTAGACAAATGACCAAGGTCTAGAAAGGAAATTAATTGATAAGACTAAATTTCCTAAGTTAGAAGTATTGTTTAGGAAGTAAAGAGATGAGACAAGCTACAATTCAATGATACTTCCCATAACAAAGACACATGTTAGGGAGGTCTTGAAATTTGATAATGGATACCAAATTAGTTGATTAATGATAATGAACCACTTTATTTGATATCCATATCTTAAAGTGATATGATATTATTAAGTGATTCATCTTGTATAGGATGAGAATTGGGGGTTAATAGTGGTCGATCAATCCTTAGACACACAAAATAGTGGCCAGGTATTGCCTACATATTCTTAAAAGACCTCAGGCTAGTGTAGTTCTGACTCAGGATTGGGTTGGGTGATAAGGGGATGGACAGGTCATGCCCCTAATAACTTAGGGATGATAGGTAGTTAGTAAATGTGTTAATAGATTAGATTGATAGGATTTGGGGATGATAAGATGAGATAATATGTATGTTAGGGGTTAAAGGAGGGATATGGGGTAAAAGGGAGTCAAATAGGATAAAAGGGGTGAAAAAAGGATCATTTTGACTTCTTACCTGGTTGAAATAATGCTCTGAGTTGAAAATATGGATCACGTCCCATGATCTTCACATCATGGTGAGATAGTCTAGGAGTTTCAAAGGCCTAATAATTATGGACCACAGGTATGTATCTAAGCCTTAACCTATGTTTTTTTTGAATTTTTCATTTATTTATATATTTTTAGGGTAGAAATGTCATGGGTACAATACTATAATTGAGGTCAATGCCCTCAGTTGCATTATTTCACTTGTGACTAGTGATAACGCCATCATGAGTTATGGTATTATAATACTACAACTTAGGAATTATGGTATTATAATACTATAATTCATGAATCATGATATCATGATACCATAGATAGGGAATTATGGTTTTACATAACTATGAGGTTACAGTCATTGTTATTCAAAAATATGAAATACAATTAGAGCTATCACCAATATCGCTAGTTAGGGCAAGAACACAAGTGGTCATATTGTAGTCAGTGAATAAAATGGTTAAGGGATGAAGGAATAGAAGGTTAGGCTATGGGATTAATAGATAGGGAAGGGTGGACAGAGAATTATATTTTATGAATATGATAGGAGGGGGGAATGAAGTGGTTAGGTCAATTAGGATTAGTGAGTTAGTTAGGGTTAAATAGGATGGATATAAAGTTAGTTAATTAGAGGTGAAATAAAATTATGGAAGGGAATTAAGATAGGGGATTAGATGATTAGGTTAGATGATTGGATAGGATATGGAGGGGGGATAGAAGTTAGAATTAGGTAGGGGATATGAAGATGGATTATGGGTTTCAGGGCTTAGGGTGAATATAAATAGTATTGGGAGTTATTGGAATGAGTAAAAGGTGGTTAAGTGAGTGAGGTGATTATGTGAGATAGGTAAAAAATGAATGTGTGATTAAAAAGGTTTAGTGATAGGTTGTGTTATTAGTGTAGGAAGACTTAGGTGTGATGGTGTATTGAATATAGTGGCTAGAGGTACTACATGAGATACACCTATTGACCCCCATAGAGTATGGTGTGATAAATATGGTGGGGTTATAGTATGTAGTGGCCATGCCTATGGTGTGGATTTATCAAGCTTTGATCATGATGTTGGTAGAGTGATGGTACTCAAAGACAAGTACCTTCCATTTTATGACAAGTAAGATGATTATGATGTTAGAAGACGTATATTGGATCTTTTGTTTACTAATGATAAGACATAAGATTTATTGGCAATCACACACACTAAGTGTGATAATACAAAAATTATTATGGAGGTTGAAAGTTGGTATTCAGGATGCTTAGTTAAATATTGATAGATGTCTATGATAGGGGACTATTGATAGGTTGACACTAATGGTGATGTCTCTTATTACCAGTATACTCTTATCAGACAAGAGTGGATAGTGGTTCTACTTAGGACTTAGGGATGTTGTTTCAAACATGGTTTAGGATTTCAAAGTATTTATGTGGGGGCCAATGGTGTTATCTCACTTTTACTAGGATCTATATATGGGTGGTTACAGAGGAGATATGAGCCTAGGTCCATCACTCTTGTTATAGATTTGGAGTTGAGAGCACATATCTATTCAGTAGCCACTAGGTACTTGAGTAGTTAGGTAGTCACTTAAACCTATTATTTTTGGTTGGTAAATTATATTAGGTATTTAGAGATGCCATGCAGGGGAGATGGGTTTTTACATACAGGCCTTAGATGGGTTATGTCCTGAGCATATCACTTGGATGCCATACAAGGGATTACAATTTGTATGTGAGGATGAGCAGAGGTGACATAGTATATGCTATTGAACTATTACCATAAAGTTTAGAGGGACTTTATTATCTATCATTATAGACCTGATCACTTTTAAAGATAGTTTGGTCTCCCTCAAGGTGTTCTAGGTGAGGATCATATATTTTCATGGGGTAATCAAGAGAGGCCACAATAGGGTAGGGTAGTGGATAGAGATACAACATGCATGGATTATGATAACCTTACCCTAATCTTATAGGATTTATAGTTAACTATCTAGGTGTGATAGTAGTTTATACTACATGATGGGCCCAAAGGATACCAATGAAATTGATTAAGAATAGGACTAAGGTGTAGAGTAGAGTGGTTAGGAGGGTATTATAGGCTCAGAAGAGACTATAAAGGTGGAGGAGGGGGTAGATCCTAATTTAGGATGCCCAAGATGGATAGAGGGGTCCAAATGTGATGGATGTAGATGGGGGATCAGGTAGGTCCATATGGGGATTAGGTAGCTAGTCTAGCTTAGGTTAGAGGAAGTAGAACTCAAGATGGTGGGAGTAACACAAATGTTAGATCTAGTGGAAGTGGTGATATTGTAGGACCATCCTAGTTGATGTTTATAGAAGATGAGAGATCCTTACTAACATGACTCAGGATAGCAGTATAGACATCTCTCTCTGAGATAATAGGGATCATGACTGAGAGAGACTAGTTCTAAGCCCAGTTATAGGGGTAGATGTCATAGAGGGATAAGTAAATGGCCTACGTATAGGGATAGATTTTTGGTTTATAGGGATAGGCTACCTCATTATAGGCTCAAATAGTTATGTTATAAAGCTATATTTAGAGTTAGGATATGTAGATTATAGGGTTACAAGCTTATATTGGTCAAATGTAGACTTGGATCAAGGATATGATAAGCAAGGTTTAGGTGGATGAGAGGGCCAAAGAGGAGGTAGATGAAACCATGTTATCAAGTGGTATAGGTGATGTGATGTAGAACATTATGAGGCTAAAACATGAGGCACAATATTATAAAGACTTGTATGAGGCAAAAGTGCCGCCTGGGTAGCATGCAACTATATTTAGAGCCATCTCATCACAATCCATACATCAATAGCCTAAAGGACCACCAAGAGCCTAGTTAAGAATTTTTGAGATATTGTATATGGATTTTTTATTCATTATAGCACATTTATGCCCATGGGGTCCATATATTATATATATATTTTGACATAGACTCCATGTGGACATTTGGGATTATATATATGATGAGATTTTGATGTGATTATGTGTTATGATTTATGATGTTATGATTATTCATGATTATGTTTATATTGATGTTGTGATGATGAGATATATGAGATGATTATGGATATTTGTATTTGTGTTATATGATGTGATGAGATGTTTATGATATTATGTGAGTGAGTAGTTAGATATTGATGTATGCATTTGAGTAGATGACTATTTATGTGATTTTACATGTTTTAATTTTTAGATGGATGTGTTTATATATGTCATGGATTTTATATTATGGATTCATGAGATGTTATGAGATTAATTAATGTTTTTATAAATGTGATGTTATACATTTTTAATGAGGTGTGTTTATTTTTAAATGGTAAAGATGGAATAAAAATTGTTAGTCAATGTGCCAATGAAAGATAATCCATTTGTAGCTTTTATGTCTCACAAATTTGGGTTGGATAAAAATCCTCCTGCACCAAGGAAGTGGGTGGGGATGAGATGGTAGGATGATTAAGCTAGAAAGTGAGGGTTAGTCTGAAAGTGATAGGATGGTGGAAGTGGGATGGGTGGAAATTTTTGAAGCCATTAATGATGCTTGCAATCCATTTTGATATTGCACCAGTGAGTAAATGTGTGCCAATTACATGATAGAATTCAAAGGAAAATTAAAATCATGGTGCATGGGGGAACTCCATTTTGAAGTGACTTACCCAAGATGAGATTGAGAATCACATAGACCATCCTCATTCCCATTAAGTATAAAAGATAAAATATATAAAAAATATAACAAGACTATCTAATTAATATATACAAGAGTAAATGATTTATCAAATAATAACACACATTAAAAACACACTCTCTCTCTCACACACACATATACAAAAGACAAAATACATTAAAGGTAGGGATAAACAACATGGATATACAGGTGATAGAATTAAGAAATTATAATTAAGTGATTATGTACAATGGTCCTAATGATGATAATAAATATTTATATGGGGTATATTCTTCCCAAAATTATCTGATTAAAACAAGGATCCAATCAAATTAGAAATTATTTATGGGGCCTAGGATAATCAATCAGGATTCAATGAAATAGTTTATGTGGGACCCTGAAGTAGGGCTTATGATTGACCCTTCCATAATGTTAAAGTTAGTGGGAGATTATGGACCATGGCTTAGGGATATCAAGAGACAAACAAGGATAACATTAGGTTGAGGCTAAGATGAGACACACTCGTCAAAGAAGATGAAATGGGGGTTATGTATGAGGGTGTGATAGGATGGAAGATACATGAATAATGGATAAGGAGAATCTAGAATACTTCTCAACAAATTTTCCCCTCACAAAACAAGAAATGAATTTTCCCCCATTTGGAATATTTATCTCTTGATCTTGCTTAAGGCTATAATATATTCCCACTTTTAAGACTATGGTTAAAGGTGAAATGGAAAAATGGAGTTGGATGAGAATAAGAGGAGTGGAATGGAAATGGATATTCCCCTAAGACTGGGGACCCATAGGCAGAGGTAAATTGGATCCTATCAAGTATAGAAGCATTTTAGATGCATTATATTCATTGGCTCATCAAGCTCTTCACTATCCACTGTAGCTAACTTGTAGGTTCTTGATCCAAAATTTACATCTATTATATAATGCCTGAGTCAATTGGATTCAAATTTCCCATTTTTATCACTATCTGCATTGGTATTTTTTATGATTCTCCTTAAGGACTAGATCACCAACCTTAAACTCTCAAGACTAGATCTTTTTAATATATTGGCCTTTTAACCTATTTTGATATACCCAAAGATGCTTTAGGTCCCTTTGAATCTTTTTATCTAGAAGTTATAGTTATTGTAGTCTTTCTTATCTAAAATTGTGATCAATTATGATGCCTTGTAATGAGATGTGTAAATAGGGGAGCTCCAATTCTATAGACAAGATGGATTCTATTCCATAAACCAAAGAATATGGTTAAGCCTATAATAGATTCCCACTTTTAAGACTAGGGTTAGAGGTGGAATGGTAAAATCAAGTTGGATGAGAAGAAGAGGAGTCGAATGGAAATGGATATGCCCCCAAGAGTGGGAGCCCATAGGTGGAGGTAAATTGGAGCATGTTAAGTATAAAATCATTTTAAATACATTATATTCATTGGCTCATCAAGTTCTTCACCATCTAATATAGCTAACCTGTAGGCTCTTGATCCAAAATTTGTAACTATTATATAGGGCCTAAGTCAATTGGATTCAAATTTCCCCTTTTTATCCCTACTTGCATTGGTATTTTTATGATTCTCCTTAAAGACTAGATCACTGACCTTAAACTCCCAGAACTGAATCATTTTTTGATATTGACCTTTTAACCTAATCTAATATGCCTAAAGATTATTTATGACCCTTTGATGCTTTTCATATAAAAGTTATAGTTTTTATAGCCCGTCTTGTCTAAAATTATGATCAATGATGATGCCTTATAATGAGATGTGTAAATAGGGGAGCTCTATTTTTATAGGCAAGATAGATTATATTCCTTAAAATAATGAATATGGAATATCCCCAATTAGTGTTCAGACACTTGTTTTATAAGACCAAAGTGAAGTATATGATTGCAAGTGCTAGTTCCTTCCTACATAATTGATTGTTTACTTGATAATCTTGATGAGAGTCTTACTAGTAACTTTAACCTGTTCATTCCCTTGGGGGTAATAGGGAGTATAAAAGTTTTTATTGATGTGATCCAATAGGATGTTGGTTGGAATGCCAAAAGGGCAAATGATTTGATTTAGGATAAATTTGTAAATTCGGAGACCTATGGTGTAAGTGGCATAGCTTCTACCTATTTGGTAAATTACTCCATAGCTATGATAATAAACTTGCCTCCATTAGATGACATAGGATTCATCTTGATAATTAAATCTAGTCCCCATATATAAATGGCCATGAACTCATAATAGGTTGTAACTCTTGTGTAGGGGCATGGATAATATTACCATGTTTCTATCAATCTACACACTTCTATACATATTGGTAGGCATCTCGTTCTATGGTAGGCTAATAGTATCCAACATTGAGAATTTTTTAGCTAAGGTCATTCCACTGACATGGTCACCACATATACCATCATGAACCTCTTTGATCACAAGAGTAACTTATTTTGAGGTCAAGCATCTCAATAAGATCTTTTCATAGTCTCTCCAACATAACATGTTTCCAAGGATAGTATAATGGTAGGTGTGGTGAATTAATACCTTAGATTGATTATTATTTAAGTTTGGTGGAAGGATTTTATCATGGAGATAGTTATAGATATCATGATACCATGGGAGACTAGGATAAAAAATAACAAAAATTTATAGAGGAGCCATAGATTGATAGGCCAATAAGATCAAATGTTCAATGATAAGGACATCTTTAGGAAGGTCAATTAAAGACCCAATAGTAGCCATGGAATTAGCTTCCTTATTATTTCCCCATGGTACTTGATCAAATGTAATAGAATAATTTTTTTGCCTTAATTGATCCAGCAACTACTTATAGGAGAATACTTTTTCATATCTAGTTTGGAACTCTCTATTGACTTGTTTAATTATTAGTTATGAATCACCAAATCCTTGGAGGTGTTGGATGTTCTATTGGAAGGATAACTTGAGGACAATAATTAAAGCCTTGTACTAAAAAATATTATTGGTGCATGGAAAATCTAGAGGGAAAGCTTTAGGAATAAGGACTCTTTATGGGGTTACTAGAAAGATACTGACTCCTGACCCATGCATGGTGAAAGAGCCATTGAAATATAGTTTCTAGCCATTAGATTCTATGGTATTCATGATATATTCATCTAAGAAGGATGTGAAAAGAGGCTTATTATTGATAATAGGTACCTTTACATCATAATTGGATATCATTTGATGGAATTTTAATGAATGTATTCAATTCCAAATTCATTGAGCAACATTATCCATTTGGCCATTATTCCTAGTAGATCTAATTTTGATAGTAGGATTTAAGAGGATCAACTTTAGCTATGAAATTTGACTATTTAGCATAAAGTGCTGAAGATTTTGTGAATCAAAGATAATGTCTAAGCAATATTTTTCAATGGCAATATAGTTCAACTCATATAAATTAAAGTTATGACTAAGATAATAAATATCCCACTCCTTTCCTTCATCGTTATGTTATGTAAGAAGGGCACCTATTGCACAAGACATTACACATATATATAGGAGCATAGACCTTCCTATAACTGGTGGTGATAACACAAAAGGATTTTCTAGATATTTATTGAGATTATCAAAGGCATGCTAACATTTAGTTTTCTAATTAAAATGGGTCTCTTTCTTCAAAATATGTGTGAAGGGATGGCATTTGTTGGCTAGCTGATAAATGAACCACATAATGGCCTATAAATTACTGTGAAGACTTGTAATCTAATTTATATTATGATGAGGAGGCAATTCCATAATGTCTTTGACTTTAGCTAGGTCCACTTCTATGCCTCTCTTGGATACAATTAACCATAATAACTTTTTTGAGGTAATGCCAAACACACATTTTTTGGATTCATTTTGACTTTATATTCATGCATCTACTCATAGATCCTTTATAAAATCATATGATGTTTAGATCAAGGTCTAAACTTACCCAAAATGTCATCAACATAATATTCAATAATATCATGCATCATATCATGGAAGATAATAGTCATTTCCCATGTATACGTAGCACTTGCATTATTGAGATCGAATGGCATGCCTTGATAATAGGAGGTTCCCCATAGAGTAATGAAGGTAGTTTTATGTTGATCCTCAGGCATAATTTTGATTTGGTTATAGCCCAAAAATTTATCCATGAGGGATAACATTTCATACCCAATAGTTAAATCCATGATCATATCTATATTTGGTAGATGGAAATCATATTTAAGATATGCCTTGTTGATGTTTTGAAAGTTTGTACAAATCCAAATCCTACCTTATGGCTTGGACATAGGAATAATGTTGGATATCCAATCAAATTAATCAATAGATCAGATGAATCCTTCTTCTAAGAATTTATGTAATTCTTCCTTGACTAGTAAGGCCACTTTAGGGTAAATATTGTGTAATTTTTGCTTGATTAGTTTAGCATTAGGGTGAATAAATAAATGATGCATAGTAAAGAAGGGATCAACTCAGGGCATGCTAGAATATCATCATGAAAATATATCTATAAATTCCTTAAGTAGATCAATAATGATTTGGTGTTCCTCAGGCATAAGATTTGCCCCTAGTTTGAATATTTTAGGATGTTCTTCAATTCCAATGTTGACTTTGATCACCTCCTTAATGAGAGAAGGTGACTGATCTTGAAGATATGTTAGAGCCAATGGTAAATCCTAGATATCTAAAGCAAAATCTTCTGAGAGCTCTGTGTCTATTTTAGTATAAATTTTTGAGTCATCTAAAATATGTGGAAATTATTTTTGACTTTGAGGTGGCTCTTCTTCTTCAATTTGGTTAAGGGATGTTTTTTGTTCCCCAAAATAAATTGATTAACAAAGATTAATATAAAAGCCTTTCTTATGATCACCAAAAGGCATACAATCTTGAGCTCCCAGATATTCTAGGATGGCCTCGTCACTTTGAAATTGATCAAAGGATGGATCATGCTATTGTTCCTAGTCTATTAATGAAGGGTAAAAGAGGGATATATCAATGGTGATGATAGTGGTATCATGGAAAAGGCTTGTGGCAACAATCACTTCATAA
This sequence comes from Torreya grandis, assembly GCA_037957365.1. NCBI lineage: Eukaryota > Viridiplantae > Streptophyta > Pinopsida > Cupressales > Taxaceae > Torreya > Torreya grandis. The sequence goes on from JARHVA010001142.1 coordinate 3,056,654, forward strand.
ATACTATAAATATATCATATCTTGATTTCTTTATTAGAAATAGAATCCTCAAGGATCGAATTAGTATTCACAATGATATTGTTTAAGTCCATGTCAAGAGGGTTATACCCTAGACCAAGATATTTTGGATGTTCTTGAACTACTATAGGTTCAAGCCTACCTTGCTTGTGTCTCCTTAGTCCTTTTCCTTGATAATGCATATTGTGTAACATTTTATGAATTTGGGGGTATTTATGTTTGTGAAATGTAAGGGCCTCATTTTATATAATAATCAATGATTCATCAAGATCAATATATTCTTATGATAACAATCCCACATTAGAAAAGGCCATTGATCTAACATGATAGCTAATAGGATTATTCTTCCTCATAGCTAAGGACCCATAGCTATGTGGGGAAAGAGGTAGGTCACCTACATAAAAGTTTTTATATTCATATTCCCCATAGGATATGGACATGATTTTAAGGTGGGTAATATAAGGTAATATATTAGAAGAAGGGACTAGATAATTAGTGAGTATATATTGATAATTTTTGGGTTTGGAGTAGAGGTATCTGTGTTAGGACAATAGCATGAGGATTGGGATTGACCCATTTGGGAGCTATGAAAATTCTCAATTTCCCTAATAATGGTGACTTACATACTAGAGTGAGGGAATCTTATACATTGGTGGATATTGGATGGGACTGCTTGTATTTCATGGATCCACGGATGAAGCAGTAGTAGATTATATGACAAATCAACATCCATAATGTGAATCAAGGTCTGATGTATAATGGGTCCCATAGAAATGGGAAGATAAATGGTCATTAATTATCATCATATACTTTAATCATGATCATATTATGCCCCAAGAAAGCTTCAAAATACCCCAATTTCTTTAAAAAAATCTAGATTACATAAATTCAATGCAAACCCTCCATCTATGAGTACTTGAGGGACGTGGTGGTTAGAGATGGAGATTTATATGAATAATGGGTAATTATGGTACATGCTAGTGGGAGGCATGTCTTGGATACTAAATGTGATTTTATAAAAAGGAGATAAATGACCCACTAATGCTTGGAATTAATTTCTGTTAATATCTTTGGGGATTTTTAGATCATTCAAGACTTGATTGAGGATCTCTCAATGCATAGATGATGTTTTGAAAAGATCCATGAGTATATTTGATCAGGGTCTTCTCAAGTTATTAAATTATATTAGAAGGCTTGTCAAAAGATATAGTGACCTTATTAGAGATATTGAATTTTTGACATGTGGATGTAGATGGGTCCTTTGGTGGTGCCCTAAAAACTACAATTTTTATATGATGTGTAGTAACTACATAGTTAGTTATGGCCTAGTTGATATTTAGTATGGTGGGTGATAGTGGAGTGGGCTCTTGGAGATATGGATTATGATGGTATTGACATAGTGGTATGGGATGGAATGATAATCTACACAATTGGAAGTGGATGCCTGACCCTAGTCTCTAGGTGGCTTCCCTTGTCTCTAACCATGTTTGGGTAAGGGATCCTGATAAATATCAAGATGCTAATTTTTAGATTGATTAGGAGTACTTCCCCTTTAATTCAATATCTCAATTTTCAATGAGATCCTCAATATAGTGTCTTAATTACATACATTTTTTATGTCATGAACTTTGACTATATGATATTAGAAAAATTCATTCTCATGATACCAATCATGTCAAGGTTTACCTTGCCCAAAGGTGAGATCTCAAGAAGAGTGATCATGTTAGCAGTGATCAATTACTAAAGGACCAATTCAATAGGCACTCCAAGGTTAATAATAGGTCTTTTTCCTAATAAGGGCTTTGGCTTACCTCGTGGCACTCTAATTGAGGAGACATTTTGCTAATCCATGGGAGTCTTATTTGTCACTATTTGAACATGTTGTTTTGAGTCTCTAACTCCATCTCCCATAACATTTTTATTTTTATTGAAGATTATTTATTTTCTTGAAAAAGAGTTGTCTTGTGGTTGATTTTGTTTCTTTCAGGTGTATAATTTGATTGTTCCCCTTTCAATGAGTGTTATCTCAATTTATATCACATTTTAAATAATCTCATCAAAGGATTTGGCACATTATAGTTTCAATTGATATTTTATCTCTATTTTGAGGTTGTCAACAAATATTTTAGCCAACTCTTTTTTTGGTAATGTACATTCGAATCATCTTGTTAAACTTCTCCAACATTGTAAGAAGGAGGCCAAACTTTCCCCATTCCTTTACTTAGTGTTTTAGAGTTCTATAATGGATACATCATGTTCTATGTTGAATGAAAAATGTCTCACAAATTGTTCAGTCAGTTCTCTGAAACTAGATATAGATCTCTTTGGTAAATACATGGACCATTATAGTGTTGGTCTTGTGAGACTCTTTGGGAAAATTCTTAGGAGGTAAGTGTAATCATATGCAACCTCATGACAAGCCACATAAAACTCTTGAACATGATCACATGGATCACCTTTCCCTCTATTATTTTCAAATTTGGGTACCTCAAAGTGAGGTGGGAAAGGAATTTGTATAATGCTCATATCTAAAGGAAAAGAGAAATAATCTTCATATATTTATTTCATCACTTGCCTATGAGGATCAATCTATTGGAGAGTTTATTTCATCATTTTCCATTCTTGTACAAATGATGGATCCATAAGTGGATTAGAATTTTGGGTGTGACTTGTGTGTAGTCTATTAGAATTATCATCATTTTGTATTAGAGAGGATGGTATTTGGTTGTGCATAGAATTGGGAGGCTAAGTAATTAATTTTTTATGTGAGTTTATCTAATTGATCCTCTAGGGTGGTTTGTCTCTTATTAAAACTGACACAGTTGTTTTAGAGAGTCAATTTTTATTCTTGGTATTCAAGTTCTTATTCATGGTCCACAAGTTCCTCTTCTTTAGGTGCTTAATTATTAAGCTGAGTAGGTGGGTGGATTAAATGTTACATAAGATTGTGATAAAATCTTGGGGGTAGTTTTCCCCCCATTCTAATGACTTGACCTAAAATTTGGTCATGGTTTTCATATATATATTGATCAAAATATGCTCTAACTTCGACACTATGGAATAAGTCATCACTGATTTAATGTAGGATTATGGGAGATGATGTATCTTTGAATACTAATTTCATCTATAAATCAAATATAGGAGTTGTCAAAGAATATGATGTGTTGATCTTGGATTGAGTGGGATTTGAGACTAAAGTGACCAAGGATTATCAAAAGCCAAAACCGTACAAGGGTTCAATATATAAAGGAGACTAAAGATATGATGTGATCAAGTACCTTTCACACTATCAAAATGATGATTTAGATGGGTGATAGGTATGAAGAGACAATTATAAGGAAGTGATGGGTGTTAGATTAAAGATTGGTCAAGGTTGTGTATGTTGATAATACCTAGTCAAAGGATGGTAATGAAGATTGGAGGGATGGGTGACCACTAAGATTTAGTGTCAAGACTAAATGTTGTATCAAAAGATGGTGAATGGAGGATATGAGGTGGATGTTTGATGTGGATTTTAGAAATGGATTGATCCTAGGGGTATTTTTTGATGCCTCTAGATGTATCACAGGTGCCCTTAGTGTTCAAATAACACTTCTCATTTTAGAATTCTAGGAATTTAGAGCATGAGTAGCAGGTTTTGGTAAATTATATTATCTATGGTGAAATAGCAGTAGAGCAATGTTTAAATGTTCCAAAAAATTTATATTAATTTATGGTTGGGAGCCACCATGGTCCAAATCTTTGCAAAGTGTAAGTATCTATGATATTATTGGTGAATTATGATCAAAGTTTAAATTATAGACTAGTCTAAATGGTTATTTACAATGAAATCTAAACTAAAATGATTTGGTTAAAAAATAAGAAAAATAGAAGGGTAAGGTAGAAAGAGAACAAGTGATTATTGATCTTAGACCTAAACATTATGACAAAGTTTTAATTACAACTAAATATGCATTTAACTAGTATATAATGCAAAATAGCATAAGCTCAGATCTCACTACACACCAGGCACAAGTCTAAAGATGATATAAAGAAGTACAAGTAAGAACTAAATTTACTTTAAATATTTGTTACCACACTCAAATAACATTTTCACATCCTAATGCAGAGCAAATAGAAAGAAGCAAATTTAAGATCCTTAAACTAATCTAGCATAAGCACAAATTAGCAACTTTGTATTTAAATATGCAACTCAAAATTCATATAAACCATTCAAATTTAAGACTTAGGACTATAAATTGAGAGAAAATCCATATAACAATTAACACAAACAAACTTGGACAAAATTTATAGAATTCTTTGATTGTATTAATGGCTCAAAGTGTACAATTTTTTTTTGAAATTATCTCCCTTATAAAATGGTAGTACTACCTTTTATAAGAGGACAAGGTAGTATACCAATTAGTTACAAGATACAAATTTATGAAAAGTAAGGACAACTATCCTTTTTTTATAAAGTTCTAGAATACACTTGATTTTCTAAAATAGACTGACCTAGAGGCAAATATGCTAACAAACTAGCATATTCCTTTACAATAGAATATTCCATTTTCAAAATGTTACAATGATTTTACAAAATGGAATATTAATTAATTGGTGTGCCTTGTGCCTCAGAACATGATAATTTCTATTATAGGATATTCATGGCCTTTTAATGCTATTCATTAACAAGATCCAAGTCTATAACTAGTTTTAGGAGGCACTCTTCCTCTTTTTTAGCTAGCTCATTCAATTCCCTATCATTTTTAGCAATATCTTCCTTAATGATTCTAGCCTTAGCTATCCTTTCTCCTATATTAAGGATCATGTCCAAGATCCTCCTATTATTTGTTCTAAACTAGGCTTGACTCTTATTTCTTATTTCATGTATCACCAAAGTATACCTTTATTTGAATTCATCATCTACCATGATGCCTAAGATAGTGGTATGTCCAGGGTCAGTGAGTATTGTTCCAAGGAGCTATTGAATATTTTATATTAGTTCCTCATCATCCTTCAAGAGTCTCTCTGGTTCTTTTGACCAAGCATTCAAACTCTAGAATTTGTTAATAAAAATTCCCATAATTGCATTCAAATGTCCCAAACTAATTTTTTTGAACCCAAGCATCTAACTATCAACCCAGATGTTGATTAACCCTATTATTTTGTTCTCTAAATCTTGCCATTGAGTTATTAGACCCTTGGTCACTGTATCCTGTTGCACCAATGCACTCTACCTTAGCTTCATTATTTTCAATGCATCAAACATGTTAAAGAAGTATTCATCAAGCATTTTGACCATTGCCTTAGGCACTGATAAGATAACCTGTGTCTCCAAATTCTCCTTTTACTTTTCCAAGTTATATATTCATTTTTTCATGCCCCTAATGCCTACTCTAACTTGATGTGAGTGAGCATCAATCAAATTTTCAATGTCCTCTAGATGGATGGGGTGCTCACTAGGTCTCTGACCTCTAACTAGAGTTAAGCCTATAAATGGATCAACCTTTTGAAAGGTGAATTATTCAGTCCCCACCATTGCCTTTCTAGTTGTCACTCTTTCTAATCCTATTGTCTCAGGATTAAATTACATATTGGTAGTTGGTTCTATGTACTTTTGAGGTTTAAAAGCATCCTTTTTTATGTTATTTTATGCTCCTAGAGCATCCATTTATTCTCTATGTGAACCTATAATGGTCACTATTCTTCTCTCTTCCTCCTCCTTCAAAAAATCCCTTATTTATAGCTTGATATCATCATGTACATCAATATTGATAATTTAGGCTAGGGATCATGAGTGGGATAAGGAGGGGATCTTCTATATTTTTCCATAGATGAATTAATCAGGGATGATTAGTCCATGGATGGGGTATTCATCACTAAATAAGTTGATTTCACTTGTGGTTTGAGTGAAAGTCAACTTGGGCTTCTTTTTCCCAATTAGGACTATTGTCAATTCTACTTTTCTCTTCCTCAATGGTACCACTGAGACTAGATCTAGGGTAAATTATTTCCCTTTTTATTTTTTAGCCTCTTCTATTTAGGCCTAAGATACCTCAACATATCCTTACTCTTCATTAGATCCATATGCCTTAGTAAGGACCTTGAGGGCACCCTCCACTATCTCAATAGGATTCAAGGTAATCATATCTAGAATTCAATGGGGGATGCTGGTCTTTGAAGTAGGGCTGAGGATGATGGGCCCTCACCAAGTCTCTCTTATAATTTTTCCTTGATAGGACATTATGTAATATATGCTTGGGGTTATTTCCCTTCCATTTTTGGTTTCTCTTGTGGGGGCCTTGAAGGGCTAGGAAGTAAATGGTACTATAAGGGAGGTATTTTCCATATATCTCCAGGGGGATTTTGGTCACTAGTTAATATGTGCTCAAGTCTAATGTTATGTCCCTTAAGCCTAGCTAATATCTCTTCAAAATTATTTTCTTTAATTTATAAGGTGTCATAGACGCTAAGTCAGTGTTCATATATTGGCTTGGGAAATTGTTTAGATTTCAAATGTGTGAAGACTGTGCCCTTAGGGTCCCACTACTTTAGTTCATCTAGATAAAATCTAAGGGAGCCTATGTGTCTAAAAAAAATATCCACATGTTTCCAATCTTGTAAAATAGTTCTACCAATTATCAAAGAAAAGGGATGGAGGAAGCCTTTCCTTTTCTCTTTTCATACTCCACCAATGTCATGAAGAAGTTGATATGTAATTTATTACTCTACTAGTTTGGTGGGAACATAGATAGGTAACTTGTAAGATTAAATCAAAATTCCCTCAATTTTGATCATTGAATAGTCTAGATACAAATAGATGTCTTCCATTAGCTCTACATATTTCTTGATTAGAGGGATACTCTTGGGCATGGGAATCCTTGTAATGACTTCTACTAAAGTAGGATAAACACAATCATAAATGAACTACATGTTGTATCTATATTTGAAAATTTTTAGTTTTGAATAATGGTGAGCGACTATAAATCTTCCCATCAGGTGACCAATTTTTGATATAAGGTATATTTATGGAGGCTAGCAAGGCATCTAGTAGATATGGCATCATGAAGAATTGGTTATTGGTTTTCTTCTTAATCGCTGTGAATTATCATTCTAGATGGATACTGATCATCTCTCTAATTTTAAGAGTGATCTCTTTCTCTCCCATGATATAAACATAAGATACCCAACTCTTATTGACATATGTGGTGGATGAGGCCCTAGATATTCTATTCAATAGATTTATAATTACCCTAATCCCCTCACTAAATTAGGCAACTAAGATTCTTCCTGTAGGGTCTCAAATCACATGGTTCCCTTGGAGAAACCATGGCCTAAGGATGGTGTCTAAATCATTCTTGTTAGTCAATTCTTTAATGGTGGGTAAATCCACTTGGGGTTTTCCTAGTTTGTAATATCTTTCAAAAGATAGTGGGGAAATGTATACAATTCTCCTAGAGCTTCCTTCATGAATTGTCCAACCTTCTTCAATTTTATAATATTTAAAAATAGGAGCAAGTATGTCAATACAATGGAGTACTTTGAGTTTAGTAGCAGCATGGTAAAGACTAGCCATTTGGACTACAACCATGTCGTAGTACCTTCTATTCATGGTGGAAATATTTTATTCCTCCTTCATGATGGGTTGTATTTCCTTAATGGACTAGAAGAGCTCAAACCAGTTCCTATTGCCAATTTTTAATTCTATAGTGTTTAGGTATTTGTCTTTGAAAACCCTTCCCTCATTTTTTGTGGATAGATACAACTCTATCTCATCCCTTTTTTGCTAATTTTGAGATGCCATGGATTAATAGACTTAAAATTACTCTTAATAAAATTGAAAATGGTTCTTGGGTCAATTTTTATTGATCAAAGTACAATTGAACTCCTTTTAACTTAACTTTGATCATTTCATTTTCAAACTCGAGACTTTTGTACAAGTTTTATGGCTTTTGAAGATTTAATGGTGATGGCTTATTTGAACTTAGGCTCATTCATGTCTTGGATTTTATTTTGACCTCTACCTTTATACATTTTCCCTCTCGAGCTCATAAAATCTTCTATTTTGTCATTTTCTACTTGCATGTCCCTTATTTATCATCTGTCTAGAAACTTTCATGGAATTTTTCATAAATGCCTTTAAAGCACAAGCCATTATTATTTAAAATTTTCCCTTTGCTTCACATTCTTGGATATTCATCCAAGGATCAATGTGGGCTATTGATAGTGATCCAAGATCTCACAAGTCATTAGCCATATTAGCATTGAGCCTCATGGTTATGCCACTTGGAACCTTCACAAGCTTTTTGAGCTTTGTATCCTACACTAGTCATATATTTAATGCACATCTTTCATGTGTTGATCCCATGGGATCTTAGAGCTCTGTTGAGTGTTCATTAGCAATTTCATGTTGTTGGATCATTTGAGCCTAATGAAACACAATCCATTGATCCTATAAGATGCATGAACTTTAATCAATACATGGTTATAGAAAGGAACTTAGGCTAAAATATTTTAAGTTAAGTTTTAAAACATGATATAAACTGATGCCTTAAATGATATAGAACATGCCCCTTTTTAAAATATTCAAAGAGCTTGAATTTGATGGCCTCACGAACATCAATGATGGCCTTATGGACATCAAATGATGTTCATGAGAACATCAAATTTTATCTCATGAAGTTCTTTAGGTTTTGTGGGATTAAAGTTAACAGCCTCATGGACATCAATGATGGCCTCATGGGCATCAAATGATGTTTGTGAGAATGTCAAATTTAAGCTCATCAAATTCTTGTAATCCATATATATCAGGTTCAATTTTATCTATCTAATCAAGATTCATGATGATATGAGAGACTTTGATCATGATATAAGTAGGTACATGCTATTAGTTTAATTTAATGTGTAAGACCCTTTGTTATCAAGCTTCAAATGCAAGAGTTCTACTTGGTGCCTCTATGGGGCTTTTTGAGCTTTTAACTTTTCAACATTATGTTTACTCCATCTGATCAAGATTCATGATGAGGTGAGAGTTATTGATAATGATTTAGATGCTCACACATGATTGGTCTAAAGGACCAAATGCTAAGGTTCATCAAGTTTTCTTCACTCCATTAGATCATCCCCTCATTATGAAGTGTAGACTGTCAGATCTATAAAGAAGCAAGGCATTTAAGTTAGGATTTGATTAACTTAAGTTAAAGATTTAAGACTAAGGTCTCATTTTCATTGATAAATATGAATGTGAACTTAGCATTATAAATTTAGGCTAAAGTTTTTTAAAAAGGGGACCATGCTAAAATAAAAAGACCTTGCTATCATAACATTAGACCATATTAAAAATATAAGGAATAAAGGGGGAAAATAAAGGGGACAAAGCATAATTTTTAGGCTAATGTTTGGTCATGTTAAGGAACACAACCAAGCCTTAACATGAAAATTGGGGCTTAACTCTAAAATAAATTTAAAATACTCCTGTTATAAGCATTCCCACCAATATTTGAATCAAGGACCTAAGCTAGGGTTTTATGAAAGCAAGTCTTTAGAACATGAACCCAAACTTGTATTTTGATAAACCAAAGGCTATTAAAAGCCTAAATGAAGATAAACTATGAGGATCCAAGCATGATCCATTCCTAAAAGATCATAAAACATGAAAATTATCACATGAAGGGAAACCATTAGCAATATTAGGTAACCTTAAAATAAAACCAAAAATTAGTAGGCCAAATTTATCAAAGTGGATTATTTTTAAATTCTAATAATGATCAAAACATGCCATGTTTTTAGTGTTAAGGTTAAAATTATCTCAACGGTCCCAATTTTCAAAAAAAATGGGGGTATGTTGACCTCATAAAATGGTGACTTTTGAGGGAAACATAGAAATATGTTAGAACTCAGAGGCTCTAGTTTGGGCAAGTGACTATGTCACCTATTTCACTTGATCTATGCCATCACTAATATCAGTTCATGGTTGAAATAAGCTTTACAAATATATAATTAGGGTCAAACATTTAAGACATAGCCATGATATGTGAATTCTTTGATTCCACTTACTATTTTCCATGAGATTAGGGGATAACTTCCAAGTTTTATGCCTTTAATCATTAACATCGACTTAGAGAATATTTGGATATCTAATAAGGACCATTCTTATAGTTCAAGGAAGGCTTGGAAATTGTTCTACTACTATCTAGGTGTTTATAGCCTCGATAAAGATACCTTTGGATCTACTCATGGCCTTGATCCATTACCATCCAGACATCCATAGCCCTGGTTGAGGTTACCATAATTGCCTTTGCTTGAAAAAGCTTTTGATTTTATAATAAGTCTTTATTTTTTTATTTTTAGATCTTTTAGGCTCTTCAACAAAGGTTATAAACTAGGGTAGCTAGGTTGAAGGATTTGGTAAAGTGTTTGATCTTTAGGTAATCACCTATGGCTATGATATTTGTCCTAGGAAAGGATGTTTGTTAAGTGCAAGCATGAATATGCCCTAGTAGCTCAAGCTTTCATTTGATACGTACAACTCCTGTTAAGACCAAGTTTAAATTAGAACAATGTTCAAGTTCTCATAAAATAATTAACCTATTCATCAATCCTTTCTAATTCATCTAAATTAGAACACCAAGTTCATATTTCAAATCCATGATCAACATGTGCATGAGGTGCATACCTACATTTCTAAACTTTAGGATTTTTAAGCAAACTAAAATGATCTTTGAGTGAAGGACTATCCAAAAGGATTTATTGGAAGTAAGGAACAAGGTAATAAAAGCAAACACACAATAGAAAATATCAAATCAAGAAGAAAAAGGGAAGTAAACAAATATATACATGATTATGTATTAATAAGGTAATGGAAGGAAAAAACTAAAGGGAACTAACTTGCCTACCTATACTAGCTCTAACCAATTTTATAGGTTTATTCCATGAAGACCCCTAGTGAAGTAGCAATAAATTAATGCTTGAGATATTGTCCAATATATTATTTCCAAGTGTCTCTACAATTTGATAAGTTCCAATCCATAGGGGTGTGAATTTTCCATGTTTGCCCTTGGGTTTAGATTCTTTGTCCCAAAGGAGGACCAAGTCTCCCTTCTTGAACACGTTCACTTTTGACCTTTTTTTAAACCACCTCTTCACCATAGTCTGGTGCCTACTAAAGTTTGAAAAGTCTTCTTTTTGTGCATCTTTCATTTGAATGATATCTATAAATATTAAATCTACAAGCTCTTGGCCTTCTTACATATATTTTTACATGAATTTATACATAAGAAGCTTGAAAGTGATAGGGAAGATAGGATCTTGGCCATATACCAATAGAAATGATTATGCCTTTAAGGCTTATTTGATCCTTCCTATCTACCCATTTGAAAATCTTATGCCAAGTTCTAGGCTTTTCTGTAGTATATTTATTGATTGCTTTCATTAAGTTCTTGTTGGTAGATTCAGACACTCTATTTTCTCAAGGATAATGGTTGGATGAAAACTGTTAGGTTGTGGAGCTAAAAGCTTCAACTCTTTACAAACAGTGGAACAGAAGGTTGCTGAGATCCAAGAGCACCAGCGTCGGTAGCAGGACCGACGTTGATCGAGACCAGTGTAGAAGGCCACTAGTGACGGAAGGAAGTCGGCCGACGTCGGCAGAACCAGGCAAGCAGGGACCAGCGTCGGTCACCTGTGTGTTCCAGAACTGCTCGTTTCATGGATAGTTAGTTAAGTGAATGAAGAGTTTGCATGTTAAGACCAGTTAGAGTCTTGGGCTGCGAGGATAATTATCTAAATTAAGAGTCTAAGTTATTGTTTAAGTTAGGGATCTATTTATAGACCCATTGACATGTATTGTATAAGCATGAGATAGAAAGGAAGAGTTCCTTCTAGTTGTAAGATCATTGAGTTGCAGGTTGTTACAAGCTCATAGGGGATCTACATGTAAGTTTGGTCTGTTGAATTGCAGGTTGCAGGTTCATGGGAGATCAACTTGAAGTGCTATAGAGTGCTTGGTGTACCGGCAGGGTTATTACTGACTGATTGGTGAGGTGAACACCAATTCTATGTGTGAGTTGGTTGTTGGGACTATTTTTTGTGTAGGAGAGTGTGTGTGAGAATAATTACTATACACTTGAGGCGTGGGAAACCTCTATAAGGTGGAAGAGTGTGGCGGCTCTTTATAGTATTCTTTTCTGTAAAGTGTTAATACAATATAGTGTAGTATCTCTCATATTCTGTGCTATTGGTGAATTCTAGTTACTTGTGTTTTTGGTTATTTCTACATATTTATATTAATTATATTTTGGTAATCATACTGTGCTCTTTCTGAGGAGCAAGATCCTAACAGGAGGAATCAAAATAGGTGTGTTTGTTCTTGGATTCCCCACACCCCTACAACTGGTATCAGAGCTTTTGGTTGGGATACTAACAGATTGGTTTAGATCTGGGTAGTGTGTTTTGATTACAGGTTACTCACAGGGTTTTTGTTTGAGTGGGAGTTGAGCAATGGTAGAAGACAGTAAGCTATGAATGGAAAAGTTTAATGGCAAGAACTACCAATTATGGAGGATGCAGATTGAGGACTATCTGTATTAGAAAGATTTGTACTTACCGTTGGGTGGGGTTAATAGTAAACCCTTAGATATGAAGGATGAAGAATGGGAGGTTCTTGATCAGAAGGCTCTGGGATCTATTAGATTGAGTCTTGCTTCATCTGTGATTTCTAGCTTATCACAGTGTAAGACAACGGTGGAGTTGATGGAATCTTTGGCAAATTTGTATGAAAAACCCTTAGCTTCTAATAAGGTATTTCTTATGAAGCGTTTATTTAATTTGCAAATGTTGGAAGGTGGATCTGTTCATAGCCATCTTAGTGATTTACATGGTTTGGTAAACTAGTTAAGTTCAGTCAATATTGTATTTGATGATGAAATTAGAGCTCTATTAACCTTGTGTTCATTACCTGAAAGTTGGGAAGGTTTGGTAATGGCAGTTTCTAATACTGTGTCTCTTTCAAAATTCTTAAAAGTGGATGATGTTGTGAGTGTGATCTTGAATGAAGAGATACGTAGGAAAAGCACAGGTGAATCATCAGGAGATGCTTTGAGTGTTGAAGGTAGAGGAAGGCCAAGAGAGAAGATAGAGCGTGGGAGATCAAGGTCGAAGATAGGCAGAAGATCCAAGTCCAGGTATGGCAGAATAACCTGCTGGAAATGTGGAAAGCAAGGGCACTTAAAGAGAGATTGCAGATCAGGAGAAGATCAGCATGAAGGACATGGAGAAGAAGCAGATGTTGCAGATTACATTGCATAGGATGCTCTGGTATGTTCTTCGGATAAAGTAGAATCTTGGGTTTTAGATTCTGGTGCCTCTTTTCATGCATCCCCACATAGGGAATTTTTTCATGAGTATGTCCAGGGAGACTTTGGAGAAATTTGTGTAGGGGATGGTAATCCTTGTCAGATTGTTGGCAAAGGAAAAGTGAAGCTGAAATTGCAGACAGGTGACACATGGGTGTTAAAGGAGGTCATGCATGTCCCAGTTCTGGAGTGAAATTTGATTTCTGTTAGAAGTTTGGGTGATGAGGGTTGCACAGTTACTCTCATAGCGGACTCTTGGAAGGTTACCAAGGGTACACTTGTTGTAGCTAGAGGTAAGAAAGTAGGTACGCTTTATCTATCTACTTGCATTACTAACTCTCTTTCTAGGTTATCTACTTCAGCTGTAGATTCAAAGATGTGGCTTAATAGGCTTGGTCACATAGATAAGAAGGAGATGCTTGTTCTTGAGTCAAAGAGTATGCTTTCAGATTTAGAAGGCATGGATCGTGGTTTCTATATGCAGAAGAAGAAGGTGACGTTTCTTGAGGAATTCATTGTTAGTGACAAGAACAGGAAAGCCTTGGTTTTCAAGGAGAAGGTGACGGACATATTTCACCACAAAGTGCAGAGGAATTCTGAGCAGAGCAAGGGTGATTTGGACAAGGGTTTGATCTAAAAGGAGCTCACAGGAAAAAGCCAGGTCTCACTAGAAAAACATAGAGACCGACGTCGGCAGGAAAATTGGTGTCGGTGTCCAGACAGGGACCGACGTCGGCTATGTGCAGCCCGATGTCGGTGACTCGGGGCAGATTATGACCGATGTCAGCCAGGGGAAACCGATGTCGGCAAGGTGGCAGTCGTAGGGAACAGACATCGGTCAGCTGCAAACTGAGATGTGACTGGCATCGGTCACTGAGACGAATTTTGGGTGGACAGCTAGTTGTCATGGAGTCTCAAGCACCCATATGGAGGACTGAAGGTGTAAGTAAGTTCTTAAATTCATCATTTCCCTTCTTTACACTACTTGTTGCTCACTTATGGTATAGAACCAGGAAGTTGTTAAAGAAGCAGAATAGGTAGATCCAAGAAACAGTGGGAGCTTGGCATGGATGAGGATGTGATTCCTTGGAGGAGAACCAAACAAGTGTTTTGGGTAGAGTTGCCAGCTGGAAGTAAGCACTGAGAGATGAATGGATGTTGAGGATGAAGAAGAGCAAAAATGGATACGTGAGATGGAAGATCAGGGTATATGGTCTTGTATTAGCTACAGGGCAATGGAGGTTTGATCATTGTGTTTCTCTTTACCAGGTTGGATAATATTAGCTACATTATCCTATTTCTATATGATGTGCTTGTTGCAGGGTTACATATACATGTATTGCTAAACTAAAGGTAAAGCTAGTTCAGGGGTGTGTCATGGAGAATCTAGCAGTAGCAAGATTCTTTGACATGAGTGTGTTCTGGAGACATGGAGGTCTTGTTGACTTTGTTTCAGGATGATTGTGTGAGACCGATTAGCACGCCGATGGTTGGACAGTTCATAGAATAGGTGTCTTGATTCACATAATGAGGTTGAGTGCATGGTATGTACTAAATTTGAGTTTTCCCAAGCAGTGGGAGTTGTCACAAGTTTGGAGTCAATCCGGGAAAGTAATATTGAAGGGCAGTTCAGTGGGACCAGCAGCAAGTGCACATGCTATGCAGGGTCAAGTTCTTTATCTACATGGTTGTAGATGCGAATGTGGTAGGTAATTTGGATGATAGGTTTTGCACTATAGGATTTGTGGTGGTTGGTCTTTAAGAGCGATCTTGAGGAGGGATACAAATCCAAGGGAACAAACTAGATGGAGTACAGGTACAAGTACAGGTTGCAGCTGTTTATCTCCAAGTGGGAGATTGTTAGGTTGTGGAGCTAAAAGCTTCAACTCTCTGAAAATAGTGGAACAGAAGGTTGCTGAGATCTAGGAGCATCAGCGTCGGTAGCAGGACTGACATCAGTTGAGACCAGTGCAGAAGGCCACCGGTGATGGTAGAAAGTCGGCCGACGTCGGTAGAACCAGGCAAGCAGGGACCAATGTCGGTCGCCTGTGTGTTCCAGAACTGCTTGTTTCATGGATAGTTAGTTAAGTGAACAAAGAGTTTGCATGTTAAGACCAGTTAGAGTCTTGGGCTGCGAGGATAATTGTCTAAATTAAGAGTCTAAGTTATTGTTTAAGTTAAGGATTTATTTATAGACCCATTGGCATGTATTGTATAAGCATGAGATAGAAAGGAAGAGTTCCTTCTAGTTGTAAGATCATTGAGTTGCAAGTTGTTGCAAGCTCATAAGGGATCTACATGTAAGTTTGGTCTATTGAATTGTAGGTTGCAGGTTCATGGGAGATCAACTTGAAGTGCTATAGAGTGCTTGGTGTACCGGCAGGGTTATTACTGACTGGTTGGTGAGGTGAACACCAATTCTGTGTGTGAGTTGGTTGTTGGGACCATTTTTTGTGTAGGAGAGTGTGTGTGAGAATAATTACTGTACACTTGAGGTGTGGGAAACCTCTGTAAGGTGGAAGAGTGTGGTGGCTCTTTGTAGTATTCTTTTCTGTAAAGTGTTGATATAATATAGTGTATTGTCTCTCATATTCTGTGCTATTGGTGAATTCTAGTTACTTGTGTTTCTGGTTATTTCCGCATATTTATATTACTTATATTTTGGTAATCATACTGTGCTCTTTCTGAGGAGCAAGATCCTAACAGGAGGAATCAGAATAGGTGTGTTTGTTCTTGGATTCCCCACACCCCTACAGATTGCTTTCATTAAGTTCTTGTTGGTAGATTCAGACACTCTATTTTCTTAAGGATAATGGTTGGATGAAAACTTAAGACAAATGCCATTATCATATGCCCACTCTATCATCTCTATGGATATAAATTTAGATCCATTGTCACACACTAACGAGAATAGATTTCCAAATTTTTTATATATGTTCTCTGCTAAAAAATTAATCACTTCTTTAGTCCTGCATTGTTTGGTGGCTACAACTTCAATCCACCTTGTGCAATAATATGTGGTAGTTAGGACATACTTATGACATTATGAATTAAGGTTGATTTCCCCTACAAAGTCCAACACCCATTATGAAAAGGGTTTGTCTAAATGACTGGTGGCAGAGGCATGGTTGCCTTTGGTTCTTTGGTGCTAAATATTTGGCATGAGTGACATTCCCTCACGTGCTTATGAGTATCTTCGAAAATAGTTAGCCAATAGTAGCCATCTCAAAGAATCTTGTGTGTTGTTATCCTTCCAAATGGGTGTCCATTTCCTAAATTCTCTCTATTTCAATGGATTATTCCTTGGAGACACATAGTAGGTAGACACCTTCAAATTTATTTCTATATAAAACCCTATCTTTGATCAGATAATGGGATACCTTGAGATTTAGAGCCCTCTTTTACTCCCTATTTAGTCCTACATGACAAGTACCATTAATTAGTAAATGAATAATGAAATCATACTAATCACTCGATTAAAATCTTTGCTGATCAACTTGCATAATTTTTAGCTTAAGGCTAACATTATCAATCATTTAGATCAAACCTTGACACCTTACTAGTTTTACAGTTTTCATTTCTATGTCATACTCTTAAAAAATTGACATCCATTTACCTCTATGTTCTCTAATTTCATTCTGACTCTGCATGACCTTTGTGTTAGGGTTAGGTAAAATAACATGCACCTTATTTCTAAGGATATAGTGCCTAAATTTATTAGCTGCCTTAACTAATGCACATGCTTGCTTATCAATCAATGAATAATTCAACTCAACATTCTTAAAGTTAGTACTCATGAAAGCTATTAGGTGATCACACCCATCAATATTTTGAGTTAAAAATACATCCATAGTGTGGTTAGATGTAAAATAATAGAGATAAAAGGCCTTTAAAAAGTTAGGACTTGTTAAGATTGGAGCTTGGCTAGTTGCTTATTTGATGTCATTGAATGCCTTCCTGGATTCCTCATTCCAAGTGACCTTAGCATCCTTATTAAATAGATCATTCAATGGTTTGATAATTTATGTAAAATAAAAAATGAATTTTCTTACAAAATTTATTTTTCCAAAGAATGATTTTAACTCCTTTCTACTATTTGGAGGCTCTATCTTAGATATAGCTTCCACTCTTTTAGGATCTATGGAGATCCCATCTTTAGTTATAGCATGGCCTAAAAATTTGCCTTTAGTAACATAAAAGATGTTTTTTTGGGGTTGAAGGAGATTCCATTTCTTATGCATCTGGAAAATACTTTATGTAAATGCATAAAGTGATCTTCCCTATTTTTAGAAAAAAATGTTAGATTATCCATGTATATAATGATATACTTACCAATCAGACCTTAGAAGGCATAGTCCATGGCCCTTTGAAAATTGGCTCTCACGCTTATCATCCCAAAAGAAATTATTTTGTATGAAAAGGTGCCCCACTTAGTTTTGAATTTCATAATTATCCTATCTTCCCTATCTACCAACACCTGGTTGTAACCTAAAAAACCATCAAGGAAAGACATCATGGCTAAACCTGAAATAATTTGTCTTACCTAGTTAAGAGAGGGAAGAGGATAATTAACCTTTTTAGATGCTTTATTCAAATTTAAAAAGTCAATACAAATTTTTATTTCATCATTTTTATTTCTGACTGGAACTAAATTAGCCACCTAGGTAGAGTGCCTAATGGGAAATACAATTCTAGCATCTATCAACCTTTTAACTTTTTTGAATATTAGAGGCACTAAAATAGGTATCACAGGTCTTTGTTTTTGCTTGAAGGGTTTAAAATTTTATTTGAGAGCTATAGTATGAGTGATGACTCTTGGATCAAAGATATTCAATTCATCATAAGACTAGGCTATGACATCTTTGTATTGTGTTAGCAGCTCTTTGGCTCTCTTATTTTTAGTACTTGTGCAAGATTTTCCAATATTGACCAACTAAAGTTGATCTTGAGGGCCAATATTAATTGCATTGTAATATTTCCCATTTACCTTAGAAACCTTAATGGTCTCAACTAGTTTATCTTGATCAAATAATCTCTCCAAGGTAATCATGCCCTTAGGAATCTTATTGTCATTTATCTGAATGATTCTACCATCAAATTTTCCTTCCTCACAAGTACTTTTATCATCTTCATCAATGACATGAGTTTTAAATGCTCCTCAATTGTCTATGAAATATAAGATCTTATCATCACTAAAGACTTGAAAATGATTCACATTATCAGGGATCAAAGGGTAAGGTATTAGCTCAATGTTGAAGTTGGGTGAGTCTTGGTTAGGCATGAGGTTGGCTAAAATAGAGGATATCTCATCGATAGCTTTGTTCTCCTCTATAGGGATGGAGACAATTTTAAAGGCATCAAAATACTCAATTAGATTCCAAACCCTAAATTTATACCTTTTAAGTTAGGATACTTTGCATTGATATTTACTCTTTACTTGGTTGACTACAAGTTCTAAATCACTATAAACCAATAGTTACTTGACCTTGTTCTTAATATAAAATTGTATACCTAAGATGAGGGCCTCATATTTAGCAAGGTTATTGGTGCATGGAAAGTAGAGCCTATATGATGCATGAAATTTATTACCAGTAGGATCAATTAGCACAATATCGACCCTAGACCTAGACTTACACCTAGGACCATCAAAATGTAGCTTCCATAGCCCAAGCATAACATGAGTACTCTTAGGATCACATACCTTTACAATTTCTAAGGTAAAAACTCCCAAATCAAAGTCAATTATGTTGACCCTTTCATTCACAACATTGTACTCAGTGACCATGTGTTTCATTTTTGGCTCCTTTTCAACTCTTATCTAGTTTAGAACTCCCTTATAAGGTATCCATAATGTGAAAAATCCATGGATATGTATCTATTCAGAGCTTTGGTCCATTCCCTACTTAACAAGATTCCATAAGTATCAAGAATGTCAAAAACTTAGATATCAATAAACTAATGTACTCTAAGATTAGAGACCAATTGTATATGGACATTTAATAATTATCTAACCACCTTGACTCTAGATTTATCTAATTGAGTAACAACTCTATTAGACTTAATAGGTGTTAAGCAAAGCTATTTGAAAATACCTTATAGCATGATATTGGTGGATGCACTAGAATCTAATAAATAATTGTGTAAATTCTTACCAAACTTTCTGATTGTGAGAAAAAAGGAGGAGATTATACATTAGCTTTGTGCAAAGCCACATTAGCATTATCAGTTTTGGATGGTTTGTTAGATTTCTTTGACAATGATTCTAGCAAGAGATCCCTTTATTCTATTATCTATGTTAATTCATGTAATGTGATGTTATATTTTTTATTCTTCATATATTTAACAATATATTATAGCTAGTATTATTTGAATAACTAGGAACACCAACATTAAGCTTAGAAGTATTCCCTTTGGGTGGTTCTAAATCATTGCTTGAAGATGTGTCTGGAGGAGTTCCAAAGTTATTTGGGGGTGTTGAAGTAGTTAGGAGATACCTCTTATCTATGTTCCTTAAAGGATAAGTATTCTTTAAGAATTGTTGGAAGGCTAGATCTCCTTAGGCATATCATCAAGTTCATTATATTCTTGAAAAGGGAATTTGAATGCTTCTACCATGTTGACTTGATTAGATGATTTGGATCCCAAGGTACCTACACCACTATCCTTATTAGGGGCCACTTCAAATGTGTCTAACTCTTCTTGAAAAGCCTCAAAATTATCTTGAAATGTCTTATTCTAGTGGGCAATTCACCATTCTCTATTAGGCCATTCTAGTTGTTCATCACCACCATTCAGATTATTCATAATCAATCATGAGGAATAAGAAGGATAAATAGATGCATAAATATAGATCTTGATGAAAGGATTAGATACTAGGAAGAGCAAGATGTAATGAGGATTGGAAACCACTTTCATTCATGAGGTGTTTTTCTTCATCTTTTACTTATATTGGGATGGATGCTTCATCTCCCATCATGCATAGACCTTGATGGCACAACACTCATCTCCCATAAAGCATATAAATGACCTCAATGCATGGGATCGAATCATGCTCTCTCTCTCTCTCTCTCTATATATATATATATATATATATATATATATATATATCATTGAGTCATCATAGTTAGTGGGTCATCGATAGAGGAAAGCATCATCCAAATAACCCATTTTTTAGTGGTCCATAGGTTGAAAAACCATTCAGTTTAATGATAAAGGCACTGGTGAAGTTTGGTTTAATGATGAAGGCACTAGTGAAGTTTGGTTTAATGATGAAGGCACTAGTGAAGTACCCCATCAAGTCAATTAGTAAATTGCATAAATAATAATTAATCGATCGATTGAGGGTAATTGGCATGGCATGTATAAAACATTATTATGCCTTTAATTGATAAATCACATGGAGTAGCATTACTTAACCCCTCTCTATTATAGGTTATAAATATAAATGAAGGTCAAGTGAAATTTAAATCCTTAATTGGCATGCATAAGGCATGAATATGTAAGGATAATGGGGTATGACCACTAAGACTTAGTTAAAAGTAAATCCTTGAAGTTAGTCCTAATTATCATTCCTTAGAGATAGTCCCCATTCAAGTTAGTGAACCCCCAGGATAGGTAGATGGGCCCAATCATGCTTCTCTCACCTACACTTCATAGATTTGGGGTTATCACATGGGATAAACAAGGGTAGGGTTGTCAATAATTTAATATCTATATCTATATAGGTTTAGTTGGTATTATCAAGAATATATCTTATTTGGTTTAGTGACTTGGGAATTTAACCATCAACCAATTGAGTTATACTTGGTTATTAGGGTTTATATAATGAGAAATAGATTCCTATTCTAAAGTATTTGATGAAAAGTGAAGTTGGGCTCATGTAGTGACTCTCTCCTATTATAATTGATTGGATTTATTCCTTTCAATAGAGGTGGCCCATCTATATGAGGGATTCTATTTGTTTGTTCCTTATATTGGTGTTGTCTAAACCTTATTCATTTGAGGTTAATTCAAAGGTATATTAATTTTAGGACTAGAATAATATTATAAATGGGTTTAGTTACTACTATTTTGATTCTACATGGATTTTAGTGGTCTAGTTGGTATTGTTATTATTTATATGATGATATACTAATGAGTTAGGAAGATAAGTGATTATCTGGTCAAGTCTATTGAGCACATATAGGAGCTAACATTTATTTCCTTAGTCAAACATTGAGAGATAATACACACCATGCACCATATATAGGGTAGGGACCCACCCATCTATATAGATAGGGGAGTCTAGGACCAACTATAGAGAGAGTAGGTTACCCATATATCTAGAGTAGAGTACCTTCATAAGGTTAAATTTTGATATTGGTCTATCTATATATATTTACTATCTAATATAGATATAGGGCATTATATAGAGATATGTCTTAATGATTCCCCTTATATCTTCCCAATGAGCCACTTTGATCATCTTGTGGCAACCCCCATATATCTAGATTTAATCAATCAATAAATCACCACATATATAAAGGGGCCCTAATATATAGACTCTATGGTGATGGGCTACCCATGGAATAGATATATACCACCCATGTGGAAAACCATATCTATCTATAGGTAATCAATTCTAATATTGGGAAATATCAATAGGTCAGCCATGTTTATATATATATATATATATATATATATATATATATGACCCCATATGGAAACAACCCTATCTCTACTCAATTAATTTTAAGGCCCATTATTAGATACCCTATATATCTTATGGTGATGGGTTAGTCATATTTATCTATAGGGCCCCCATATCTATAATGCATTATCACTAATCGAGAATATCTAGAATCAAGGAATTGAGGGCCTATATATTTATCTTGCTAATATAGTCTATAATTATGGAGGATGGAGTGTCTATCAACATACATATCCCCTAACCCCCTATATATTTATATGCCCCTTTCCATTACTATAGGGTGGGCAGGTAGTCCCCCTAACTATATATGGGTTCACTATCACTTACCCCTCCACAATGCTCCATTCCCTCTATCCTTAGACATATAAACTCGACCTAGATTATCCCAACCAATATTTATATCTATGGTGGATACCAGTGTGATCTCATCAATGTGGAGTGGGATCAAGATAATATATCTCTATTCTATATGGATTGGATGTCTATGTCTCTTCTATATCTAGTTAGATGAGGAGAGGGATCCCTAAACTATGAAATATCTATATGGTGAGGGGTGAGGGTGAATATCTAATTTGGACTATGGGGTGACCATATATAAATAGGGATACCCCCTATATAAATTCTATATATGATAGTGAGGGGTGGACTACATTAATATGGTATGGGATGCATCATTTCACTACCAAGTATGGCATATATGGTATGGCATCATCAACTACATATGGATGGGTGTATGCATCCATTTTATCTTGAACTGATCTACTTTATATTATGGGGTTAGGTTGAGTGAGTTATATAGTGTTACATCATCATTATTTTCTCTCCCATTCTATATCTAGATAGATGGGTTAGGGTTTAGCTATTTGGGGATAAACAACAACTGAAATAACTTAGATATGTATATTTAGATGGTTGAACATATATGGAAGATGAAGATACAATAAAGAGATAGGGAGGACCATCCACCAAAGTTGGGGATTCTAACACATATAGATATAGATCTAGATATAGTTATATGTGTGGTTGTATATAGAGTTAGGGAATTTATGCTTGATGAGAGTAATATATTCTAGTTGGATCCCGTTATCTATAGATATAGATATAGATAGGAACCTACCTAGATCAATCTAGCATATCTAGTTGGAGTTGGTGGGCTCCATATCCCACATAGACCATTCCTTTGGCCCACTAATTAGAAACTATCCTAATTGGAAATGGATCATACTACATAGGTATAGGCACCCACATACCCCATATATTTATATAAGGCCCTACCAAAGAGCTCTATATAGCCATATATCTATATAAAGTTGAGGGGTTGGATTCAATAGAGGGGGGATGAGTGAGGCTAGTCCATTTGGCATAAGGTGAAAGTTAGCATGCCCTGTCACTTGGTTCATTTCATTTGAAAGCATCTATCTAACTAAATGGGGCCCCTACATATATATATATATATATATATATATATATATATATATATATATATATATATATATATATAAGGGACCCATTTATTTATATAGGTTCCTTGAACAAACATATATCTTGATATCAAGCTTGAGATGGTCTCTCAAGATTTTAACCTGATATTTACTATAAGTTTGAGTACTTATATCAAGCTTGATATAGGCTCTTAATAGTCTAACCTGATATTATTAAGCTTGATATCAAGATATATGTTTGTTCAAGGAACCTATATAAATAAATGGGCCCATATATATATATATATATATATATATATATATATATATATATATATATATATATATATATATATATATATATATATATAAGGGGCCCATTTATTTATATAGGTTCCTTGAACAAACATATATCTTGATATCAAGCTTAATAATCCTATCAAGCTTGTGACATGATAAACAACTTGAGTTATCCTATCAAGCTTGAGATGGTCTCTCAAGATTCTAACCTGATATTTACTATAAGTTTGAGTATTGATATCAAGCTTGATATAGGCTCTTAATAGTCTAACCTAATATATATATATATATATATATATATACATATATATATATATATATACATATATATATATATACATATATATATATATATATGTATATATACATATGTATATATATATGTATATATATACATACACACACACACACACACACACACACACACACACACACACACACACACACACACACACACACACACACACACACACATATATATAAGGGGCCCATTTATTTATATAGGTTCCTTGAACAAACATATATCTTGATATCAAGCATAATAATCCTATCAAGCTTGTGACATGATAAACAACTTGAGTTATCCTATCAAGCTTGAGATGGTCTCTCAAGATTCTAACCTGATATTTACTATAAGTTTTAGTATTGATATCAAGCTTGATATAGGCTCTTAATAGTCTAACCTGATATAATAACATGGCCATATCTATCTATTTATCTATATATGGGCCTCCCAAGAGAACTACAAATTTAAATTCAATGCTCAACATGTCATATCCATATATGGGTGGGCAACTCCCACCCCCATTTATATATCTCATAGAGAATACCCATTTATATCTCATAACAAATATTGGGTCTCATCCATCATCGATATCCATCATCCATACATTATATACAAGATAAGAATTAACAATATAGGGGCATGCCATATCTATATTATCTAGATTAGGATTCAATGAGCCTAGTCTAATCTAACCTAGCCAAGAGACTATAGTGTTGGGAGGTGTTTTGACACTACCAATTATAGGTGGGGTTTGTTAATCACTATCTCTCCTAAAAGGAGACTTGCGTGAATAACTATCCCCAAGGTCTTGGTACATAGGGTAACCCAGTTGGCTCATTTTGACCATTCTATATCGAGGGTATTTAATGAAACTAATTCCAAGTGATGGATTAAGCTATAGACACTATGAGACTCAATTATTCCACCACTAATATATTCAAAAGAATTTAAAATATGATGGACAATAGTCAATAATGATGATTTAAGACTATAATTGGATTGCTATTAGTCCTAAGTTAACACACTAATAAAATAAAAAAACAAAGGAAAATGGGAAAGAGAAGAAAAATCCCTACTATCATAGGGATGAAGTTTTAGTGTATGATTAAACAATATCATATAAACCAATCCTTAGCTAAGCAAGACCTAGCACAACTCTAGCTAAAATATAGTGTGAGAGTATCGGGAGAAGTTACTGTGAATAAAGATGGGCATAACCACCATAATAAATGGCCATTTGAATAAAAAATAATATGAATATCAATATGTTTCTTTTTCATTAATAATGGTGATATTTACAATAGTGATTCATCTAAAAAAATCATTTTATTAATAGAAAGGAAAACACTACACTAGACAAAAATGAAAAATGCTTGGTGTGTTAACTATTGAGAATCCAAGCATGTCTGGTCCACAATTTTATGCTCTAATCTAAATGAGCTAACCCTTATTACAACATAGGAGTTGGGATGGTTATAGAAATCATCAATGTGATTGGGAGATGTAGTTGAGGAGGTAGTGGGATCTCTAATAGATTGGAGGTGTGCACAAGCTTTGTGAAATTAACACCATGCCTTGATTTAATGTTGGAAATAACTTCTCCCTATAATCTCACGCCATACTTTATTTGGAGTTATGCTAGGTATGGATCAGTTAAGGATTGGTTTATATGATATTTGTTTAATTAGACACTATAACTTCATCTCTATGGTAGTAGGGATTTTTCTTCCCTTTCCCCATTTCTTTTGATTTTTTTCTTTTATTAGTGTGTTATTTATAAATAATACTAATTCACTTGTAATGAAAAATCATGATTGTTGAGTGTTTTTCATCACTATTTAAGCATTTTTTAATAGATTAGTAGTGGAATAATCGAGTCTCATTGTGTCTATATCTTAAGCCATCACCTGGATTTAGTTTTCCCAAAGACTCTTGATATGGAATGGTCAGAACAAGCCAATTAGGTTATACTACATACTAATAACTTGGGTATATTTGTTCTTTCAAGTCTCCTTTTATGAGAGATGGAGATTAAAAACCCTTATTTATTATTGGCCATGTCAAAACACCTCCCAACATATTTGGTGTTAGAAGGAGGGCCAAATTGGAAATTGAAGTAAATTTCATGAAAATTTTAAGTTAAAAACACTCTTGAGTCATCATCTAGTTAGTACCATGGGCTTCACATGGTTAGGTGGGAGTAGTTACCCAATAAATATCCCAAGGCCCACTCATGACTTCCCTGAGAATCCTAGTTCATTTTGCCCAAACTACACACATGGTAGGATTCTAATAGAAAAAACACATTCAAGGATGCCATCACTAGGACTCACATCTAGAATAAATATGTGGTTTGTCTCTTGTTCCCTTATTATTTGGATAAAGTTGCATATGACTTGTATATTAAACTATCAAATGGGTGTATAATTACATGGGTTACTTTCAAAAGTTTATTTCTAAACCATTTTAAGGAGCCCATCGATCTTGCTACCTTATACCACCATTTTTGTATGGCCCAGAGGGAACCCAATGAGTCTCTTAGTGATTTGAACCAATGATTTCATTAGTTGTATATAATGTTAGAATATCCTTTCCTATACACAAAATTAGTAGCCTTAGAGGTTTAACTTAGAACATTTTTTCCCCTCAGTGTTATATTTGTTCAGAGGACTCGTTTACATCTCACATCCTTTGAATTGACATATAAATAAACTCACACCATTTAATAACAAGCCATGTCTCATGATAATAGTACTAACTTTTTCCTACCCATTAGGATAATCAAGTGTTTACCCTCAAAGTCCTTCAATTTGTTTATCTATGAGTTATCCCATCAATGAATTTACATTTTATAATGAAACATTACCCCAAAAATTACCTTAGATGTGCTATCAAGTGAACTCCCTTGTATTTAATAAAGACCCTACTTGTTTTATTAATGAATATAATTCTATTAATCTAGTATGCAATCAAAATCAATTTTTACAAGTTTTAGTAGTCAAGTATCTTTTGATACTCTTACTAATTATGTACCATTCATTATATGAAGTTACCAATAGAAAATGATTGTGTTGATCCCTAAGAGCAATAATGATGAGTCTGATGATGAGGAAGCAATGGCTATCTTGAACAACCTAGTAACAAAAAATCAAATCAAAGGCGAGTTGCCTACTCAAGAGGGTGAATCAAAAATCTCTTCCAATCAACCTAAAGATGAACTTGATGATTTAGATCCATTGGTAGAGGAAGATTCATGTTATGTATATAAATAATTCTTATCCTATGCTACTCCCTCGCCCACTAAAAGGCTGATTCAAGGTGGTAAGTAACTTAATAGTAGTGGCATCTCTCCTAGCCCATCATTAGAGGCCATAAATCTAGAAAAATAAACCAAAGATGAAGCAGTTTGTCTATGTGGAGTAAATGGATTGACAAAAGATATAATAGAAGATATTTCACTTCTAGGAAGCCTTACATTCAAATAAAATGGTGAAGTCTTGAATGTAGAGGTCATGGACATGAGGGGTATGCCAATATAAGTCAAACCCAAACATGCATTAATTCAATGCAATTATCTACATACCTCTACGACATATGAAAAATATAGGAGATAATTAAAATGATAATAACCATTCCTAAAAATCTATTACAATGAAGATGAAGATAAAGATGCTTCCATAACACCCATCTTATTCAAGATCAACCACTAATTGATTCATCCATTAGCTACAATGAAGAGGAAGTTTTTACCACGTTGGGTGATCAATTTATTATGGTATGTAATGATGCCCACCTCTTCCCCTTATCATAATTTAATGTTTTTTTAGAGGCATATATCAAACCCTATCCTTCATGATTTCTATAATCTAGGTACAAACATAATGCAGAATTTTACAGTCCTAGTTTACTTGAATTGCATGAAAATAACATAGAAAAATCTTTATGGGATAGTTTTTTCTAAAGTAGATGGAAACATAGATGTAATTACATGTTCCCTCAACCTTCTCAAAATACTATAACAGATGTGTCTAACTAAATTCAAGTATTCTCTTGCCTGAAAGAACCTTTGTAAATACTTTTCTCTTTCCCTTCATAGTTTTTTTGTTTGTTTGTTTTATGCCCTTTTCTTTCCTACCCCTTATTTTAGTTTAGTTTCCCTTTATTTTTTTTGTTTTGTCTAGTCCTTCTATTTTTTCCTTGAGTTTCCCTTGTTAATTAAAAAAATTAAATGAATGTTTATTACATAGGTAGCATAGATGACACTCAAAGATCCTAATTATAATTTTTCTTGAAAATCTTGTGTGAATTGATGTGATTGATTGGTTCATTTCCTAAATTTCAAAGCTTAATGATTCATAATAGAGCTTGTAAATTTATAAAATTTATTGTCTTATTCAAAACCTTCTAATACACTTAATGAAATATCTATATGAAAATGTAGCATTGACTCAATTTTGATTTATCTTGAGTTGTCATGAAATTGATGATTTTATTGTACTCATGGATTGGTCCCCAAACCTCTATGGATGAAAATGAAAAATATCCTTTCAAAATAATCTTTACCTAATTGTAAAATATAAAAAATCTTCCTTAAAAGGGTTATTTTGGTAACCTCCACCATAGGGTTTCTAGCCTAGTTGGCAGTGGAACAAGGCCTTTGCAAGGGACCAAAGGTATCTCTGTCAGGGCTATAAATACCTGGTTAGTAGTAGAACAATTCCCACACCACTTCCCCTTGAGCTAAACTATAAAATGTTTTTTCCTTCATCAGTTTTGGCCTTACACAAATTTGAATTACTACATATGAATTCAAATTAAATGAATTAATCACTTGATCTCACATACATAGATGGTATTTGTTAGGTTTATATCCTAGTAGGTCATAAGTTGAGGTAGACTTTAGTACCTTTAAATTCTAGTTTATTCTAGGTGGTTACTTATAACTATTTTATTCTTGTTAAATCATAGATTTTGGATTCTTTAGATACTCAAGAGAATCTACTAGTAGGATTCACCATCTATTGTTGCTTATAAAAAATTCTTTATTTTCAAATTGAAATTAACAACCCTCTTTTTGCTCTGGAGTCTAGTCATTGATGAGTTCATTGGTGGTTTCTTGTTTAAAACAACCTTATTAGAAATGCATTTGTGTTAGATGTAAATATTTAAATGTTTAGTGTGCTTCATTTTTTTAGCTAAGATTGAATAATAATAGATTTGTATCATAAACACTTAGCATAAAAATCACATCTAGGACTGAATTAATTTAAATATATGGATTTGCCTAAAATCTACTAAGTCTTGGTCTATTTCATTTTAGACCATTTTGTTTTAGGTTTATGCAAATTATCTAAATTTTTAGAGTTATTTCAAATGTTTTATTAGAAAATTGGTCCATGGTAGATTGATTTCATGGCAAAATGACTAAATTTATATAAGGTTTTACTCTTGAACTTAGTCAATGTTTAATAGTTTGGACTTGTCTTGTAATTAGCTATGGTTATGCAAAAAGGAGATATTTTTATTTAATTAAATTTAATCTCTTTGGGATCCATTTATACTTTGATCTACTTTGAATTGATTAAATGTTTGCTTATGCTCAGCTTTTCTTTAATCAATTTCATAAAATGGTCAAAATCCACTTTTAAAATGGTTTTAAATTCATTTGAAATGGTTTTCTCTTCACTAAGTTTGTCTATGTTATGATTTTATCTTGAATACCTTATTTGTTTTAATTTAAATTTTGTAACTGTTGGGTTTTAAATTTAAAAATGTTGACTGTGTTTATTCACTTTGTTACCCACAGGTACCTAAATTACTCATGATGTTATGTGGTGATCCCCCATAACACCTAGTGGCCCTTACCCATTTGAAAGGGATTTCTGACACTTAGTCAATTCTCCAATTTTTCTTAGAGCCATGTGGCATCTTTCCACCAAGTCATGATATTTAAATAGTTATAAATATTTTCCCAGGAACCTCTAGCTTAGAGAGATTCCTCTGGGTGAGAGGGTGAGTGGGATGCTATCAAGTATCACAATCTTGACAACCCACTATCCTAGAGTGGTTTATATTGTCCCAAAGGTCATTAGGTGAGTGGGTGATTGGTATGATGCCACATGAGGAAACTCACCTCACCTCAACCAAGGCATGAATAGAAAATATTCAAACCCTATGTCAAGAAGAGAAATAATAAGTAAAAAGCACATGTCATGACCCTACTAATGGATGATACATTGATGATGATGTTAACAAGACATTGTCTAAATTTGATAGCTCATTTAACTGTCAAAACCATCAAAGTTGAGGTGGGAATATGCATTCAATTCAACTACAAAATCAAATTTCAACTCAGTAAAATGATGATAAATTATGGAATTTTAGGCATGGTTGTTGGTGCAATGATCTAAAGGGGCCAAATTCAACTAAGATTCATAAATAAGAAGTGAATCAAGGGCATGGATTGTGTTTTAAAATCAAGTGAGGAGTTAAAATACAAAACTCAACCTTAAAGAGGTATGATAATTGGTTACATAAAAGCATGGAGTATGATAATCTTGATGCAATCCTAGATTATTTCATCTACCAGCATTAAATAGAGGCATGGTTTTAACTTCACAAATATTATACGCACCTCCAATCTATTAGAGATCCCCACTACCTCCTCAACTACATCTCCCAAAAGCAGTGATGATTTCTATAACCATCCCAATAGTGGGTGAATTTGAATTTGAAACTACATGGAATGATGTGTCTATATAAGATCAAATCCTACATTTTAATAAGGGATGACTCCCTTAGATTAGATTATAGAGTACTAGAGCAGATATTTTTTTATTATCCATAGTCAACTAACCAAACATTTTTCATTTTTTTCCCAATGTAGTGTTTTCCTTGTTATGAAAATCAAGTTTGTAGTTGAATGAATGTTGTAAATCTCACCATTTTTATCAACAAGAAACGTCTTGATATTCAAATTATTGTGTGGTCAAATGGACATTTCATATGCATTTATTATGGTGGTTATGCCCTTATTTGTTCACAACAACTTCTCCCCTAACTCTCACACCATCCTTTATCTAGAGTTATGTTAGGTTTGGCTCAACTAAGGACTAGTTTATATGAGATTTGTTCAATCAGACACTGTAACTTCATGTCTATGGTAGTAAGGCTTTTTCTTCCCTTTCCCTTTTTTTTACATTTTTAGTTTAGGACTAATAGTAATCTACTTGTAATGATAAATCATGATTGTTAAATGTTATCCATCATTGTTTAATCATTGTTAAATATATTAGTGGTGGATTAATTAAATCTCATAGTGCTCTATTTTAAGACATTGCCTAGAGTTAGTTTCACTTAATACCCTTAATATGGAATGGTCACAATGAGCCAACTAGGTTAACCTAAGTACCAAGACCTAGTAACCAAGATCTTGGGGAGATTTGTTCATGAAAGTTTCATTTCAATAAAGATGGGGATTAACAACCCCTACCTATTATTTTTCATGTCAAAATTTCTCCCAACATATAGCCCAACCACCCTCAACTATATATGAGTTGTAGTTTACTCAACCATGTATAGAGTTATTTTTTGGCTCTATCTACAAAGATATAAGTGGCCCCCACTCCCATATATATATATATATATATATATATATATATATATATATATATATATATATATAAAAGATAGGCAGGGCACTCAATTTATATATCTATATAATTCCTTGCATATCTATACAGACAGGGGTGAGCACTGATTGACACCCATATATGTAACACATTAACATCTATATAGATAATTATTTACTACTATATATACACTGATTGACACCCATATATGTAACACATTAACATCTATATAGATAATTATTTACTACTATATATATATAGTAGTAAATAATTATCTATATAGATGTTAATGTGTTACATATATGGGTGTCAATCAGTGCTCACCCCTGTCTGTATAGATATGCAAGGAATTATATAGATATATAAATTGAGTGCCCTGCCTATCTTATATATATGGATATAGAGCCTCATTGATGTTATATGGTTATAGGGCTCATCGATGAGCTTTCTATGGCCTACTCTAGCATTTTCATCTATGGAATAATCATTTATGTATGCACCCTAGCTGATGATCATTTTAATTTATGGGGAGGATTTATATAGTATATATATATAGGGGAATGTGCAAGAGATATATCTATGGACTGAGCATCTAGATATTAAGGTCAAGGTCAAATTATTATTATTTCATTCATCAGTAATTGGGCCCCTTATAGATATATAGGCCCATATATATGACATATAGATTTCATGCCTACTCAATATATAGTCATGCAACCACCCCCCCCCCCCCCCACACACACACACATATATGGGGTTCTGGATACAAAATCACCCTATCTATATATATGAGGTATGTAGGTAGTCAAATACCCTTAGTCTAGTTGGTCATAAGTTTCCACAATCCAATCTATCTCCCAATTTTGATATAATAAAGTAGGAACCCATTGTCCATCCATTAGTCCCTATATATATGGGGGTTAGTTTCAAATACAATATAATAAATAGTCTATCTAGAGTTTAATTCTTATTTCTTATTTCTTCATAATAGTTCTTGCTATATAAATATAGGACTTGATTGTATATAGTTTTTTGGAAAATTTAGAGTAGAGAACCACTAGATCAAAACCCATGTGTGTGTGTTGCCCCTCCATATATATATGATAGGTGGGAGAGTCCATTTATATATATTACATAGCCCTAGGATCATATCACTATATATAGATATGGAAGTTGGGACAATAACCCCTATATATCTATATGAGTTCTCTCGACTACTAGGATCAAAGCCCTCTATATCTATATGGTATTTGGATGATGGAGAGATTGGTGTAGTAGCTTTAGGTATACCAACCATTATGGGTATATGTATCTATCTATGTCTCATCCTGATATATGTGATATGGCATCCATAGTTAAGCAATGTTGTACCATGTTGGATGAAAAAGTCATTATGATGATCAAACCTAATCTATATATGGACACATCTATCTATATATAACCATCAATAGACCCCCATATATCTATAGGGACCTATCTATATAATATGGAAGATATATGTTGGGGTGGAAGGCCCCCCTATATATAGGCTTAAATGAAGGGGAAGACTGGGTAAACCTTATGGCTCAATGGGAATATCCATGATCATCCATTTAGATAGATATTATCAATGGGGGAGACCTCAAATATAATAGATAATATATTCCATTTAGGGGTTGATATATTTTCAATATACTTATCTCTTCTCCATATTATGTTGGTATAATTAATTATCCATATACATAGATGGGATGGGTGTCTGTTTAATGAAGAACCTATTTGTAATAGTAGGTTGTGAGCCATACCCATATCCATACATATAGATTTTTCTACATGATATATATATGGGGGGAGGTGTATGGGAATGTTCTAGTACTATCATAGAATATATACTCTATATGTTAGCTCTATAGAGATAGAGTATGCCCAAGAGGCTAAGGGCACATTTACTAGAGATTAGATAGGCCCTTGCCCTCCAAATAGAGATATAAGAGCAACCAATTAAACTATATAATGTGTTGATGCTACCCAATTATGGATATATGTGGGTTCATTATTCATTATATGTGACTACCTCTACTCTATATAGATGGAGGGAGGCCCAAAAAACTCCATATATTTAAGGTCATGGATGTTGTAGTTATTCGAACAACTAGATAGATATATAGGGTTCTAGGGATAAAAAAACTTTATATAGTTGAGGTCATTTCTGCTATAGTTACTCAACCTCCCAGATAGATAATATCTATTGGGGATAGATAGATAGATATATAATGATCTAAATTTGAATGGTTATGTTTGATGTCTATGCTCAATTGACCACTATCAGAATAAGAAGGCCTATCTATATATGGGGAGGTTGAGGGGAGGAGGGGAAGCCCTATATATCTATCTAGTGAGGGTGACTATCTATAGTCGACACTCATTTTATAGATCAGGGTCCATAGCTTCCATATATAGATAGGGGTCCTCGATCCTAGTTATTTTTATTTTATAGGGTAGGCCATTATATAGATATGGTGCCCCATAATTCTAATCTTTCCCCATCAACTTCTCCCTTTTATTGGAGCAAAATATGATGATATATTCTAATGGGACTCAACTCAAAATTTTATCATAGAGCCTATCAGTGACCTATCCATCTATATACTCCTATCTAAACTTTGCCCCATATATATCCTTCTTCCCACTCCCTAGATTAGATTGGCCCCATATAGAGTCTAAATGGTAGTTTGGAAAGAGATGGCCTTGTATAGAGTTAATTTTTGGTTGTATAGATATTCTCTTTGGACCCATATGTATGTGTGTGTGTGTTTATTTGGGTAGTAGGTTGGTCCCCTATCCCTATATATGAGTCAACAACCATCTAGATAGCTAAGCACTTGACTATAGACTTTAGGTTGAGGGGGAGAAAATAGGTGTACTATAGAGAGGTCATGCCCCTATATCTCTATCAAGATGTATTAAACCCCCCTCCCACTATTGGTATAGGGGTATAGGTAGGTTTAATGGGAAAAATATAAATATGGGCACTCATTTGATAAATGATTATTAGGTCCTATATCTAGATATAAATTGGGTTAGGCCCTCTATATATAATAGATGGGGACTACATATAATTTATATAGTAGGCCCTCAATTTGGTTATACATGACTATTATCCATTTTTTCATAGATTTTAGGGATCCCCTTGAAGGATGGGGAAATGTACTACCCTAATCTATCCCTATGTTATATCTATTAGTGGATCAGAGCTAATATAAACCTATCATCTGTTGCATCAAGAGGGGGGAAATCCCTATCATATAGAATTAAAGGGCCAACTCCCAACTTATATATAGTTGGGTAGATAGGAAAGGGAACCCTATATATCCCTATATATATATATATATAATGGGAAATGACCTACTCCTACTATAAGTAAAGGGGAAAGGGAAGGTTAGGAAAGGAAAAGCATGGTTGATGTTGACTAAATATCATATCATATCTAGTCATCAATTGAGTGTGCAATACCTAATAAATTGTGTCATTGGTTGAGATTTATATATCTATATATAGAGAGAGATGTATAGTGTTATGATATTCATCATTCAAGTGAGTGCATAAGATAAATTTGATCAATGACATATATCTAGAGATAAAACCCCTATCTATACTCTATATAGGGGGTGAGGCATCTATTTTAGTATATGATTGATCTGATTAGGTAGTTTGAATCTATATATTCTACCTCTCCCTAAGATATATAAGGCCACCTCTCCCCAAATCAAGAGTTCTATACAGATTACCTCTTTATTCATGTTATGATCTCTCAAAATCAATAGATTTATCCCCTATCTATATTTAACAATAAATGATAAAATTCCATATATAGAATAGATATGGTCACAAATATGGCCACACACACACAAATATATATATATATATATATATATATATTCCATCACATATGTCATATAGAGGGAAGGGTTCTTGTTTAGATAAATATATAGGGCTTGACTTCCCTATCTCAACCCAAAGGTAAGTAAATGGCTAATCCTTACCTCAATGGTGGGATTAGGAAAAAAACCATGGCTAGTCTAGATATATAGGGGGAGGGGATTGGGTGAGGAGGGTTGGGGAGGTCCTATAATTTGACTCATATATATATATATATATATATATATGGGGTGTTTATCAAGGTCAATACATTTGAGAAGGCCACTAGGTCGAGGGCCTGACATCTAAGGATTAGATCTGTGTAGATGTGACCAATAAGAGAGAATGATAGATCTATATTTTATAAATTAAATAGGGTAGGGAACTTGACCCCATATGGATTATTTGATGGTGGCTATCAATTATATATAGTTAGTATAATATTTTTTTTTCTAAATACCTACTATTTTTAATCCCAATGGCCCTCATATATAGATAAGTGAGATAGTTATAGTTGGTATCCTTATCAGATATAGGGGTCCTTAAATTTGAGTTGGTTATGTTACAAATATGTATGGTGGGTACCTACATTCATTATTCACATCATGTAAATGCTAGTGAGATGCTCAAATAGATGTATTTTTTGGATTTGTCAATATGGTTCATATATATAGGGGGTAAAGGTGAAGGAGGACAAACAATATAGATAGAAGTAGGAAACCCTAAAATCTCTATTTTATCTTCCATATATAGTTTAATTAACTTCCCATATATATATAGGGGGACAAAAACTATATATTGGGGCCCTATATTTCCCTATCCCTATCTAAATAGAGGTAGAGGGGGTAAGGACAAATGATTATAGGTTAGACTTTAGGCACTCAGTTGACCCCTATTTATCTATATAGTCTATGGACAAGGAATTTATCTAGGCTCTTAACCAGTAGACCCTATTTATATATTTTAGGTTGAGCCATATATATCTATTCCTCATATATTGAGAGATGCAAAATAATATAATCCTTATCTACATATCATGATGCAGTGCATGGAGATGTAGAATGATATATAAGGATGAAACCCATACTAATTATATCTAGTTATGGCCCATACACATCAGGGATCTACCCCTCCATCCCACTCCATACAAAGGTTGGTTTGTATAGAATCTCACTTCACCCCATATAGATATAAGGCCCATCTCCCACTCCCACTCCACCCCATATTAATTGAGGTAAAAATTACACACACACACACACACACACACACACACACACACACACACACACACACACACACACACACACACACACACACAAACATGGTTCTCCCATATATAGATAAGGTTGATGGCCTACTTTATATAGTTTGCCTCAACTTTTGAATCTAACCAAACCCCATATATGGATATGGCCCCTATATAGATATGACATGATAGATACCTTACCACATAACCTTACCACAAGAAGATAAAATTTATACATACTCCACTCCATATAAAAATAATAGAATGGAGGTCCATATCTATAAATGGTGCTACCATATGTATCATATATGTAATCTAATAGTTTGCATGGTTATATCACTCAACTCGATATATGCTTTAAACTATACCATCACATCAAACTAAGATATGATTCTATATATCATATCCATCTAATATATAGATATTAGATTATGTACATGGTTGGTTATATCACTCACCCTATATAGATAATCTATTCTAACATATGTATATTACATATGTCACATTAATCACTCCATAACAAACTATGATCGATCTGATCACATGACAAACTATGATCAATTGAATGCAACAACCCAAATCTATATAACACTTGACTAACCCCCCATATATGGTTAATTTTAATAGAATGATCCCCTATATATAAATGTGGTGACCCCCTATCTATTATATATATGTAGATGGGGAATATAATCCTCTCTGAATGATCTAAACTAGTTTATACATAATGATATTAGTCTATATGTGGAAACCAAACATGTTAGTCTAGTATGCTCTATATTTCATCTATCATCTAATTAGTATATGCCCACCCCCTTTATCTATATGAGTATCTTTATCTCATTTGATTAATATAGAGTTCATCTGAATAGAACCACCCATTTCTACTCTATACCCACCCATACCGAGGTAGGTCTTCTTTGCACCATATATAGATATGGGATATGCAATAAAGGAGAGACCTCCTTTGTTTGAAAGAAGATGGGGAATTATCATGCTTTAAAGGATATACCCATTTTATTTAAAAGAGAGGGGAGCCATATATATAAATACATCAAGGGAATTTTTCTTCCCAATAAGGAATGTCCCCTTTCTTTAGTACTCCTTACCATAGGAAAAGAGAGGGGGTATAGGTAGATATAGGCTATTGTCTGATTGTCTAGTGGACCTATCTATCTATACATATAAGAGTCTAAATTACTCTATTTGATTTTCTAGTGGGATTCAAAATATCTTATCAATATATCTATATTTCCCCATCCCTCTCTCTCTCTCTCTATCTCTCTCTCTCTCTCTCTCTATATATATATATATATATATATATAGAGAGAGAGAGAGAGAGGATTGATATATCATTTTATTTTCTAGTGGGAGAATAAGATATAGGATATATATATGGAAATATCTAAAAACTCACTAAATTTTGAAGGAAATAAAGGATTCCTACCTAAGCCCAATCCTAGTCATGATAGAACCCTTATTGCTTATGCCCTATGCCTTATGCCATATCCCTATCTATATAGAGGGGGGATGAAAATTGATCAACTCCCAATGCCATATATATGAGATATATATAGGGTTATTGTATATCAATAAAATTAGCATAATTAGTGAAATTATATGGTAAAACATATATATAGATATGGCCAACCATAGTTTTATATAGGGAAACCACACTCCATCTCCTGAATAAAATTCACTCGACCAATGTGAGACACTTGATCAAGATTAACACCATATGAAGTATTAACTCACTTATTAGAGACAAGACAAGGGTTGTATCTCACAAAATATATATAAGACAATTCTAATTTGGGTTGTCACTAATGAAAAATTAATACTCATTCAATTCAATACCTATCAACTTTGGGTGACCAAATCCCACATAGAGGAATAGAGATATGGGAATATATCCCTATTAACTCAACTTAAGAGGTGGTACATTGAACTGACCTAAGAGGTGGGTATTATTTTATATGTTGACTTGATAGTTTGGTATGTTAATATCCAGCCCTAGATATATATGGGCCAATCCCATGAAGTCAGTCAGGGATGCCTTATCTATATGGTAAGTTTGACCCTGCCTTTAACATTATTATCCTCCCATTATTTTATGACTAAAGACATATAATATGGGAAGTCAAGAACCACAAACCCAACCCCATATATTCTATCTCATATATCAACATACTATATTAATTATAGAACCACCTCTCAATCTCACTTCATGCATAAAGAATATATAGGCCTTATCTAAATGCAATCATGAGATAGGAGACAATCTATCTCACTTCAATCATTATTATATTATCAATACCCATATCTATATATAAGGAAATGGTATATCTCATTGGATATTATGAGATGGCATCAATGGTATTAGACTATCTATTCTATTATATACGTGATATGAGTCAACCCACTTTAACCTGTCAAGAACCATAACCCCACTTGAGTCGGGTGGGAGCATATAGACCCTATTTATATGAACCCATAAACATTATATCTATCTCTTGAGTACCTTGTAGATTCATCCCATTTTACATTATCATATGTTTATCCCCTTAGTCTCCACTTATCCCCTTAATCTAGATGAAGGCCTCTTCTCCAAGAGAATGAAAAGGATATGAAGAGTATTATCTTCTTCATCTATACATCGTGAGTACTCCTATATAAATTTATAGGTTTTGTACTCCTATAAAACATGAGTACTCCTAAATGGTTTCTATATAGATGTATAGGGATCTTATACAATATATAACTTGAGTACTCATATTGAGCTTGACAGGTTTCATAATCCCATATAGGCTAAGTAATCCTACTGATCTTCTCCTAGATGGTAAATAGCTTGAGTAATCCTATATATGTTTCATACTTCTATACAAATTTATTATATGGTAGATAAGGGTCCATATAGATCTATAGGGCTCCTAGATGATATACAAGATTTTTTGATGGTATGCAAGTCCTCCTAATGAGCTTGAATCAAGGATATCACTCACTGACTGGATTTCCAACTTTTCATAACTCTCACTAAATACACTTCTAATTATATATATATATATATATATATATATATATATATATATATATATAGGTAAGGATAACACTCAATGAATACACTCACATGAGATGGAAAGTCATCCATCTATAATATACATGATATGAGTTGGGTGAGCTAGCATTGGGATAGAATATAGTGGTGAAATATAGATATATAGGGCCTATATGTTGTGACCAAGACCCTAGATAGATAAAAGGTTTGGAGGGGTTCATCAACTTTGGATTGGGATATAATACATTGGGTTTAATCAATTTATGATTAGGTTAAAATATATATTTGGGTTTGAATATATCTAGGGTTGGGCAAGCCGTCTTAGTGGGCTTCATCATGTACTATATTTGGCAATATTGATAGTGCATCCAAGCCTCTTGAGATCACCATGGGATTATCTAGAATACAGTGGGGTTATATACTATATGGGATTGACGTATCGTAAATAATATTTTTTGGGTTGAATATGGTGTTCATATTGTCTTTACCCATATAGATTCACCCCAATATCTGGTACCCAATAGACTCACCATATAGTCTAATAGAATATAACCTAGATTCATAAATTGGGAAATCTATTCACTAGTAGATATGTATTCCTTATGAGATATATAGATGGTAGGGGTGCCCAGATATATCTGTGTGTGTATATGTTGATTTTCATCTATCTTATTTAGTGATGGGTTGACTTATAGAATACAACCTAGATCTAATTCTATGGGGAATATATCCTATAAATAGATAATATATATAAAGGGGTCACTTCTCTTATATATCTATCTAGCTGGAGATAAGTGGAATACAACCTAGAATCAGTGTTAGGGGGAATCTACCCACCAGATAGATAATACATACATACATACATATACATACATACATACATATATATATATACATACATATATATGTATGTATGTATGTATATGTATGTATGTATGTATTATCTATCTGGTGGGTATATTCCCCCTGGCACTGAATCTGGGTTGTATTATAGAATACAACCTAGATCTAGTGCCAAGGGGAATCTATCCTACAGTTAGATAAGATATATAAGGGGGTCACTTCCCTTATCTATCTATCTAGTTGGAGATAAGTGGAATACAACCCAGATCAAGTGCCAAGGGGAATATATCCACCATATATATATATATATATATATATATATATATATATATATATATATATATATATATATATATGCATGTGTGTTTGTGTGTGTGTATGTATGTTGATTTGCATCTATCTTATTTACCGATGGGTTGAATTATAGAATACAACCTAGATCTAGTGCCAAGGGGAATCTATCCTACAGTTAGATAAGATATATAAGGGGGTCACTTCCCTTATCTATCTATCTAGCTGGAGATAAGTTGAATACAACCTAGATCAAGTGCCAGGGGGAATATATCCACCATATATATATATGTATGTATGTATATAATGGGGTCTACTTCCCCTATCTATCTATCTAGCTAGAAAGAAGTGGATTGCAACCTATATCTAGTTCTAGGTGGAATCTATCTACTAAACTCTCTATCTATCCACTATTCTCTCTATATATATATCTATATTCTCTTATATCTAAGTATTTATTAATTGTGATTATCCATATATCTATCTCTCTATCCATTGAACTATAGATGTGTAAATGATCTACCTCACTCCCACATAACTTCAATCTCTCAATAAGATCCTAAGCTTGACTAGTATCCCTACATGTTAATCCCAATAGTGACTTACTTTTACATATGCCCTATATATCTATCTATCCATGGGATATAGTTTAATTATAACCCACATAATATATATTTTTTGGTACCCCCCCCCACCCCACACACACACACATATTTTATTTGGTCATGTATAAATCTCAACTTGATTAAACTAACCCTCCTTTATCTATATGATGATGATCAATTAACCCCTTTTATCTAATATGGTAATGAGCACCTAACCCTTTATCTATATCTATGTTTCCCCATATATATGTGTGTGTGTGTGTGTGTGTGTGTGTGTGTGTGTGTGTGTGTGTGTGTGTGTGTGTGTGTGTGTGTGTGTGTGTGTGTGTGTGTGTGTGTGTGTGTGTGTGTGTGTGTGTGTGTGTGTGTGTGTGTCCAATTATAAATGAAAACTATCATTCTTCACCTAGATTTAGGTCCATATTTCATTGCTTAGTCCATTGAATATCAATAGGGAATCAATTGGAATAAATAAAGAGAAATCATTTCTATATATGGGATAGGTGTGTGTGCTCCCCATATAGATCTCTAATATCAGTTGTTCACCTATTGATACTAGAACCAAGATCGAACATCAACCCCTATATATAGAACTTTAGTTGCTTCAATTCATATCCTACTATATCACATATGTAATATCAACATTAGTCTATATGGATAGGGATATGGGACATCACTTCAATAGGTGTCACCATGAGAGCTATATAGAATCTACTTGAGTATTGAGATCGTACATAGATAGCTAAATTTTATAGATAGTTCCCTAGGCCTATCTATTTTGATTTAACTATAGATAGGATATGCCATAATGACATGCTATATATATCTTATACCAAATAAGTTATCATTATAGTATATAACTAGGGGATAGGGGACCTATTTATGAGATGAATT
This sequence comes from Torreya grandis, assembly GCA_037957365.1. NCBI lineage: Eukaryota > Viridiplantae > Streptophyta > Pinopsida > Cupressales > Taxaceae > Torreya > Torreya grandis. Next base: position 3,099,161 of record JARHVA010001142.1, read on the forward strand.
GGTTGCTCCTCCCCTAAAGACAAAACAACACACATGCCACATATATAATTAATGCCAAGGTCATATATATGTAGATTAAGCTCCTCAACCTCCCAAGCATAGGCTAATCTATAGTTGACACTTCCTCCCCCATAGAGATTTGAGGGAGGAATTTTATCCCTATAACTATCAATAGGGTAGGTATACTCCCTATAGTCCTAGTCTGACCTAGGAATTTTATAATTTTTTTCTCATGAATTCAATCTTACCATCCCATATAGATCCATATGGATACATACTAGACCAGTTGATCTATAACTTAATATTCCCCCCACCCTAATCGAGAACTAAGCATAACTAGTTAGGTTATGAATAGATATATAGGGAGTAATGAACCACATTTATATATATTGATGGATATTCAATGGATATATATGTGTGTGTGTGTATGTAACTATTTGATTCACCTAGGGCTCTATATGCATGATTATAACTTAAAACCTAGATAGGGGAGATGGATTTGGATCTCTTGATAGGCTAATAATGTTTGAACCATAGAGGTAGATAGATAATCTTGGGCATGACCTAACAAGTTGAACAAAGGTGGACTAAAAATTTAGTGATTATATAGCCTACATTGAGATATGAGTGCATATATATCTAATATGTAAGTGCATATCTAGTTCTAGTTGTATTTGGATTAGGTATACGCATATAAGATAGGGGTCATACCCCTATAATATATAGGATGTAACTAAGTTGGTCGAGTGTCATCCCCTATAGAGAGTTGGTTCCCCCCCCACAATTTATAACTTAATTTTCCCCCACCCCTAACCCTTATATAGTTTTTTAATTAAAAATGGGTTCACACACACACACACACACACACACACATAGTATAGCCTAGTCTACCCTATAGAGTTTCATTAGTTTATTATATAGTTTAATTGGAAGAAATTAGATTTTATTTCCATATATATGTATAAATCCAAGAACCTATATAGACCTAGCTATGAGTGCCAACCTCCACTATATATCTATTAATACCCCAACCCATATCTGATATAAATTAGATCAATTACATTGTTCTACATACTTCTCATCTTTTAATTGGGTACCACATCTCTTAAATGGTTTTACATCTCAAAATCAAGCATCTCCACCCTATATTATATATATAAGGCAACCATATAGATTAGGATTATATTATTATACATCATTAGATTTGGTATATAGATTGAATTATTATGCATCTCTTAATTAGGCTTCTTCACCCTATCTATATAAGGACATATAAAATAGACTATTCTAAATGACATATATAACATCTATGCTTGAGAGGCCAAGGGGGAGGGCCCTATATATATATATATCTTCAGATTCATTACCCTCTACCTATATATGGATCATAGCCTAGATATATCCCACTAAGCTCTCATCAATGCCCTCTACTCTATATATACCAATATGGTTAGGTTAGATCCAATCAGTTGTTATGTGACAATAGATAGGCATGTTGAGTCTCAAGTTCCTCTCCTATTAGTTCCTCTCTTGTTATCCTATATGTATGTAGATTTTTTGATTGCCTATATAGAGGTGGGGCTATCTAAATTAAATCCAACTAAAAATAGAATAATTTATCTAAATACAACCCTATAAATTGAAATCCCCCCACTATACTACATATAGGCTATGAATCTACCTTCTTAGATAGAATATATAGGGAGGATAGAGAGTGTCTACCTTGACTTGATGGGATTTCACTATTGATATAATAAATAGGACTAAAACAGTGCTCTTTATCTCCATTTGGGTCTCAGTTTTATTAGGAATTAAAATAATTTAAACTAGATTTAAATCATCATAAAATCACATAACTAGATTTTAAATGTTAAATCAGATTTAATTATGCACTAACATGCATCACATAAACAATTCCTCAAATCACAATTAAATGAAAGCATAAATGGAGAGAACAAAATAGCAATCACACATAACACAAATCTACCATGGTTCACCCAATGTGGGCTACATCCACAAAAAAATTCCTTAATAAAAACTATAATAAAAAAAGATTACAATGAACTCTCACAGAGATAGAATATCTCAAGTAGAAAATGTTACACAAATTATATGCTACACTTTCACCTGTACTTGCACAATAATTTATCTCACAAGATTCTATACCACACCCTACAATAAATACTTTCACTTTGCAAAATATCTACACTTTGACTCTGTCTCTCAAAATCCACACCTAAAAACAAACTCATAAACCTCTAAAGGTCACACCACACCTATATATATATATATATATATATATATATATATATATATATATATATATAAACAAAGGAAAATCCACCAAATTAGGAGAAACTCACCTTTCTTACCTAATATAATAATTATCCACTAAGAGATACCTCAATTACACCTAAGTAAGCTTATCTAAAAGCTCCATCAAGAAGGAACATGCTAAGTTTATCTCTCCTCCTTCAAAGGCACATTTTCCAAGGACATGTGATCATAACCAACTCCTTGAAATAAGGAAGGCATTCCATTTTCTAATAAACAACTAAATCCTTAAAATAAAGGAAGTCAACATGTAAAATAGGCATCTAACAACTAACTCCATAAAATATGGAATACATAAAAATTATAAATACAAGGAATATTCCACTCACATGTGGAGCAAGGTTCCATAAAAGGTGGAGTGGGGAAAATTATGCTCCCCACATTTTTGGAGCTCTCTAGGCCCCAAAAATATATCCCCATGGTCATGTGATATCCCCAAAGGGATCCACACTCAACACTATCCCACTTGAAGACCATTTCTCCTAAACAAAATCTATCACTACTCCATGACCACTAATTCCAACCAAATCTGAACATTGTCTCAACTTATCCAATGTGACCACCTTAGTAATCATATCTAAAGGATTATAGCTAGTATGAATATTATCTAGCTTCACCAAGTTCTCCTCTAAAGCTTTCTTGATGAAGTGATAATTTAATTGAATGTGTTTCATCCTTGAGTGGAAAGTGGAGTTCTTTTCCAAATGAATAATACTCTGACTATCACTATGTAGTCCAATTTCTTGATCATTCCCCAACTCTCAAAACAACTTCAAATCATCTCCTTGATAGCCTCTATGGTATAATTATACTTTACCTTTATGGTTGATAAAGACACAACCTTCTGTATCTTTTAAATCCAACTTACCATTATATCTCTAATCATAAATATATAACCTATCATGTTCCTCCTGTTATCAATATCCCCTATCATATATGAGTCCACATAACCATGCAAAGTGGTATCTAATCCACCATAACATAATGCAAAATCCATGGTTCCTCTCAAATATCAAAGAATCCATTTCACTACATGTCAATTCTCATAACCAGGATCACTCATATACCTGTTCACAACTCCCACTGCTTGGGCATTATCTAGACTAATACAAACCATGACATACATTAAGCTGTTAACTACTGATGAGTAAGGTACCTTGGACATCTTAATATTTTTAGCTTCCATCTTGGGACATTACTCATTTGATAATTTAAAGTGGCCTACCAAAGGAGTACCAATAGATTTAGTATCTAACATGCTAAACCTTTCCAAGACTTTCTTCACATACTCTATTTGGGATAAGTTTAGCTTCCTCTCCTTCCTATCACGAGTAATCCTCATACCAAGGATTTTTTTTGCAGTGCCCAAATCCTTCATATAAAAAGAGTCACTAAGATATTTCTTGAGCATATGAATATGTTGTATGTTCTTTCCTACAACTAACATGTAATCCACATACAAGCATAATATAATAAAGAAACCATCATCAAAATGTTTGATGTACACACAATGGTTATTATTACACCTTTGATATTCTTTTTCCAACATAAAACAATCAAATTTCTTATATTGTTTTCATGGAGCTTATTTTAGGCCATATAATCTCTTCTTTAGTCTTCACACATAGTTCTCCTTCCCTTTGACCTCATATCCCTATGGCTACTTCACATACAACTCTTCATCCAAATCACCATGAAGAAAAGTAGTTTTCACACCTAACTATTCTAAGTGCAAATCCTCAACTAAAACTAAACCAAGAACAATCCTAATAGAATTCATTTTTACAATAGGAGAGAAAATCTCATCAAAATCAATACCTAATTTTTGTGCAAACCCCTTGACCACCATCCTGGCCTTATACTTTTTTCTCCCTTCATCTTCTTCTTTTATCCTAAAGATCCAATTGTTTGACAATGCACTCTTGCCCTTGGGTAGTCTTACCAAATCCCACATTTGGTTCTCCATGAGAGATCTATGCTCCTCATCCATGGCTTACTCCCACTTTTTTTTGGCATCTACCTAAATTTCTTCCTCATAACACTCTGGTTCTCTATTGTCAGTGAGTAACAAATAATTCAAAGGAGAATTTTTTTTAGGTGTTCTTCTTACCCTAGAATACCTTCTTACCATAGGATTTTGGGGTCCTTGTGTAGAAGGTTCCTAAACTGAATCATTGTATACTTTTCCATCTAAAATTTCATCCAATAATGTGTACTCTTTTTGTTCATGTTCTTGTTCCTACAACTAATTCTTATACATGACTTTTTCATTAAAGGTTACATCTCTAGACCGAAATATTTTTTATCTTTAATGCTCCATAAATGGAAACCAAATTCATCCTGACCATAACTAACAAATGTGTATTTCTCTAATTTATCCTCTAACTTGGTCTTATCCTCTTTCTTAATGAGATCAAAAGCCTCACATCCAAAGACTCTAAGAAAAGAATAATCAACATTCTTACTAGACCAAGCTTATTCAGGAATGCCTCCATCCAAAGGTATAGAAGGCCCTCTATTAATTATATATACTACCATGCTAGCTTCTTCTACCCAAAAGTATAAAGGCAACCATGCATGGAACCTCATGCTCCTAGCACATTCCATTATTGTTCAGTTCATCTTTCTATATGCCACATTCTACTATGGAGTTCCTTTAACTGACCTTTACCTATGGATTCCATTTTTAGAACAATAATCAAAGAAATCATTATTACAATACTCACCTCCACTATTTGATCTAAGACATTTTGAAATGAGACTTGTTTCACTCTTAACCAAGGCTTTCCACCTATTAAAAGTGTCAAATACATCAGATTTATTTTTAATGCATTAAACCCAAACTTTCCTAGTTGTATCATCACTAAAAGTGACATAATAATTGGAACCACCAATAGAAGATACCTGAGTTGGTCCCCATACATTTGAATGTACCAACTCTAACTTGTGTTCTTTCTTTGTGGGTCCAACCTTCAGGAATTTAACCTATTTTTGTTTCTCATACACACAAGTCTCACAAGAGTCTATATCTATGTCTTTTAATCTAGGCAACTTATCTTTTAAGATATTCTTGCCCTTATGGCTCATATGATTGAGCCTATAGTGCCACATAGTTACATCTCCATTTGTAGTAACTAAATCAAAAGAATCAACACTACTAGTCAAATATAAAGTATCAAAATTCTTACCTCTTGAAATCACAAGAGCACATTTGGTAACTTTCCAAGAATTTATAGTAAACATTATCAAATACCCTCACTGCCCAATTTACCCACTAAAACAAAATTTCATCTCAACATAGCATGTGTCTGACATCCTTAAGTAGCCATGTGTTCCCATTCTACATTTTCCACAAAATAGAATTCTTACCATCAAAATTGTCTACTCTGAATCTAATCTCTTCTCCCATAGATATGACTCAATCCAATAGCCTGTTCAGTGATTTACCACTTCATCAAAACACAACCAATGGCTCTAATACCAGTTGTTAGGAATTATCACCATAAAATCACATAACTATATTTTAAATGTGAAATCATATTTAATTATGCACTAACATGCATCATAAAAATAATTCCTCAAATCATAATTAAATGAAATCATAAATGGAGAGAACAAAAAATCAATCATACATAGCACAAATATACCATGGTTTACCCAATATGGGATACATCCACCAAGAAAGTCCTCAATAAAAACTATAATAAAAAACAAGATTGCAATGAACTCTCACATAGATAGAATATCTCCTATAGAAAATGTTGCACAAATGATATGTTGCACTTTCACCTGCACTTTGCAAAATATCTACACTTTGACTCTATCTCTCAAAATCCACACCTAAAAATAAACACATCAACCTATAAAAGTCACACCACAACTGTATATATAACAAACCAAGGGAAAATCCACAAAATGAGGAGAAACTCACCATTCTTATCTAAGATAAGAATTATCCACTAAGAGACACCTCAATTCTACCTAAACAAGCTTATTCAAAATCTCCATCAAGAAGGAACACATCAAGTTTATCTCTCTTCCTTCAAAGGCACATTTTATAAAAACATGTGATCATAACCAACTCCTTAAAACAAGGAAGGCATTCCCTTTTATAATAAACAACTAACTCCCTAAGATCAAGGAAGTCAACATGGAAAATAGGCATCTAACAACTAACTCCATAAAACATAGAATACATAGAAACTAGAAATACAAGGAATATTCCACACACATGTGGAGAAAGGTTCCACAAACAGTGGAGTGGGGAAAACTATGCTCTCCACATTTTTGGAGCTATTTAGGCCCCAAAAATATATCCCCATGGTCATGTGATATCCCTAAAGGACTCCACACTCAACATGTTCTCCATCTCCATTTGTAAGCACCCATATAGATTTGGATTTAGCTACAAATGTGGAAGTCAAATAAAAAATGTGAGTAGGGTCTATGGATACAATTTCCTATAGTTGGGATTGGGTACAACACAAATTAGAACCTAAATTCAGTTGAGCATGTGTTTCATTGTATCCCTTGATTCCTTTCCTAGATTCTAAGATTATGACTTGATTCATAGATCGATCCCATATCATACCTATATATCTGAGGTCCTAACCCTATATATAGGGATAGGGGTAAATAGATATGGGTGGGTCTTGTAAATCTATCTATGACCTATATATTTATATGGTAAGGGGGGGTCTTGAGATCTTGTACATTCTAGATATTCTATGTGCTTGACCAACATTAAACCCAGATCGGATGGGAAAATTGATCAATTGGAGATGGAAATAGACATGAATTCCATATTTATCTATATATATAGAGAGATAGAAACAATATAAGGGCCAATAGTTTTTTGGTGTGGAGATAGAGGGTCAATCAAATCACGTTGCATCTATAGATGTGGAACAAACGAACATAGTGAAGAGAGGAGACCAAGGGGTGAGATGGAGGGCCCTATATCTCTATTTTATCTAGGCCAAGGGATTATATATATATATATAATTAGAGATTGAGGTAAGAGTATCACATGAATCAACAACATAATACATATAAATAGGTACCCAATTACATACATGGTATGGTAGACATATGGGTTGGTGAAATCTCTACATACTCTATAGAGGGTTAGATTCTAACTCAAAGTTGATCCACAACTATGGCTAAGTCATCATCCCCTCTCCCCATATAGAGAGGGGTTCAATCCTATATATAATTAGCACTTACTTTCCATTCAATCCCCTTCCCTTAAATTATGACTAGATAGAGGAAGTGTTAATTACCCCTTAGGTAATCCATCTGATTAGTTATATATATAGGGTGATCCAATACAAAATTGAACCAACCTTATAGAAGTATAGTGGATGCATGGAGTTATATATATAGGGTGATCCAATACAAAATTGAACCAACCTTATAGAAGTATAGTGGATGCATGGACATTTTTCAAGGGGGTTATTGTAGATATGTTGATCTCTCTCTATATATAAGAGGTCATGGTGATATCTCTTACCTATCTCATCCACACTATGAAACAAATGGGATTATTAAAGTGCAACTTGTTTGGTTGTATTTTCCTCTATATAGAGATATAAAGAGATACCCTATATATCTATATGGCTCATTAAGGGAGGCCCACTATCACTATATATCAACCCTTAACTTAAACCTAGATTCATATACCATTGGATCCTCTCCCTTTAGCCCATATGGATATATATAGGGTCCTCAAATAGTTTCAATCACAATCTATAGGCCCAAGATTTTGATATGGTACTCCCCTACCCTGTCTATTTTATAGGGATGATATGACCCATATCTATCTATAAGCTAGTAGAGATACAACAGTGATCAATTATGAGATTCCCTAAATTAATGTTTGCTAATTCATCCCCTTATTGCTAGATTCTTAAGCTTAGATGAGGGAGATATGGGCTTGATAAATGAATGAAGATAAGGAGATAAGGTTAATGTACACAAATATGATACTCTATGTTCTATCTAAGCTTACCTCATTATCAAGAGGTAGCATATATATCTATCTGGGAGCCTTGAACTATCTAATATATGATTTGATGCCTGTATATCTAATAGGTACCCTATATAGATAAGTCTAAGCTCAGAACATGGCCCTATTAAATATCTATATGTGTCAATAGCCTCTATCGCTATTTATACTTGTTGTGCTTTCTCAGAGGATTAGCTAATAACTTAACTATGGGGGGTAGAACATCCTATTTCTAGTTGTGAATCCCCTAACCTCCCCTAGGAATAGGGGAAATCCCCTAGTTATTTTATCCAAATTGGTCAAAGAGAGAAGAGGAATCTACCTATGAAGATTGATGCAATCAACTCTCCCTCTCCCCTATCTATCTTAACTGATTAGATAGTCCTTGCCCATATCCCCTCCATATAGATCAATCTGATCTATCTAGATATTGAGATGAGGGCCCCCTATTTATATATAAGTTGAGGATAGAACATTTGTTTTTTTTGGACCCTAGTATGTCCCCTATTAATTCTAGGGAGGGTCAACTCTATAATGATAAAATATGTATTCATTATGAGGTGAGGAGCCCTATATATCTATAGGGGGATATATAGCCTCACCTAGCCTATATGTGTTTATATGGGCAAAACATCAAGAAAACCCCCCCACCCCTCCCACACCGTATATAACAAGATAGAGATAGGGTCCCATGCTTTACTCATCTCACGGTAGATAAGATGAAGTGTCAATATATATATATATATATATATATGGAATATATATTATGTATGTAATATAGGATAGTAACAGAAGGAACCAAAGTTATTTATATAGGGTGATGATGGTTGATATTAGTCCCTAGTCTTAATAAGATTGAGCATGTGAGCAATTGTCACCATATAGAATAATAGGGTTGGGGATTTATTTGGGAATGGGTGTTGATGCCTCATAGAGAGATATATGGGCCTCCCCTCCCTCCCTTACCTCTATATAGATTGGATTTATTAGATGGGTACCCATATATATTCTATTTTAGAGCTAAATTTATTCCCACCAACCATCTCTAGAATAGAATCTATTGGAATCTCTATAAACCATGTTCACTAGAATATAATTCTAAAGAATCAATATTTTTCACTAGAATAAAATTCTAAGGAATCAATTTTGTTTTCTAGATATTATTCAATAACTATATATAGTCATCCAATATATATATAGAAATACAGGTTTGACCTATCTAGAGTTGAAGGAACTGGTAGATAGGGACCCATTTATATCCTCCCCAAACCCCTAGAAATAAGTAAGTAAGGGCCTTATCTATCTCTCTTTATATGGGGTAGGGAATGGGTAGGGGTGGAACTTATCTTTATATATGGAGGGGCCAACTATTAACTATATATACCCATATCAAAAGGCATTATCATTATGTCCTCTAGTCTTGTTCTAATTACAATCTAGATGATCACATCAATATCTATGCTAGATAATCTAGAGTTTTTTTACCTCTTCTTATCCTATTTATTATGTGATATGATATATATAGGGGAACACACACACACACACACACACGCACACACACACACACACACACACACACACACACACACACACACACACACACACACACACACACACACACACACACACACACACCCCACCTCTAGATTGTGCCCCCACCCCACCTCACCCCCACCCCATATATAGATTTAGTTTTAGATATTTGATTACCATATATATCTATCTAGACATTCCCCTATCCCTATATATATATTGGTTTAGGCTCTTAGCCTCTAAATCATGAACATATATATTCCAATTGATTCATCTATAAACCCCTATCTAGATTGCCTCTATATAAATCAGCCTCCTTGAATTAACCCATATATATAGATAGAGGGTGATTGGGATACCTATATATAGGGGATAGGATCATAGAAAATATTTAAATAATGAGTCTCTTTAGTTGAGTGCATAACATACCTCAACCCAATATATATAATTATCTGGTCAATCAAGTGCACATATCCCTATCTATATATGGGGATGGGGCCCTCATGCTGAAAACCTCTAACTATATAGTTTTTCTTTTAGGAGGCTGATCCTACCATGAAGTAAGTCAATCTAACATCCCATATTATATTTCTAATGTTATATCACTCCATGGAGCTATTATATACAAACATTAATTATTCAATTTATGGGGGGCATCTATTTTTGCTAAATATAGGGGCCCAATGGCCTAGCTTCTTAGTATTAGAATAACTAACAATGGTAAGTCAAGTAGGGACTTATATATAAATTGAAATAAGTTTATTCTGAATAGTTGGTGTGCTTGGCCCATCCATATATATGTATGTGTGTATGGAATATGACCCTCTCTATTCATAGCAATGTGCCCAAGTCACCTATTAGTGGAGGGTGTTATAACACAAGAGGACAAGCTAATATATTATTATACACATGTGATATGATGGTTGGTTGGTTATATCACTCAAGAATGATTCAGATTGAATAAATTATATTTTATCTCAAGAGCCTAGCTCATCCCCTACCCTACCCCACCACACCCAATAGTAGTGGTCTCTCCCCATAGTTTAGATAGGCTAGGATATAAAAAAGAGTTGTTCATGGTGTGGCTGAGTGGAGTTACCATATAGATGTAAATATATAAGGGGAAAGCATTTGATATGACTTATAATATCCATATAGAGAGACATAGGGAAACTTCACATTAATGTCAACCTCGCACACATATATAGATATGGGATTTAATTCCCTCCCCTTATATATAGAGGGTCATAGGGGATTTAGGTTTGAGATGACCTATATACATATATGTATGTATATATTATATACATGTATATATATATATATATGTATATATTATGTATATGTATATGTATATATATGTATATATGTATATGTATATATATATACATATATATATACATATACATATACATATACATATACATATACATATATATATACATATATACATATACATATGCATATATATACATATACATATATATACATACATATATATATATATATATATATATACATATATACATATACATATACATACATATTTATGTATATACATATATACATATACATATACATACATATACATACATACATACATATATATATATATATATATATATATATACATATACATACATATATATATATATATATATATATATATATATATATATATAATGGGGATCACCTCAGAGAAATCTAAAGAAGCTCATAAAAAATTCAACCATCATATCCATATAGAGAGACATAGGGAAACTTCACATTAATGTCAACCTTGCACACATATATAGATATGGGCTTTAATTCCCTTCCCTTATATATAGAAGGTCATAAGGGATTTAGGTTTGAGATGACCTATACACACACACACACACACACACACACACACACACACACACACACATACATACATATATATATATATATATATATATATATATACATATACACATATACATATATACACATATACATATATATATGTATGTATATGTATATGTATGTGTGTGTGTGTGTGTGTGTGTGTGTGTGTGTGTGTATGCATATGTATATGTATATATACATATACATATACATATACACACACATACATATATATATATATATATATATATATATATATATAATGGTGATCACCTAAGAGAAATATAAAGAAGCTCATAAAAAATTCAACCATCATATTCATATATAGGACTTCGTGGTGAGACTGATGCTCTCTATCTATCTGGTAGTCGATTATGAGCAGATGTAGAATCTATTTGGTGGTCAAATATGAGTACATATGATACTCTATTTTAGTTAGTTTTTGATATCTATCTATCAATCATTAAAGTTAGTTGATTCCCTCGATTGATCTCCTCTCCCCTAACCTATATCTATATCCATATCCATATATATAGCATTCACTATGATATGTGTGTGTGTGGGAGGAGGGGAGGCCATATAGAATTTAATTGGCTCCCCATATCCATATATATAGTGGAGGAGGCCAAAAATAACTCCCTATATAGAGAGAGGAGGGTCAAACACATAAATGACCACCCTTATCTTACAAGGGAAATTATTAGAATGTGATGCCCATTTCTCAAAGGTTGTATTTTGGAAGCCATGTTCTAACATAGTATGTAACCAAAAATCATATTTATTACTCTATTATAGAGTGTTGTGAATCACATAGAGAACATTTTAGATCAACTTGATCATGGTACCATACTAAAGTAAAATCTTATTATTGGCTTACCAAAAGAGTGAATTAATGGTAGGCTTGGCTCAAGATGAACCCCCAAATATCTATCTATCAATATTTAGGGGCCAACTATCCATATATTTATCTATTAGGTAGAGGTGGTCCTTCTATCTATATGGGCCTAGACTAGAATTTATCCCAAGATGTGAGTGTAGCATCATTTTTTTTTAGGAGCCCTAAACTATATATAGTTGGGTCATATCCTCTATCTATGGGATCCTCTCTTAGCTATACTAGAAAGGACTACCAGAATACTCTCCTTCCCCCTCTAGATATATAGATATGGATATGGATCCAAGGGTGGCTATCTATACACTAAACTAACCACATCATGTACTTTTCCCATCCTTCTACCCATATTATAACCTCATGATAGTTTGTCTACATTTGACCAATAATATATACACTTCATCATTCATATCAAGTAGAATATATATGTTCTAGACCTAATATACTAAATGATGGTGGTTCTTGTGATCATAGGAATCCAATAATGGAGGTTAGTAACATGTTAGTTAAAGCAATGAAAACTTTAATAAACACACTAACACTTACACTCCAAGCCTAGATCTTAGGGGTGAGCTTAGTTAAAAAAATACAATGAATCCTTTACCTTACTTCGGAGCTCTAAATACAGTGTTGAGTGGCTTGCTTGGATTGTGCATCAAAGAGTCTTTGGTAAATGGAAGTGTGTAGCTCCTTATCTCCTTAGCACCATAGCTTATGTTTTGGCTTAGCTCAATATTTTAGCATTATAACACTAATTGAAAGGAAATTTTTGCATTATAACACTACTCTTATCAAATCTTTGAAGTCATTTGTGCATGTTAACTTTACACCAAAATAGCTTAAAATTCAATAGGAAAGGCATTGTATTTATAGAAAATGGATCTAACTCCAACCTTAGGAGAGTTAAGGTGGATTTTAAACATGGAATGAGTTCAAATCTAACCTAAATGAGTCAAATATAACCCCAATAGAGTTAATAGATGTCAATTAATCATGATTTTCAATGAATAGATACGGGTCTCCAAAATGAGATATTTTAGGATATTTTCAAAGAGCTTGACAACTCAAAAAGGTCATGATGAAAGGCTAGGATATTTTCATTTTTGAATTTCCTTTTTTAGTTATTCATTACTTTCTCATGGATAATTCAACTAGACATTTTATTTGGTTTAGCTTGTTAATTAATTTTGATTAGCCTTTTAGCACTTTCAATATTTGATTGTTGTTCACGTGCCCCACTTAATAGGTCTATAGGCCAAATTGACTGTTGTGATGTTGCAAGATGATTAGGGATGAATCCATGAGACATTATTGTTGAATATGATAGGATACCCAAATTAGGTATACCTCAACATGATTTTGAGATTTGATGAATGATACATGATCAAATTTAGGGTGTTCAATGATTCTTAGGCTTAATTTTCAATGGTTGGTAGGAATCAGTCTGAAGTCTAGCTGGAAGCTAGTTGTGGCCAATTTTAGGTGTCTACAATTTGCCCCTATTTGGGAAGAAGTTTCAAGATATATGCATAGTAACATCTTATCAAAGAATGAAAAAATCCTGTATGAATAAAATAAGATAATGATTGAAGAAGAAGCTTCAAACAAATTTTGTGAAGCCTATAATAATGCCCCCTTGAGGGAGTGGCCAACACATAAATTTGATTGATGGTCCCTAAAAAATAAATAAGAATAAGAATGAAATTAACCCATGGGTAAGATTAATCCAATTGATAAAATGCTTGAATGCATTAAATCTAAAAAGAACTAATTTACCCAAAGATAGTTATAATCAGTAACAAAAGTTGAGACACTAATTTTCCCAAAGGTGGTTATAATAAGTGGAAATGACATATGCCCTAGTTACAACTGATGAGTCAAAATAATGATTTGCCCATAGGTGGTTATAATCATTAAGATGATTGGGATGAAAAAATGATGTTTTATTGTGTTCCAGTAGGGCAGATTGGTAAGCATAACTCAAGGATATAACCTATTTTATAGATTAAAAATGAGCGAGCATAAATGTAGATGTGATGGTATAATGACTAAAGAATCCATAAATAATCAGGCACATAAATATGCACAAAATGATGAAAGAGATGAATATTATAATAAAATTTGATCAATGGAAATGATTTGGTTGTACCTACCAATTCAGAGATGCTCATCCTTATTAGCATTGATACAACTAAAATGGTTAATGGGGTGATTTAATCAAGGAGGGTGGGAATATTTTCCAAGGTTACCAAAGAGAATTTTATGTGGCTCCATTGATTGTAAGACTTATTGAGTTGATTTTTATTGTAGCACATGACTATATGCTTCATGAGAGAAAACCATGAGAACTTTGTCAATATATGCATAAGGAATGACTCCTGATCCAATAAATAATTGAAAATAATACACTAATGATAAAAAACATGATGACAATGTTGACATATGAATATGGATAGACTCAAGAATAATGTATAAGGAATAACACAATGAACACATATATACTAAGTCAAGGCACAAAAATGAAAGAAAATAAACAAACATACAAAAAGACTAAAACTAAATGCAAGAGAAAAAATTATAATGATGGATTTTCCCTAGTAGGGTGGATCAAGGATGACTAACTAGGCTTAAACATGACAAATATTTTTGGAGTTTGAAATTTTTTAATGTTTTTAAAATTTTGAGATATCTTAACTCATTAGAGATTGAAAAGATACCAGTCATAAATTGATGAGAGTGTTGGCTTAGGTTGCTTGTAAAATAATGAGAATGTATGGAAAAGAGGGACTAAAATAACCTCAATGTGAATTGAGTGTGGCCTACATAGTCCCAATAGGAACCCAAGTCACAATAATTCCACTGACATAAAAGGAGGTGAGATCTGATCTGATAACAAGTTCTCAAATTTAGGCAAATGAGAATAGTAATGACAAGGCAATGCAATAATTCATGGTAAAGGTTTTATTCCTAATTTATCCATAGGTGATTATAATTAAGAAACAATGACATATGTCTATGATACTAATTTTCCCATAGGTAGTTATAATTAGTAACAGAAGGTGGGATACTAATTTTCCCTTAATGCCTTTGAAAAGGTTTCACTAGGAGATTGTTATTTTTATGTATGAATGTGGTCTTGGTCCCCCTAATATTTTATAGTTGATAGGTCACCATGGATGTAGTTCAATAAGGTGTGATTCTATTAGTCCCAATCAACACTTGTGGGAGGTGGAAGGTCAATATAATGGCTAGGTTGGTCAGTAATAATGGCATGTGGAATGGCAATAGAATGGGAATAGGCCACACAATCCTTATAGAATATATTAAGAGAACTTGTGTTTAAGCTGAAGTAATCATCCTAGAAAACCATGGAAGGATAAAAAATGTATTCAAATTTATTTTTAAGGCATGCATAACCAATATTGTAATAACCACAAACATATTCTAATTCTAAAGCTCAGTCTGAATCATGGGACTCTGAATCCAATATTGGGACTGATGTTGATTATACTTTTGGTGTTAAATCTAATGCTGGTTTAACAATAAAACCTAACTCTAATTCTAATTCTTCATATGGTGTGGATATTACATCAATTATATATTTTTAAATGTTTGATATGGGATAATTAAAGGACTGTGATGGCATAATGGGCTCCACAAAGATTGGTTTGTCAAAGTGAGACTCCTCCACAAGGGGAAAAAGGTCAAGAGATAAATCCATGAGAATGTCTTATCAGAGGGATGCTCTTGAAAAATAAGCATATGGTCAAGATAATGATTTGCCCAAAAGTGGTTATAATCATTAATAAGTGACTCAACAAACACTAGCTTGTCAAAGTGAGACTCTTTGATAACAAGTATAGGATCAAAAGGTGATTCATCATATTTTGACTTATCACAAATGATTGGTTCAACAAAAACATTGTAGCCTAGTTTGTTCTCTTGGCCTTGGTTTATAAGTAGTTGTAAAATACTAGTTTTGAATATATATAGGTCTTTGAATGATTGGATTAGTTAGAGAGGTATTGATTAGCTTGGTTTGGGTTAGATAATTGGTAGGGGTTTTCTACAGTGGGGAATTTTTAGAAATGGATGAGGAATGGTTGGTGGTTGGATAATGTGTTGGATGGTGGAGCCTGATGTTATTAGAATTCCCAATTCTTAATAGGTGGTTTGGGGGGGTAACACCCCTACACTAGGGTTTCCATGGGGTCTAGACCCCCCATGGAAATGCTTTGGGGGTAGTCAAAGCAAAATTTTATGAAAAATTCATTTTAAAATATTATAATTTTGTAGTAAATTTGAACCGTTCATTATTATGTCACAAATCTAATGATAGAAATTATGTTGGTGCATTTTTGCCCTAATATGTAACCCTACTTTGATATGAGGGCATTTTAATCATGGCAGCACATTGTGTATGAGTGAAAAGGATATTGTAGTGGATGTATTGTAGGTTTTTTCCCTTAATTTTTTGGATTGAATAAGAGAAGAACTAGTTGTTTCTATGTGGACATAACCCATATTTGGTGAACCACATTAAATCTATGTCTCTATTATGCTGTGTTTTTAAATTTTATTTCTATCTTTATTTCATTAATATTAATCTACATTCTATATTCCTAACATAATGATAAGCTTAACAAAGGTTGGTTTATGGCCTAGGATGGTAATTATTACCCATCAAGTTATGATTGGATAATTTTGTTGGGATGAGTTACCATAAATGGAATGTCCTAGAATGATAATGGTAGGGCATTACAAAGCTTTATTTTTTGCATAAGCCAAAGGATGATGTTTTGGAATAGAAATGGTAGGGCATTGCAAATCATGGTTGTTATCACAGGCCAAAGGATGAGGTCGTAGAATAGAAATGGTAGGGCATTACATAGCTTGGTTACTCACACAAGATAAAGGATGAGGTCTTAGGATAGAAATGGTAGGGTGTTTTGGAACTTGGTTGATCACAAAATCCAAAGGACAAGGTCCTGGTATAGAAATGGTAGGTCATTTTGAAGCTTGGTTTCTCACACAAGATAAAAGATGAGGTCTTGGTATAGAAATGATAGGGCATTATGGATCTTGGTTTCTCACACAACCCAAAGGATGAGGTCTTGAAATGGTAATACTTGGATGCTCTAGAGCTTGGTTTCTTACACAATCTAAAGGGGGGTTAATGGTATAGGTGGAGGAAAATATGACATGATATGTGAGATTGTGAATAACATACGTCAATTGGCCTACAAAAGGTACCAACAAACATTATTCTTGATGATCTTGGATTTATTCCCCAGATTGAGGGTTGTAAGGAGGATAAGTATCCATCTCACAAACCACTTCTTCACCATCAGGGTCTTAAACAAAGTCAATTTGTGTGTCCATTCTATCATATCTTGTATTGTACATGACTCCACCATAAGTGTAGTGAGACATATCCACATCAATGATGAATATTCTATAAAATGGCCTAGAGTTCTACAAACTTTGAAAAATAATGTCCAAAGGACAAATGGTTCAAACATGGTCTAACTTGGTGTAGGGGAGTTGTATCTCCAAAATGGATCGTGCTAAAACTTGGTATAAAATTTTTAAAGATCAAATGTCTCACACAAAAGGTCAAATAGATGAATAAAAACCATAAATCCAAAATCTAGGTTCATAGTGTTCCAAACAAGTCTAATCTAATAAAATAAAAGTTTATAGGTTAACTCGCCAAACACAACATCAAAATATAGGCTCAAAACAAGCATATGTTGTGACTTTTGGCAAAACAAGCACAAAAGCTAGACTACAAAAGCTAGACAAGCACAAAGGTGAGATTTAATCTAACAAATTTGAAACACTTTGGCATAGACTAGGCATTAGAATTTAGACATGAAATTGGTCAATTGGTATAAGACAAGTTTAATTGGTATAAGGCATGAAACAAAAGGCACATAGAGAGATAGGCTATTTATCCCAAATAATGGTAACAACAATAGTTTTTCAAATTAGGTAAATAATTAACCTAAGTTGCACAACCCAAAAAAGAAAGATCGATGTCTAGGCCCACATTACACAAGGCATAAATATAAATTAATCAATGTTTGAATTTAAACTTATTAAGGTTAATTAAAAACTCAGCTTAGGAAAACTAAGATTTTTTGAACAAACAATAAGATATACAAAATTAAATGGCATAACTTCACTAGGTAAATATCCAAGAGACACACGCAACTCAGTTTTGAAATCAGAATTGGGCACAAGGCAAAAAAGTCTAAAAAATAATTTGAGCAACATAATGACGTTATCATGCTCTAAATATGTGATCGATGATTTATTCCCAAAATCCAAGGCATAACAACTTGAAATGGATTGGGTAGCATAACATTACCCTTTCCAATCACATGACACATACACAAAGATTTATAAAAAAATACTAAGGCAAAAGGTATGTGATAAAAATGGCTAGCATAATGCCTCCTAAAATAAAGGAGTGAAATATAAACAAAACTTGGCTTGACATGGCATATCAAACAAAAATAGATAGTTTATACTCAAAAACCATGAAATAAAGGATAAAATGACACAAACACCTAAGTGTAAACGTCCTAGATCCTAAAACTGACAAGGTTGCCTAGTAATATTAAATTTCATTTATATACATTCTATTGAGAGGATTTTAAATGTTAATCCAAAAATAAAAGTGCATAAATAATTAGGTTTTTTTACACCACCCTCTCTTAAGATATTATACAATGACATGGAACTTCAAGTTACTCGTCCTACATCAATAATATATCTGTGGTAAGTAGGTTTGTTCTAAAACTAAATTTTCATGCATTTCTAGATGGTCTTAAGTGTGGATAACATAAGAGATGCTCACATCATTTGGATCCCCATCAACTAGTTTGTTGTGAAAATGTATTGTCCTTTTCACAACCACTATATCTATTGCTTTATTAATGTAGTGCAATGTCTGAGTTATCCATATAGTCTGAGGTAGTATCTTACTAACAAAGTTTGCTTAACCACTTAATCAAACATCCTAGTAAGTCAACCTTAATTTATATACCCCACCATGGAGTGGGGTTAAAACAATTCCAAGATATGAATTCTCAGGTCAATGTTTCCCTAGATAACCTATGAGGAGGTGATGAAATCCTGCTCACAAGCCAAGATGCATGAAAATAAATGACAAGAGAAAAGACTTTAGGGTCATGTTTAGATCACCCAAACTATGTATATTTGATGAGATCATTAGTGATTTTCTTTTTATGCCTTTATACAAGGCACAAATAAAATAAAGAGAACTTTTGGTCACCCAAGTTCCCTAAATGGGATGGGAGAGAGCATACATGCATCAATTATTATATAAAAATAAACAACTTTGAAAGAATGAACATAAAAATCAAACACTCTTAAGAGTATGTAATCTAAGTATCAGTACTTATTTTAATGCACCAAAGCAAAATATTTATGATATTTGGCCCCTTCGCATTTTGTTTTGAAAGCTTGAAACAGATTTAAATAAAAAGATTCTTAAAACACCAATTTGAAAGGTGAAAATTGTAAGTTAGAAGTGTTTTAAATGTCTGTTTGTGTCCTTTGGGTCATGAAAAAAGTATTAGAGGGTTTTTGATATTTTGTGAAATATTTATGCAACTTGAAGGTAAAATATATCATATTCTAAAAATTTAGGAGAAAACACATGGTTTTAAAAAAAACATAAAAATGGATTTTAAATGACCCCAAATAAATCTCTAAAATATGGCCTATTAATCTACTATTTTTCACAGAGACCAACGTCAGTTTTGGGTGATGCATATAGAGAATAACATCAAGTCTAGGTGGTACACACAAAGATCAATGTCAGTTATAGGTGATGTACATGGAGGATGATGTCAGTTCTAGGTGAATTGATACTGGTCAAGAAAAATCAATGTCGGTTTTATTATAACTGATGTCGGTCTCTATATAATCTGTGTATCACTAAAAAATAGAATACATGAAAAATAATGTTAAAACATAGATTTTGAAGACTATCAAGCACTCAATATAAAAACTAAGAGTGAAATTTTCATCTCCTTACTATATGAAATGCTTGAATGTCTCACCACATGTGCCATTTTTGATAATATGAACCCAAGAATCAAGGTTAGTAACATGTTAGTTAAAGCAATGAAAACTTCAATAAATACACTAACACTTGCACTCCAATCCTAGATCTTAGGGGTGAGCTTAATTAAAAAAATACAAATGAAATCATAACTAAAATGAAAAATATAATGAATCATTTACCTTCCTTAGGAGATCCAAATGCATTGTTGAGTGTCTTGCTCAGTTTGTGCATCAAAGAGTATTTGGAAAATGGAGGTGTGTAGCTCCTTCTCTCCTTGGCACCATGACTTGTATTTTGGCTTGGCTCAAGATTTTAGAATTATAACACTAATTTCAAGGCAATTTTTGCATTATAATACTAATCTTATCAAATATTTTAATTCATTTATGCATGATAAATTTACACCAAAATAGCTTAAAATTCAATAGGCAATGCATTGTATTTATAGAAAATGGATCTAACTCCATCCTTAGGAGAGTTAAGGTGGAGTTTAAAAATGGAATGAGTTAAAACCTAACCTAAGTGATTCAAATATAACCTTGATAGAGTTAATAGTTGTTAATTAATCATTATTTTTAATGAATAGGCATGGGTCTCCAAAATGAGATATATTAGGATATTTCCAAAGAGCTTGACAACTCACAAAGGTCATGATGAAAGGCTAGGATATTTGCATTTTTGAATTTATTTTTTTATTTATTCATTAATTTCACATGGATAATTCAAATAGGAATTTAATTTGGTTTATATTTTTTTGAATTTTGATTAGCCTTGTAGATCTTTCAAGATTTGATTTTTGTTCTTGTGCCCCACTTAATAGGTCAATAGGCCCAATTGACTGTTGTGATGTAGCAAGATGATTAGGGATGAATCTATGAGATGTTATTTTTACATATGATAGGAGACCCTAATTAAGGATGCCTCAATTTGATTCTAAGATTTGATGAGTGATGCACAAGAAAATTTGGGATGTTCAGTGATTCCTAGGCTTAATTTATAATGGTTGGTAGGAATCAGTCTGAAGTCTAGTTGGAAGCCAATTATGGCCAATTTTAGGTGTCTAAAGTTCTTGGCTCAACCCCCATTTATATATATTATATAATTAGGGGTTGAGGGTGGATACATACATGTATTTGACACCCCTATCCATATCTATGGCAAGGTCTTATTTCTCTTATTATGTTCTAGTGATCACCCAAGAGCAGAGCATAATAGATTAGGGTTGACCAAGATAGACAATAGTACTTACCTCTCAATAAATAACTAAGGGAGAAGTTCTCCCCAATTCCTCTACTCATCATATAGTGAGGTGGGGGATAGATATATCTATATGGGACTTATATAGGTGAGGGAAAATATATAGGGTTAGGACTCCCTATATATATGGGCCCATATCCCATATAGATAAAGAGGAGGGGAGAGTGGTGATGGGACTAGAGTTTTGCTTATAGCTCGAAGACTCTATGGAGAATTATCTAATTGAATTGGAGGGTATAGATCTATATGGGGTAAAAATAGGCAAAGGAAGGTATTTATTAAAGAGAAGAGAAAGTTAACAGGGTAAACTAACTATATTGTAGATAGATAGAGGTGAGATTATCTACATCTATATATAAAGGGGAGGGTTAGGTCCCTATATCTATATCTATTCATTCATCCCTTTTTTCATTCATTCTTGAAGATCTAAGATTATTGGTCATCCCAATGTCAATTTTGATACATGTTTATTTATGGTATTAAACCATATACAACTTTTTTATTGTATATATTGAAGTTTGATAGACCAGTTTAATATATCCTTGATATCTAATCTTTACTCTCATGTCTCTAGTCTTTACTATTATAGAGTGCCCTATATATATGTGATAGACCAAATCGATTCTTGAGTTAGTTATTTTTTACTCTTATCAAACTTTTATTTGATATACCATTGATGAGAGGTCATTTATTTTTATCTCACAAAGTGATATAGATGATCATGTCTCATTCTATCTTGAATTGGTGGTTGGATATACAATTGATCTCTAGTCTTTATTGCTATGCTATAAATCACCCTATATAATGCAATATTTTTTTTAATTCATTGGTTTGGTGGTTATTTACTTCTATAGATATATAATAGAGGGTTGGGCCATATTTATTACACACACACACACAATATAGGGTTAAGCCATATATTGATCTATCTTACTTGAGCCATATATATATATATATATATATATATATATATATATATATATATATATATATATATATATGTATATGTATATGTATATATATATATATATATGTATATGTATATATATATATATGTATATGTATATATATATATATATATATGTATATGTATATATATATATATATGTATATGTATATGTATATATATATATATGTATATGTATATGTATATGTATATATATATATATATATATATATGTATATATGTATATATATATGTATATATATATATATATGTATATGTATATGTATATATATATATGTATATATATATATATGTATATATATATATATATATATGTATATATATCCTATATAACTATTTAGATGGAGTGAATTAGAGAGAATTATAGATTATTTATCTCATTAGAGATAACTATTTATATCCTTGGGTACAACTAGATAGAGTTACATCTAGAGAGAGTTAGGATGTAGTTAAAGAGAGTGTAGATAGAATAGATGGAGCTGAAACGATATATAGAGAAGGGGTTCCAGACCAAATAGCCATTTGGTTGGTCAAATGTTGGGTAGATTAGTGTTGTAGTTGAGACCAGATAGAGATAGGTTCACCTATTGGCCATTTATTTATATGTTTCATAGACAATGAGGAGAATATCCCGACTTCATCAATCAATTATGGCATAGATAATAATACCCACTTAATCTAGTTTTAACCATGTATGTCAACATAGAGAATAGTCTCCACCTATCAGGTCAATGCATGTACCCATCTATAGATAACTAGTTAAGCAAGATAGCAATATCTATCAAGATATCTTGCTAGCAAGTCAAGCAAGATAGCTATTTAGTCAAGCCATCACAGCTATGTCATGGACTTTCTAGATAGATAGATATGGCTTACATATATAGATGCAGATATAGATATAAACATAGATATCTATCTATATCCTCTTAGTGCCATAAATGTCTTATTAAATTAATAATCTATAATATATATGCAATCCAAAAAATAGAGCTTAATCTATGTGGGTGCCAATTAAACTATAGACTTTAGGGAATTGATATATATATATATATATATATATATATATATATATGGGGGATTGGGCCATATATATAGAGTTTTATAGTCATGTACCCACAAATTGGGTTGGGTCAATGTGCATACCCACCTACCAAGATTTATTAATCAATAGAGCATACACACCTATTGATTTAATAAGGAGAGTGGACCCACCAAGAAGTTTCATACTCAAGTTGATTATATATATATTGAGTACCAACCCCATATAGATATAAGGGATCATCAAAAAACCTCCATCTAGATATAGGCCTGAGTGAGAGTCTATATAGATAGGGGTAAGTGAGTGCCAATAGCCAACCAACCTCCATCTTGATCTATGGGTTGAATGTCCCATATAGTTAGATAGGGGATCAATAGGTATTTTATGAGTGACTACCCAACCTATCTGAAACCAAAAAACCTCCATCTAGATATAGGGGTTGATTTCTCCTTATAGTTAGATAGGGTATCGATTATTATTTTGGGAGAGTGCCCAACCTTATATCTATATTTGAGGGGAGAACCAAATGGGGATTCATGACAAACTAGGTCAGATATATCTATAGGGAGATCTCCCCTCCCCTATATTATATATTATCTCTCCATATTCCACTCTAAAATAACCCTGACTCACTCTACATGAACTTCTCAAAATCACAATCACCCCAGTCCCTATGCCAGTCTATAAGGAGTATAGACAAGCACACACTCTATATAAAGGTTGGGGTTGGGTTCACTTGTATAAACTCATTATTATGGATGGATGAGCATCAAACATAATAGTTACCCATTTATACTCTATTATATTCATGATATGAGTTGGGTCATTATCTAGTAGATAAAGAAGACTCAGTCATGCTAATTATCCATATATCTGGGACTTTCCTAACCTGGTCACCCAACCTAGATTGATGTTGACTTTCCCAACCCTAGATTAAGTCTATATCTTAAGTATCCACTTCACTCCACTCTATATATATCTATATTAGGGGAATCTAATTGATTATCTATATATTAAGGGGTCATACTTACTTTCCCAACCAGAGGTCTCTCGACCTGATCTATATAGAGAGTGGGGTGGGCCTTGACTAACTTTCCCAACTTAGGGCTAGGAGAATTGATTAAAGTGGGGATCAAGAGGATTGATGATAGAGTAGGGTCAATATAGTGGGATTATCTTGATGGGTTTGATTGAGATATATAAATAGGGGTATGGGATGGGTCAATAGATAAATAGGCTTGACTACATTATTTGGCTTGCTCAACCTTAGATTGAGGGGCCTATCTCTTTATGAGAAGGATATATATATATATATATATATATATATATATATATATATATATATATATATATATAATGCCACTAATACATGCCCCATCACTTATATCTATCTATGTGGGCTCCATCATAATATACATGCTCTATTTATCTCTATGGCCCCACCAACCTAGCCCCAAGTTGACTTCCCACTACCTTATATTTCTATATGTTCCCACCAACCTTATATATATCTCTAGGTAGGATCATATAGAATCCACCTTGAGTGATTCACCCATTGGTAGATAAATATATAGTCCACATGTAATATGATATATAGTGGGATTCATCTTGTATTCCCCCACCAACTACAAGTGGGGTTCATTAGTGTGGGGCCATACTACCCCAATTTCTATGGATAGGATCAAGGATTATGATGAGGCCACTAATTACTTTATTTTATAGCCTCATCCATACCTAGTATATATATATATATATATATATATATATATATATATATATATATATATATATATGTAAATCCCTATAACTATCCATTATTTGTACAAATGAATCAATGAATTTATGATTTTATGTGTGCATTGATGTGTGTGTGTGAATTAATAGTGCTTTTTCTTTGATTAGATTATACTTATGTAGCTTTATTTAACAAATCTTTTAAGGGTAACATAGGGTTTCAAGAATCTTGTTTGGGCACAACACTTATATGCTACCTAAAAAAACTATAGGATTCTACCAATAGGTTGCCCATAGCCACTATTGGCCTCCATCTACAAGGTGCATGTAGAAATTATTGGCTCCACCTACAAGTTTTCCATAGCCACTACTAATTTTCATCTATAGGTTGCCCATAGCCATTATAGATTACCTACAATAATAATAGGCTTTTACCTATAGGTTTCACACAACCACTACATAGAACATAACTATTATTGTGATCAGATCTTAAGGACACATGTAGCTATCTTGGGAATCAAGTCAATGATTGAAGAGGACCATAGTTATTGTATGGAATCCCCACATGCAAGGAATCTTGGATGTGCTGCCAAAGATAAGAAAGATAAGAACAATGCAAAGGAAATAAAAAGAAGTAAAACCCTAAAATAGTATACATTATCCTTAAACTAATTAGGCATAAAATAAGTAACTTCAATTACTAACCAACTAAAGGTTGACTGGGGTAGTTCCTAAGTATTTATATATTTTTTAGTTTAGTATTTTTGGTTAAAGCTAATAAACTACCTTCTATATTTCATGACAAAACCTAGATCAGATTAGGGGTTGAATAGATAATAAGAGATTAGTATAATTATAGAAGCCATTACAATTTGACTATTGTAATATTTTGTAGAATATTTAATTTCTACATATCTAAGTAATGAGAAGGATAATTCTATAAGAATATTTTGTAAGGCTCCCATAGAAGGATTGGAACTTAGTTCTGAATGAGGAAGGCCCCCCTTGGAAGGAGTTGTAGTGAAGATCCTAACTCTCTTTAGTTTAAGTGTGTTATAAGTTTATTTCATTATTAGTTTGATTATAGAAAGTGTGATGCATGTGTGATTCATAAGTATGAAGTATTTCTATATTTTCATTATAATAGTCTCATAGTACAACTATCTGATGAATTCAGCATAAGTTCATTGTACTACAACTAGTAAAGCAAGTTAATTTATGAATCAATAATGCATATATAGTGCTAACATAATTAAAAATCATATGTACCTTGGGTTGATAATTAATGTTAATCAAACTCAAGAATCTAGTATTAACTAGGTAATAAGTCTAAACAACATTTTGGCATAATTGTCAAGGAGGGTATCAATTATTACTTTCTAGAATCAATTACTGATTTTCAAGGTTGATTAATGCATTATCCTACCTTGCTGAGTAAGTCGAGTGAGGACATTACAATGTCTTATGCTAGATGTCTAAGTTCCTAGGTTTTGATGGTGTACAACATTTTTGATGCACTGTCCTACCCAGTTAGGCAAGTTGAGTGAGGGCACTATGGTGTCTTATGCCAGATGTCTAAGTTTCTAGATGTTGATGGTGCACAACCTTGAATGCCTCTTTTCAATATTATAATTTACTTTCTTTCAAGAGTGAGCTAATTTCTACAAATTGTGCCTTTAATTTTATTTCTTTCATTTCTTACTTTCTAAAGTATTTTTCCCACTTTTAGTAGATAACTTTACTACTTTATAAAAGTAAAAATTCAATTCCAATCATTTTGATTTCTAGAATCCATTATTTTACCTTTTTTTAATTCTAAAATAACCCCCTAGAACACACAAAAAACAAAAAGATACTAACCTTGTGTAGGAAGGGATAAGATAGTTGAAAGGTGTGGCATAATTTTTATACAGAGAAAAAGAGATTCTTGAGGGAGATTCCTACCAAAAAATTCACAAGTTGCTACTGAGAAAGAACCATAAATACCTATAATAACTAAGAATCCCATTGAAAAATATACCATAATTTAGAAGAATATTGAAGAAGGAAACACTACGAACTGAAGGAAATAACTTGTAGAAGAAGTAATATTGGCTTTGAAAAAAGAAACAAAAGTGGAGGAAGCATTTGTTGAGTTAGTAAATAAAAATTAAGGATAATAACTTCATAAACCAAACACTCCAAAAAGTAATATCATAGTAGCATTCCAATAAGGCTTTCTTGAACAAATCAAAGAAAGATTAGGAAAATCTTTAGATTTCTCATCTAATAGAAAGGATATGGATCAGAAGATAAATATTTACTATCATGTTGATAAAGAGATTGATACATAATTTTAATATGTGATCCTAAGTACCTTTGGTATCTATATCACAAGAAAAGCTATCATGAATAGAGAAGGAGACTTTGTGGATGACAACAGGACTCCAAAGACAGTTACTTTTCAATTTCTATTCTAGATGCAATAGGTGTAACACAAATAAAAAGTATCCTACCCTCAAACTTTCCCAATTTCAAAGGTACATTATCAAAATACCTAGAAAAAAATTTATTTTCATTTGATATCCTTTGTATAAGCTATGACTATAGGCAGGATGCACAAAAATTGAAACTTTTTTCATCCACCCTCAAAGACTCAGCACTTCATTGGTTCATGGGACTAGGTAGTAATTCAATCCACACTTGGGAGGACATGAAAAAAAAATTTAAATAAGTATCAAGAATATGGATGAGTAATAAATTATAAAAGAAATGACATCTTCAAGATGACTAAAGAAAGGGATCGATCTTTGGAAGACTATGTTGAACAGTTTATGTTCAGTGTATAGAAATTAAAGCAAAGTGCATTAGGAAAAGACCCTCTAAAACTCATATTAATAAAAGGAGTTCAAGATGATTATCTGGAAGCCTTGGACCTAATGAGTGGGGGAGATATCTCTCATATGCCATTTTCAAACATTAAGGAGTTGAACAAAAATTATTCTAAGTCTACCATAAATAAAGTTAGGGGCAACAAGCTTCCACTCATATTTGTACATGGCCTATCAAAATTTGAAGTTAGTAACCTATTACAAGATATAAAATAATATATCATTATTCACTTGGCTACCCAACTAGATATATTGCACTCAAGGCAAAATCAAGCAACCTTGAATCAAGCTTTGACTATCTATTGTCTAGATTGTAAGAAGAAGAAAATAGATTATAGGTGTCACAAGGTTTAGGCTAAAGTAGCTAACATCATAGTTGAAGAATGAGAAACAATAGAGCTACATGTTTTAGGAGGAGATGCAGACCAAGTTTACTATGTTGTATAAATAAAACTATGGGTTCAATGACCATCTTATCTAGGTATGGGATAAAATCCACATTTTGTGAATTCTACCTCCTTTAATTCACAATTTTTAAATACTACTCCCAATCGGACTATTCTATGGATGAATGTCCCACCTCCTAATTATAACTAATATCCACCTCAGACAAGCTACCCCACCACTTCCTAGTAGCCTCCACAAAATGTATCCCCACTTTGGATACAAGCTTGGCAACCACCCCAAGGCCCACCCTTCACAAACTAATGGCATCAGCCTTAGAGACCCAATGAGTCCTAGGGAAACCATCAGGGAGGATTCTCTCCATATAAAAAATAATAACCTCCTAATCTTATGCCCAATACATAAGCTATACCCAAGCCTAATCAGCTCCCTACCTAACTTATGTAAAATATTGAAAATAAGCTGATATAATCAACATTTAGTATTGAACATGTCTAGTACCTAGAATATATGGTTAACATCAGTGAGGTTCACTTCTATTTAGGGAAAGTTCTACCACCCCCATCCCCACCCATAATAATGGATCCAAATAAAAAAACTCTAGAAGACCATGCTAACCCACCTTCACCACCATAAGAACTCTTTGAACCAATAAATAGAGCTATTGATGAAGTAGCCCCCCTATTTCTTGAATGTCTTAGCCTTGAACACCATGAAATTGAGCTTGAATTTGATTTGATAAGACAACTCAAGAATCTCTATGTTAAAATTCCTCTCTTCCAAGCCATCAAGGATGTGCCCATATATTCCAAAGTTGTTATAGACTTATGTCTACGTAAACCTTGAAGGAAGAAGAAAGATCCCAATACAATGTGTGATTGGCCAGTTGGTAGACATTATGTTGGGAAACACCCTACCAAAGAAATGTTTAGATCTAGGATGCCCAATAGTTATAGTATAGATCCATGATTAGTAACTATCCAATACATTGATAGACCTGGGAGCTACAATACATGTAATGATAGCTAAAACTATGAACAAACTAAAATTGAATAATATTTGTCCCACACCTACAATTCTATAAATAACTGATAGGTCTATAGTAAGACCAAAAAAAGTCATTAAAAATCTTGTTATTACTATAGATTATTGGTAGTATCCTACATATTTTGTTATGCTACAACCAAAGTCTAATTTGGATAGATACCCTTTTATCTTAAGGTGACCTTTGCTTGCCACAACTGATGCCTTCATTATCTACAGATCAGGTAATGTGTTGATATCCAATAGAAACCACACTAAGAAGTTGGTCCTCTATCCTCTAGCATAACCCACCTTCACACTAGAGCATACATTATGAGATGAAGAAGATGAGGTAGACCAACCTTCCTTGATTCCTATATT
Organism: Torreya grandis; assembly: GCA_037957365.1. Lineage (NCBI taxonomy): Eukaryota > Viridiplantae > Streptophyta > Pinopsida > Cupressales > Taxaceae > Torreya > Torreya grandis. Next base: position 3,129,570 of record JARHVA010001142.1, read on the forward strand.
TACCATAGACCATGCATGCACCTTGGTCAATCAAGAGGAAGATACAATTATCTCTAATGTTCTCCAAAATAATTACCAAACTCATTATGCAGATCTCAACAACATGTAATATGTTGAGTGCCCATTTTCTAACCTCTATAAAGAAGAAAATTCTTATGCATCTATACAATAAATATTTCACTAGATTTTAACTCATAGATGTAGCCAAATTAGATACATTATAAATATATAAATAATGAAATCACTCTCATGACAAATTAAAATCTCTCCATAAAAACATTACTTATTAATATCAAGTTAGAGTCAAAGGAGGAAAAACACCTAGTCAACATGTTGCATGCAAACCAATGAATTTTGTATGGGATTATGAGGATATGAAAGGAATCAACCCAAAAACATGCACACATCATATCTATTTCAAAGAAGAGTGTCAACCAATTAGATAGCCACAACGTAGTATGAATCTAGCTCTTAGAGAAATAGTCAAAGTGGAATTACAAAAACTCCTGACTGCTAGATTTATATATCCCATCTCAGACAGTAAATGGGTTTCACCATTGGTAATTATACCAAAGAAAAATAGAGAATAACATATATACATATATTACAGGGAACTTAATATAGTAACTAGAAAGGATCATTTTCCTCTACCCTTTATTGATTAGATATTGGACACACTAATAGGGAAGAAACATTTTGCCCTTTTGGATGGCTTCAGTGGTTACAACCAGATTAGGATTGCTCCTAAGGACTAGGAAAAGACCAGCTTCACTTGTCTCTAGGGTAGTTATACTTATATTATATTACCTTTTGGGTTGTGTAATGCTCTTATAACATTCTAGAGGGCTATCTTGAGTATCTTTGCAGATATGGCCAATAAATGTGTAAAAAGCTATATGGATGACTTCAATAATTATGGAGAAACATTTGATGAGTGCCTAAAGAACCTACAAAAAGTGTTGCAATGCTGTCAAGAGTAATATTTATCTTTAAGTCATAAAAAATGCTACATGCTTATGATAGAAGGCATTGTCTTAGGTCACCATGTATCTGCTGACGGAATCAATATTGACCTTAAAAAATTCAACATCATAAAAAACTTGCTTGTTCCTCAAAAATAAAAAGATGTCAGGAGTTTTTTAGGATATGTTGGTTACTGCAAGAAATTTATCAACAACTTCAACAAAGTAGCAGCACCATTATTCACTCTTTTGACTAAAGATGTTGAATTCATATGGACTCCTACCTATGATACAACCTTTAAAAAATTGAAGGATTATTGACCACCACCCCTATTATGTATGGTCCTGATTGGAAGCTTCCCTTCCATATTCACATAGATGCTTCAGATAATACCCTAGGAGCTGTGCTAGGCCAAAAATAGGAAGCACTCAATTATGCCATGTATTTTATAATCAAGAACCTATAGGTAGTAGAATTAAATTATATGGTCACTAAAAAAGAGTTCTTGGTAGTAGTCTATGTTATCAACAAGTTTTATCACTACATAATAGGGTATCAAGTCTTTATTCATACAGATCATGTAGCCATTAAATACCTTATTAACAAACTCGCTATCCCAAATAAAGTGATAATATGGTTACTCTTATTATAATAATTTTATCTAACCATTATAGATAAGCTTGGTAAGAACAATGTCATGGATGACTTATTATCATGCCTACAATCCCCTCAAAAAGATACCATAGTGGATTACTCATTTCTAGATGAGCACCTACTCTCCTGTTTCTACACTATTTCGCTTTCTACATTCAAAGAGAGAATTAAGAAACTAAAAGAATGGTCAAGGTTAGATGTTACCTGGATGTAGTCATGCACACCAAAATTAGACGTTGGAAGGTACTCCTCTTTGGCTGTGGAGGAATGACACCTGCAAAGAAGAAGAGACTGAAACAAAAAAAATGTTAGACGAGGAGATGGTGGGCTATCAAGCAAGAGCTTGATCCCTGAAGTACGAAGACTTCCTTAAGGGATATCAACCCACTGATTAAAAATAGAATATTTGATAGAAACAGAAATAGTGAAAGACAGAATGAAAGAAATAAAAGACAAAAAGCAAAATGCATACCTGATATGCAGCAAATTGCTCTGCACAGTCGTCGGTGTCGGTCTCTATGCCGACATCGGTCAAGAAGGGTGCCGACGTCGATTAAAGTGCCAGCGTTGGTAGGGGTAATGACCAGCGTCGATCAGGGTAGCAGTTTTGGATGGGGTCTGGTTAGGTCTCGACAGGGTTTTAGGATTGCAAAAGGGTCTGAAGTCTTCGTCTGTAGGTTAAGGAGCCGGTTTGGGAGTCAGAGGGATTGTTTAGGGGTTTTGTGTAAAAATCTGGGCAGAGTTATAGACTAAAAAGGGTGGATAGAGGTGATACGGGAGGAAGTCCAGTCGGGTCTATAATCTAAGTCGAGGTGGTAATATTAAAAAACAATAACTAGAGAATAAAATAAAAGCACAGAGGAGACACTTACCTGTTACACGCTGAAGACAGAGTAGGAGACATAATTGTTGTTGTCTGTGCATTGCAGCAATTCAATGTAGCAGACCTCTAGCAAGATGACCAAGGTAGAATACCTGTACCAAAGAGAGAGAATAGCATAGATTTGATTGTAGATTGACTAGATGCAAAAGTTGGTTGATCGTTCGTGTGGTGTTTGGATCAAAGAAATGTTTTGATGCAGAAGGTCTGATAACTGATTGGCAACCGAATAACGAATAACAGATTGAGAAATGAATTAACAGACGTAGTTTAAGGTTAACTGACACTGGCAAAACTGTCGATGTCGGCCGAGAGGTGAATGATGTTGGCAACGTCGGCCGAGTAGTGACCGACGTCAGTAGATGCAGAATGGGGATAGAGGCTAATTTTAGCCTTCTGCTCATTCTTACATGTTGCCAGGGTCAAGGCTCATGGGAAAATGGTTGATAGGGGTTAAATAGGTGTGGGAGAATAAAATGAGGGTTAAGGGGAGGACGACAAGGGTTAGACACAATTTCGGTGTCTACATTTGCCCCTTTTTGTCTTGTTGGTTGTTCTGGATGAACTGCAAGACAAAAACAAGAGGTGGTTTCCCCAAGTGTGGGATAAGGTCAATTCCGTCTTGTTGGTTGTTCGAATAAACTGCAAGACAAAAATAGGAGGTGGATTGCCCTGATTATGGATGAGGTATTCCCCCTCAAAATAGGAGTCGAGGGAAGGGAACCGGGAATCGGGTGCTAATTTGACAAAGAGTAGATGAAAAAGGGGTGAGGGTGAATGCTGCAAAATTCATGATTGTGCACATACCACTTCACGAGATGGTCGGGTCAAAGTGTCACAGGTCAAGGGTCAAGGAGTGCCAAAATTGAAGTAACCGGGCCCCAGCATGTGGTCATAGCTGATCGGGTTACTCAATCGAAGCTGAAGCTCCAATGGGTCATCGTGTTCCAGGTATCCCAGGCTCAGGAAGTGCTCCTAGAAACATGAAAAAGTCACAAGTAGCGCGGATCAACCAGCTTGCGATCCTATACTTGTGAGGATCAAAAATAGTCTGCAAACAATTCGGCTAACTAGTCATGAGGTAGCATACAGGCAAAAACAACCAAGGCAACATTGTCTTGGAAGTGGTCGAAGTTGGAGGAGATAGGTAGGATCTCCAATAGTAATTGGTTGAGGGGGAGGAATGGATGAAAGAAAGTGGCCGAGCTAACCTCAGAAGATGTTATGTGATCTGAGTGCTGCCTACATAGCCCTTGTGGAAGGGCCTCAGGCCAATGTAGTTCTCCCTAGAAGGGAGGAAGGATCAAAGGGATGGAATTGGTCTTGGTCGAGGGCAAGGTCATGGTCAAAAGGAGGAAAGAAGGTTTGTCCATCAGAGAGACAAAAAAAATGAGGGTGGTCGAGCTAACCCCAAAAGATGTCGTATCATCTGAGTGCTGCCTACATAGCCCCGGTCATAGGGCCTCAGACCAATGTAGTTTAAACAAGTTGAGAAGAGTGGTCGATGATTGGGTTGGTCATGTGGTCGAAATAATGAGGAGAAAAAGATGTTACAGCCTTTTCCAAATGGTGTATTCTGCAACATTGGTTGAGGGGTCTTTCATCCCTAGCAATTTTACATATTCGTGATGGATGTATGATAAAGATGAATTGAGGTCTATTTATGCTTCAGCAAGTAGTGGTTTATGCTTAACATAAATTGCGTCTGGTCGATAGTTTCCATGTGTATTGGTGTCCATAGAAACTAGTGTGAATAGGCTATGGGAGTGGCCTGAAAAGAGAGTTGAGTTGAGTTGATTGACAAGTGATGAAGTTGAATGTGACCAAAGTGTAGAAGAAGTGAAAGGCATATTGCTCTTTCATTGACAAGGACCAAAATGACAGCATAGATAGGGGTTATTAGAACCAAGAGCCCCATTCATGCATGATGTCATTGACCAGATGTTATGTTAGAACGGTAATCGAATCACTTTGATATTAAAGTGAGCTTGAAGTCCCTTGAGCAGGTGTTAGGATAGGAGGAAATAGGGTAACCTATTTTAGAGCAGAGATAACTTTGCCCCTTTTTATGGGAGACCCTGAGACAACTACAAGTCAAGTCCATGACTCATTTTTTTTTTGGCGTGCAGACTGATCAATGCGGGAAGCCTGCATAGAGATGTCATTACTTGGTGGTCAGTTATGAAGCTGATCGATGCGGGAAGCTTCTAAGATAGTGCTGTGTATGTAGCAAAATTTAAGAATGCCATCCTTCAAGGGAGTGGTCTATATTCTGCTTAATATAAGGGCTTTTGAATAGCTATCCTTTGAGGGAGTAGTCTATTAGCTACAGTAATGATAGTACAGCTGTCCTTCAAGGGAGCAGTCTGCCTTTTTAATTTGATATTGATATGGTGACCGTGGATATGTTGACATCTTGATTTTTTTTGATAGAGATGTGAGTCATGGACGAGATTATAGAAGGTCAAGGGCTCCCTTTTATTAGGACAAAGCATCCATACTATATAAAAGGGTTATAGAGGAATTGTTAAGAGGAATAGGGATGAAAAGAATTAGGACTAAGAGGATGGGGATTGCTCAAGGGATGAGCTCAAGTTAAATGTTAAGTGAACGAGTACTCGACTAGCAGTAGAATGGTCACAGATGCAACGTATTAAGAGGCTCAGGTTCTGGTCATCCATCAAGAGAAGATAGACGATAAGTCCCTGATCCATACTTGTGCGTGATAATGAAAGGTCTGAGCCAATTAGGGGCAAACTTGCCTCATTTACTTCACTCCATATTGGTCACGTGTTGATGATTATTAAGAAGTTGGTTGATGTGGTCGCTGATTTGTCAAGACTGGTCGAGGGCTGGGTCGAGATTGGTACTTGGTTGAGGTCATGATAGGTAGTATAAAGTCAAACTCCCCCCAGCCATTTGGTGGTAGGAAGAATGTCTAACACCCATTATGGATGAGATGGAGAGAAGACGAGGGGGAGAGACCTGGGTACCCCACCTAGTTGATAGGTTAGGGGTTCCCAAGCGAATGGTGTTTAGGCATTGAAAAAGTTAGGAGGGATGGAAACCACTGACTCTGTAGGTGAAGGAGGAGGAATGGGCGAGCCTGGAGGAGATTGGTCAATGGTTAGTTCAGGACAAAGGTCTACAGGGTCTTGAGTGGGGTCATGATATCTCAGACCATATCATTTCTTGGCATTGTCATCGTTGAGCGGCTCAATAGGCTGATGGGAGCCCTGCTCATAGCGTTCGAAACCAAAACCCTTCCATGCACACCTATAAAGGTAAGTGTGTGCAAAGGCAAGGTTGCCAAGAAATGAGAAGTCTGATGTGAAAGGTTGAGGTGAAAAAAGGGGATTACCATTAGTAGGGGCTTGATTGAGCCCTCCAAAGACAAGGTTGGTTCAGAGGTGAGGAGGACCATAAGGCACGATCATCCTGATCTGATGGTCGTAACTAGGGTTGTGATGAAGGCGTCCATACTCTTGCAGATTTTGGAACATGTCTAAGGTCAGCAAGTGATACTCCCCCAATGAAAGTCTTTGGAAGATGTCTTCCATGGGGTCTATGGTCGTTACTTGAAGGGGAGGTGTGAGGGTGACCGCCTGTTGTGAACTGGTCAAAGCTTTCATGGATAGAGGCGGTGTCGGGATTGATGGCTTGATAGGAATGAGACGTCATTTGGATGGTAGGTGGTGTTACAATTTTTGAAGGGTGAAGGGTCAGCAAGAATGGTGTGGACTTGCCCATCGTGCTCAAATTTCACACAATGGTGTAGGGTGGAGGGGACATAGGCCATGGCGCGGATCTAGGGTCGGCCCAGCAACATGTTGTATTGAAACTCTCCTTCGATGATATAGAAGAGCTTTGGGACTGTGCGTGGACCAATGCAAATGTGAAGGATGACTGTGCCAATGGTTGTGGTAATGATGTCATTAAAGGAGTGCAAGATTGCGTCAATTTTGGAGATGTAATTCTTGGGAAGAGCCAACTGATCAAAGGCATGGGTGGAGATAATGTTGATGCTGGTGCCTCCATCGATCATAATGCATTTAATGCATGTTCGATCAATAGAGGTAGTGATGAAGAGGGTGGCATCCTGATCTTCTGTGTTGGATGTGGGAATCTCAGAATCGCTGAATGTGATGGAGGCAATAGGGGCTAAAGAGTGGACAAGGGTAGCAAGTGGCTGGGGGTCCTTGGGTTGGACCTTCGCTACCTACAAGGCTCTGATGAGAGCTTGACGATGTTGAGGCAAGGTTTGGATGAGGTCATAGAGGGACATCTTCACGGGCCTCTGGTGAAGTTGTTTCAACATGGAGTCGTGGATTGGTCTAGAAGAAGAAGAAGAAGTGGAGGGTTGAGGCGCGCCAAGGATAGAAATCTTAGGCTTAGGCGGTTGAGGTGGATTGACGAAAGGATAGGTCCAAGGAATGGCGGCTTTTTCTTTCACCTTGTCCTTTTGTGACCTAGTGGTTATGTGAATGGCATTGATTTCAAAGATAGGAGGTGAAGGAGATAAAGGGATTGTAACCTGTTGATGAGATGTTGATGGGTTTGCGGTGGTTAGAGGGTTATGAGAAGGAGTCAGGGGTCGATCGAGAGTGTCCTCAAAGAGAAGAGTGTCTTTCTCTAGATAGCGGTGAATGACAGCCTTAAGGGCACAACAAGTCTCGGTATCGTGTCCTGGCGTACGATGGTATAAGCAAATCTTCGTGTTGTCGAACCAGGAGGGCTTAGACCCGAGGGGTTGGAAAGGCCTAATGGGTGGAAGAGTTATGCTAGAAGTTTGCAAAAGTTAGTGCAAGATCAAAGAGTATGATCCCACTAAAGGGTCCATGCTCTTCGATGTGTGCGATGCTGGTGACTTTTGCTTGGGCAGAGTTGGAGGAGGCTTTTATACCACCTTCTGGGTTGATGGTGCAGAGACAGGCAGAGACGGTACATTCTTCATGAGAGGTACTGCCCTTTTGGGAGAGGGTAGGCTAGCATTAGGTAAAGGAAGAAAAGGAGGCAACTGGTTTTGATTAGAGGTATGAGTGGGGAGGACTCTGGTCAGGGTTGAAGGATGAGGGCCCAAAATGGAGGGCAATGGTGATGGGGGAGGAGGTGTTCGCCTCTGTGGTTTGGTAGTCTTCTTTGATTTGGGTTGAAGACTACTATTGGTCGAAGTCTGGTCTAAGTCCACCTTCACTTGTGGATGAGTGAGGTTGGAGACAGGGTGAATGCTGAGTGACTTGATTGGTTTAGATGGGGTAGATGAGGGTTTTGGTCTTGATGTGGTTGATTGAGGTGTAGACGGTCTAGAAGTGGAAGTCTGGTTTTTGTTGAGAGTCTTGGGAGGTTCTACCATGGGAGGATTAGCAGTATGAGATGAGAGGGCACAAGCATGTTGAATAGCTGTGAGACGCTCCCACAATCCCTGATGCTCCACTTTCCTTGAAGGGAGAAGTTCAAGTTTCTCCAGTAATCTGGAAAATGGCTAAGAAGATGTTGGATGAGGTTTGGGTTCTTGAGAAGATGTTGACGGTTGTGGGACCGAAGGTGTGGTAGTCTCGATCCCAAGGCATGATGAAGTCGTGACAGGTTCGTCCTTGGTTGGAGATGAAGGAGAGGCAGGTTCTTCTCTGGGTGGAGAAGAAACTAGAGAATGAGGCTCCTCAAGCGGGTAAAGGGCAGGGATGATTGTGCCCTCCACTTGCGGTCGAGGAGTAGGAAGGGTTGGGTCCTCCATGGGCAGCAAGAAGGAGGATGGTGAAATCGGCGGTGGTGGTAAGGTCGAGGCATCCTCCAAGATGAGAGGGGTTGATGGAGAACTAACCGGTGAAAGAGGTTCGTCCACATGTGATGGACTGATGGATGGACTCACCTCTTGAGGTTGGTCGGAAATGAAGGGTGAGACCGTATTGACTGTTTGAATGTTGTGTTCATGAGTGTTTTCAATCAAGGTCTAGACATTGTTTTGAGTTGGGGATGATTGGGGAATGGTTATTTGAAGATGTCGATACCCTGATTAGGTGGTGCATTGGGATTGTCTAGGATGAGGTCACCCTTTTCAAGCATGTCTTGGATTATGTTTTTAAGGGTTTTATAGTTGCCTGTATCATGACCTTTTAACACGGTGGTAGTTACAAAAGTCATTTTCCTTATACCACGCAGGGATGGCGTGTGAGGGATCAAATTGTGGAGGTGGTCGGATCTGGGGGAGATTGAGGACCCCCTATTTGACGAGTTTTTCTAGCACAGACGCGTATGATTCTCTAAGTGGATTAAACTGTCATTGTACATATCTCTACTGGAATTGGCGGGTGATGCTTTGGGATGTTGATGGTTCAGGCTGGTTAGTTGAAGGGAAGAGGAGGAAGATCTAATGACCATAGCGTTTGCTGAAGCTTTAGATTTAGGATTAGATGAGGAAGGCTTAGAAGAGGGGTCATTGGTCTTGGAGTTGGGATTCTTGCTCCGTAACTTGACTTTATTCTCCTCGATGGCACGTAACTCAAGTTTGCAGGCCATCGTGAAGGCTTCGTCAAAAGTGCAGAAGGTCTGAACCCTTAAGGTGGAAGAAATATGTTTGGCGTAGGCTTGGGAGAAAATTTCAATAAGTTTGGGTTGGGGTAAGGAAAAGGAGAGTTGATTGATGAGGCCCCTCCATCGAGTGACGAAATCAGGAATGGATTCATCCTCAAATTGGTGGATAGAATAGAGGTATGTGATTGAGACCTTCTTGGTGATGTTGATAGAGAAATGATCAAGGAAGAGCTGGGCCAGATGAGTGAACGTGAAGAGGGAATGGCTGGAAAGGGAGCTGTACCATTCAAGTGTAGCACCTAAGAGAGACATAGGAAACATGCGTAAAAGCAATGCATCGTCATGGGTGATAAGGTAACAGGCATGTCTGAATGCCTGTAAGTGCTATTGTGGGTCTTCTTTGCTTTGAAAATGAGAAAACTTAGGAAGTTCCCACTGGTTGGGATATGGCCTGATCAAGATAGAAGGATGAATGGGCTCATTGCAAATTTGTTCATATGAGAGAGTATTGCGTGAGCCAGAAACGGAGGTCTCTAGGCTATACATCTTGTCCATCAGCATTTTGATGATATCTACTGATAGATTGGTGAGTGGAGCGCCCCCTAGATTGTAAGGTGCTTTAAAGAGGCTAGAAGAGGCATACGACGTAGTTGGTTGTACCAGTAAGGGCGCAACATACAGATGACTAGTCGTAGGGATAGAAGAGGAGACTAAGGATGGTTGGGTAGAAGGCATGGCTAGGTTCGATGTTGTCATGGGAGGTTGGTTAGTGGTAACATGGGCCAATGGATAGGTAGCCACCCTAGTGTTGATAGGAGCAAGGGTAGGTGGAATAGAGAAGACCAAATTTTGAAAGGGGGTAGAGAGTGGTTGAGTGGATTGAGGTTGATAGGGGGCCGAAACCCTGGTGGAAGTGGGCCCAAAGATGGAGGGAGAGGCCACACTTGGATGGTTGGTTAAAGGCTGGTCATTGGTCGAGGTAATAGCCTGGGTGTCTAAAGGTTAAACTACGAATGATGTTGATATGGCCGCAGTCTTGAGAAAAGAGGTCGGCATTCTGTAAATTGGATTTCCCAAAGAGTCTCACATTCGGCTATTTATGAGATAGTGCTGCAAGGCTTTGACGTTGAGGTCCAAGAATCATGCAAAATATTGGTCCCCTTTTGGGACAATAGGAGTCTAGGTCAGGGATGCTCTAGTAGGAGTTCTTTTAGTCTTCAAGTGGAACTCCATTATAGGACTGGTTATGGATGGGGTAGACGGAAGCAGATGATGCCTCGCGTGATCGACTAGAGCCTTGGCTTGGCTACGAGTCAGAACCATTCAAGGCAAGAAAGAATGTCCTCACAAGCTCAAACAAGTAGATAAGAATAGAAAAGATGAAGAACACAAGCAGATCCTAAAAAAAAACCCTAGGAGTAAATTATTAGGATTATAGTGGCTTATGCCTTAGAATATGTGTAGAGGAAGATTGGCTTTTGAGTCAGGTCCTAGAAGAAGTAGTCTATGGATGGTTTCGGGTTAGTTATGGTGCTCAAAATTCTGTGTTAGGTTCTATACTTGGCCTGGTGCTAAGGAGCAAGCTCCCCTCACTTCATGATTCCAGTGATAAGCTGGTCTCGCTTAGCCAAAATATACTTCCCCTAGAGATTATACTCTGCCAGAGAACGGAGTGGGCTTTCCCCTTGGTGATGAAATCCAAGTAAGATCGCTGGGACGGGTAAGGTATCTGCTGGGTGATGAAATCCCAATCGGGCCTTGTCTCAGGTAAGTTAAGATGTTTGTTTTGTGCAAGTGGTTTGGTCGTGTAACATAAAGTGGACTAGATTAATTCAATATGTGATTATTAATTACTAAGTGTGGTCTAAGAAATGCAAGCAAGCAGAAATGAATGCAAAGTGTTTTAAGCCCCAAGTTGAAATGTGAAGTTGGAATGAAAACAAGTTGAGAATGGGTTGAAGAATATGATTTTTGACTAGTCTAGAAGTGCAAGAAAATAAAGAAAAGTTCTTTTTATTCCTGCTTATGATGTCGTTTAGAAGAGAAGAAAGAGGTGAAAAGGGAGAAACCTAATGCACCTAAATGAAAAAAGAAGGAAAGAAATAACCTAAGGAAGGCCCTAGGGTCCCACCAGGTGTGCCAAAATGTTTCTACGCTATTTCACTTTCTACATTCAAAGAGAGAATTAAGAAACTAAAAGAATGGTCAAGGTTAGATGTTACTTGGATGTAGTCGTGCGCACCAAAATCAGACGTTGGAAGGTACTCCTCTTTGGCTGTGGAGGAATGACACCTGTAAAGAAGAAGAGACTGAAACATGAAAAATGTTAGACGAGGAGATGGTGGGCTGTCAAGCAAGAGCTTGATACCTGAAGTATGAAGACTTCCTTAAGGGATATCAACCCACTGATTAAAAATAGAATATTTGACAGAAAAAAAATAGTGAAAGATATAATGAAAGAAATAAAAGACAAAAAGCAAAATGCATACCTGATATGTAGCATATTGCTCTGCACAGTCACCAATGTCGGTCTCTGTGCCGACATCAGTCAAGAAGGGTGCCGACGTCGGTTAAAGTGTCGTCGTCGGTAGGGGTAATGACCGGCATCGGTCAGGGCAGCAGTTTTAGACGGGGTCTGGTCGGGTCTAGACAGGGTTTTAGGATTGCAAAAGGGTCTGAAGTCTTTGTCTGTGGGTTAAGGAGCCAGTTTGGGAGTCAGAGGGATTGTTTAGGGGTTTTGTGTAGAAATCTGGGCAGAGTTACATACTGAAAAGGGTGGATAGAGGTGATATGGGAGGAAGTCCAGTCGGGTCTATAATCTAAGTCGGGGTGGTAATATTAAAAAACAATAACCAGAGAATAAAATAAAAGCACAGAGGAGACACTTACCTATTACATGCTGAAGATAGAGTAGGAGACATAATTATTGTTGTCTGTGCATTGCAGCAGTTCAATGTAGCAGACCTCCAGCGAGATGACCGAGGCAGAATACCTGTATCAGAGAGAGAGAATAGCAGAGATTTGATTGCAGATTGACTGGATGTAAAAGTTGGCTGATCGTTCATGTGGTGTTTGGATCAAAGCAATGTTTTGATGCAGAAGGTCTGATAATCGGTTGCAAAACTGATTGGCAACCGAATAATGAACAACGGATTGAGAAACGAATTAACGGACGTAGTTTAAGGTTAACCGATGCCGGTAGAACTGCCGATGTCGGCTGAGAGGTGACTGACGTCGGCAATGTCGACCAAGTAGTGACTGACGTCGGCAGATGCAAAATGGGGACAGAGGCTAATTTTAGCCTTTTTCTCATTCTTACATGCTGCGAGGGTCAAGGATCATGGGAAAATGGTCGACAGGGGTTAAATAGGTGTGAGAGAATAAAATGAGGGTTAAGGGGAGGATGACAAGGGTTAGACACAATTCTGGTGTCTACATCTCCCTCACCCTTACCACACCTTGGTATGTTGATATTGCTAACTACCTTACCATAAGGTTACTTCCACAACACTTTCTCCCTAAACAAAAAAGATCTTTGATTTAGAAAAGTGGTAGGTATTCATGGCTGTCCAGATTCCTTTTCTATACTAGGCCTAACTCCATCATCAGAAGATGTCTCAGAGAATATGAAGTTCTAGATATCCTCAAAGCCTATCATGATGAACCTTTTGGAAAGCACTTTTCAGCCAAGTGTACAAAAGAAATGTTGAATACAAAATATTATTGGCCCTCACTCCATACATATGTAATAAGGTATACTTCTCATTATGACAGATGTTAGCATATGAGAGACCCACACATTTAGATGATATGCCCTTATAGTCTCAAATGGTGCTTGAACCATTTGAAAAATGGGTCCTAGACTTTCTAATACATTTTAATCTAAAATCTAACAATAAAGAGTACATCTTTGTATGTATTGACTATGTCACTAAATGCATGGAACTAAAGTCTCTTACACATGCCAAGGATGAGAAGGTGGCAACTTTCCTCTATGAAGAAATATTCACAATATATAGTGTGCCATGAAAAATAGTCACCAATCAAAGACCCTAATTCACTGCTATTTTAAGTACTACTTTGGTTTAACAATACGAGATTAGGCATAAGAAATCAACTGCATATCATCCATAGTACAATGGACAGGTGGAAGTCACCAACAGGGGGTTAGAAAATATTTTGACCAAGACTGTTAGTATATCCTATAAGGATTGGGAGGAGAGACTTCTTAAAGCTATTTGGGCTTATATAATCACATGGAAGACTACTACATGCTTCACCCCATATGAGTTTTTCTATGGAAAGAAACCTATCTTGCTAAATGAATTTGAGCACAAGACCTTACAAACAACACTAGAACTTGGGATAGATATATCTGAAGCACAAAAATAAAGGCTTATGCAATTGAACACCTTAGATGAATATAGACAATAAGTATTATAGAACACATAACTTGTATATAACCAATAGATTGGATGGCATGATAGGTACATTAAGACCAAGCAAATTAATGTAGGATATTAGGCTCTTCTTTTTTATTCAAAATACAAGGATAACAAGGGAAAACTCTAGACCAAATGGCTTGGTCTATTTGAGATTGAGAATGTTTATGATAATGGATTAGTATAACTCTAAACCATTGATCAGGTAAGATTTTGTCTATTGGTCAATGGCCATAAACTAAATTTATACAAAAAACCACTCACTCAAGAGGAGTTTACTAAGAACGTACACATGCAATTATAAAATGTATATAATGATATATTACATCAGCATGATGTTTTACTAGACAAAAGGAGAACTAACCAACACATAGATGAAAAAGTGGAGGAGGACATCCTAGCCCTCCTATGACATGAAGACTAAGATCTTCACTTGGTACTTAACCAATCACCCTCATAGCTAACTTAGCAAGGACCCAGAATAATCATTCTACTACAAGCAACAATTAGAGTTTAAAAAAACAATAATGAAAACCCTTTTTGGGCATTATTGGTAGTTTTTAGGTAGAAAAGCAGCCTACTAGCTATGCAAAACTATAAAATGGGCCTGAATAAAAAACTAGCTTGCTAGCTATTTAGGGGTAAAAACCAGAAAGGAAAAAAAAATTTGAGAAAAACTATTCATCTTCCTCCAGTTGTTACGGGCTATTCTATAGCTACTTAAGGCACATCCATCACCATTTCTACAAGCACCTTTGTCAATGAAGATATTCTTTTAGTTTTTATGGGCTCTTCTATAACTATTGTGGACACTTTCTCTATAGCTAGGCACAACTTTTTAATTTCTATGGGCACTACCTTTGGTTGTTGTAGGTACACCCTAACACCCCTCTAATAACATGCAGGATAGTTTTTCACAAACTCTAAGCTATAGGCTTGGCTATAATATTTTGAGTAGTATATGGAAGACACCAGATAAGATAGATGAGGAGTGAAAGAGGATTAGAGAAAAAAAATGAAACATTACTCAGGCCTACCTTGAATAACAAGGTAATAGCCACAACAAAAGCATACACTTCTAATCTTCATTTGGAATGGTGCAGGAAAAAATTTATGGCTGTAGTGACACACATGAAATACTTTAAGCTTATGGTCATTTCATGGAGATGATTTTACTCATCACACAGTGATATCTAGGATTTTTTTGGACCATAGGTCCCAAATTTGAAAACCCCACTGATTACTAAAGGAAAAATTCACTAGGCACATAATCCATAGGGAGTAAGACAACACAAAGACAAATAATTATTAGGCTCATGTAGAGGAAGATCATAAAGAAAAAAAACCCCAACTACCCTCTTCCATGTTCATATAGCACCTAACTTAGATAACATAGATATTCAATAACCACCTTATGTTAGGAGGGTAATAATCTCTCATCCAACTATAAGACCCCTATTTTAGTTCTATGCAGGCTATCATGATTACATGTAGGAGAGCTGAGGGCACCATGGAAAGCTAACATCCTATGATCTAATAATTAATTAAAAGGGCCCAAATCAGTCTAGTTATAACTACCAAAAAAATCATTGCATTTTTTCAACCACTCACATGCAAATCCTCAACGTAACCCTAGGTAGATCATTAAATAGGTACACCATATATTTTGATCATAGAAAAGTATTTATTGTTTTAATATAGCATGTATTATATTGAAAACAATATTAAATAATTAACACATAATTCATTAATACCTCTCAAGTCATACTTAAACCCTCATGATAACATCTCAACCCACACTTATATTCCTAATCATGACCCCATTGTATCTCTTCCATTCTACTTATTCCATGTCACTTGGGGATAAGTGATAGCTCATGCAAGAGGGAGAGAATGCTACGGGTGATAATACCATGCACTGTGGGATCCATAAATGTATGATTATATATCATAATGATGCCATAATAAGCTATAGAGAAAAAAATCACTTTCATTATTTTCCTTTGCAAGTACAACCATTCATGCAAAGCTGAAGCATGCCATAACCTATAATCTATAACCACAAACCACCATTATTGAACAAACAATAATTTACTATAGGCAAAACTTTATAAGCTAAACAAAGTGTGTTTCTAATTACTAGTTGAAAGGATTGATAGAAATATAAACCTAGAAAAATGAGATGGTCAGTTGTGAGAAGGGAACCCATAGATCATAAGCATTTTTTCAAAAGACTCAGCCAGTTGGGTTGTCTTCAATAGAGTTATATGGAGCACTTATTTTAAGAAATTGTATCATTTGTTACAAACCCTTCCTAGGTAATTTACAATATCCTTTATAGGAGAGTGAGCTACTATACATGGCATCAAATTTCTAGTCACTAAAGAATTGGTAAGCTAGGTAACTAGGCTACCAAGTATAGGAGAAAACTAGCAAGACAAACCCAATGGTCAAGAAGCCAGACAATAGTTCTATCAAGGATATGAAAGGCTAGTATTGAAGAAAGGTGGTATGGAGAGACTCAACCTGCCTATAGCCTAGAGGGAAATAGTCTCATACATCATCAGATATATGATCTATGAAGGAAGGTACTCTCTAATTTATACTCTCCAGTTTAAATTTATGAATCACTTAATATATGATAAGACCATTAATGTTCCAAATCACCTACGGAACATTATAAAAAGGATGTCCAAAGTGTACCATAAGGGGATTGAGAAATCCGTATCTCATCATTGCTTAATATGGTTGATAATCAAGCATGAAATAAATATTGTTAGACTTGACCTCAATTGGGAACAATTTATAACCCTAGGGAATGGTGAAACTCAATAAGAGGAAGGAAAAAATGAGGATGAATCTCTTGAAAAATAGGCCCAATAGATTACACAAGAAGATACTATGGGCACTAGTGCTACTGGATAGCCCGTACCTACTAAGGGTCCATCTAAAATTGTTATGGGTAGAAGAAGGAGAAGGAAAATAGTCCTACCTTTTGATGACATAGAGGAGGAAAGTCTACCCACACAAAATAATTAGAATATTATTTATACTACTATTCCAACTATCTTCTCACCAAACATTTATTCTTCCACCATGGCTCCTTTAGGGTAAGAGAAAGTTCTTCCATCAAGTACTACATAGGAAGAATAAGTCCCAACAACCACCCCTCCTAAAAAGAAGAAGAAAATTGAAAAAAATAAACCATCTATATTAATAAGAATGAGACCTCCTCCTAAGAGATCTTAGATAATTAATAAACAAAAGACAACTATAGCCTCCTCACCCATACACATTAGTGAGGATGAAAATGGAAAGAAAGATCCCAAGATTTAAAAGATACCTAATGGGTTTGAGATTACAAAATGGTCTACTAAAGATGAATCTACCAAGGAATAAGTATAGTCACCCAAGCCACCCATATTCACTAAGGAAGACATGGATCTCCTAAAACACATTTGGTACATCTAAAAGAGTTGAGAATGATATATCAACTTATAGTAGAAGAAGAATTGATTAAATAAATGACTATGAAAGAAGAAATAAAACAAGATATAGTTCTTCATGACTAGGAGTTCCAAACCTTGGAACAAGATATAAAATAAATATATAGGTAGAGGAATGAGATAATATATTTGAAAGGTAAAAGAGGCTTAAAAACACTTTTGGGGGTAGCATAATTTATATAACTATCTATGGAAAGAGAAAGGTTATAGGAAGAACCTACAACTTCACCTACCTGGCCCATAGATAGCATTAGTGAGCCCTCAAAAGCACCTATAGAATATTATGTTCTTTATTTGGTAACTTTTTATAATATATTTTCTCCTCTATTTCCCACTATAAAAACACCTATAGTAGAAGTTATTGATGTGGAACTTTCAGCTACCACACTTGTCAAAACTGATAACCTCTTGAATTTTCTTAAGGAAAATTTTGGTGATGATGAAACTTACTAAAAGGATTTGGTAAAAATATTTAAGGTATATTTTAGAACAAGATAACAACAAGATGACTTAAAATAGAAACTATAATTGGCTGAAATTGGGAACAAGTATCTGAAGGAAAAGATTAATAAAATGCATGAAACCACTAAAGTGTTAATGGAGTGCAAATCACCTTCTAGGGTGTATGATGTCTACTTAGAAGAAATATGTCTTAAATTAATATATGACATGATCTATAATGATCAGTCTTACATGGTTTATGACCCTAAATCTTTTTTTGAAGTTTATAGACATGTTGACCCTGATCTCCAAACATAGTTAAGTGAGTTCTACATACACTAGTATGTTGTACCCAGTGATGCAGATTGGAATCCAAATATATACTTGGGGTATGTCCAATTGAATTCATTTTATTCATATGTCCTTAATGAAATAAGAAGAAGGAAACAGGTGGAGTATCAAGAAAAATAAAAAGAAGCTACCCTTATGATTAAGGGTGAATCAGGTAATCCAGATGTCATAATAGAAAAATGGATCTCCTTCATGAACTTAGGTACTCCAAAAGCATGGGTCATAAGGAAACAAGTAGAAGTTCAAAATCATTATTTGAGTCTTATGGAAGGAGATGGAAAGAAAAATTTTGTTTCTTGTGCTCACAGATGGGTAGAACACTCTAATGCTTTAAAAATAAAGGAAACTTATTCCCTTTAAAACCTTAAGGAGGCCATACACAGAGTATACATGTATATTGAGCTTGTAAAGAGAAGAAGGGTAAAATGCTTGGGATTTATGTTTTAACCTCTTATGTTTTGGTTCCAAATTGAATGGGAGGGAAAGGTCTTAGTTTATAGAGAGGTAGAGAAGAAAATATGGAAGAACATTAATGATGTTAAAGGCTTCTACATCTTTGAAGGGTTAGGATGCATTGAGCCCCTATATTTCAAAAAAATCTATGGTTTTAAAATGTAGCCAAGGCTTACTCGAAGTCGAGCAAGAGGTTAAGTAGGGGGGTGTGATGAAGCCACCAATTGATCTATTTTATAGCCTCATCCATACCTAGTATATATATTTTTCTATGTAAATCCCCGTAACTATCCATGACTCATACAAGTGAATGAATGAATTTATGATTTTTTTTTTGGTGTGTGTGTGTGTGTGTGTGTGTGTGTGTGTGTGTGTGTGTGTGTGTGTGTGTGTGTGTGTGTGTGTGTGGGTTTGTGTGTTATGAATTAATGATGCGTTTTATTTGATTAGATTATAATTTTTTAACTTTATTTAACAAATATTTGTGAAGGGTAACATAAGGATATATGAATATTATTTGGACACAACACCTATAGGCTGCCCATAGCAACTATAGGCTTCCACCTATAGGTTTCCCATAGCCACTGCTATCTTCCACCTTCAGGGTGCCCACAACAACTTTTGGTTCCACATATATGTTGCCCATAGCCACTACTAGTTTCCACATGTAGGTTGCCCATAGCCACTACAAATTGCCTATAGAAATAATAAAATTTTACCTACAAGTTACTCATAGCCACTACATAGAACATAATTATTATTGTGATTAGATCTTAAGGATACATCTAGCTATCTTGGAAACTAAGTAAATGATTGAAGAGGACCATAGCTATTATACATACTCTCCACATGCGGAATCTTGGATGTGCTAACAAAGATGAGAAATATAAGGACAATGGGAAGGAGACAAAAAGAAGTAAAATATAAAAATAGTATACATTATCCTTAACCCAATCAAGCCTAAAATAAGTAACTTCAATTACTAACCACCTAAAGGTTGACTGGGGTAGTTCCTAAGTATTTATATTTTTCTTAGTTTCATATTTTTGGTTAAAGCTAATAAATTACCTTTTATATTTAATGGTAGAACCTATATCAAATTATGGGTTTAATCAATAATAAGAGAGCAGTAGAATTATAAAAGCCATTACATTCTTAATATTGTAATCTTTTGTATAAATTTTTAATTGCTACATATTTGAGTAATGAGAAGTTTAATTATATAATAATCTTTTACAAGCCTCTCTCGAAGGATTAGAACTCAGTTTTGAATAAGGAAATGCCCCCTCAAAAGGAGTGGCAGTGAAGATCTTGACTCTCTTTAGTTTAAGTGTGTTTTAAGTTGATTTCATTATTATTTTGATTATATAAAGTGTGATGCATGTATGATTTATAGGTGTGAAGTATTTCTATATTTCTATTATAATAGTCTCATATTATAACTATCTAGTGAATTTAGCATAAGTTCATTGTACTATAACTAGTAAATCAAGTTAATCTATGAATCAATAATACATCTATAGTGCTGACATCCTTGAAAAGCATACATACACTAGGTTAACAATTAATGTTAATCAGACTCAAGAATTTGGTATTAACTCAGTAATAAGTCTGTACAATAGATTGAACCCACCCATAAGGTTAAGTGGGGTTGAGATAGATTAACCCCACTACATTCAACCCAAGATTTTAGTCAATAACCTAGGTTAATACTAACCTAGGCTCGGTCATAGCCTGATACTTAGGCTTAGTCCTAGGCTGATACTTACTTGGGATCTACCCTAGCTAATCTTACCTTCCAAATCATTTAACCCCACTTGTAGTTAGGTGAGGGTCATGATTGTATTCAACCCAATATTTTAGTTAGGTGGACCTAAGTTATGACCCCAATATATTCAACCCCAACAAGTAGTTTGGTGGGCCTAATTAATAACATTATATTATAGGTGGGGTTATGCAAGAATAATAACCCCAAGATTGACTTTAGTGGGGTTCATCTTGTATGCCCCCACCCAAACACAAGTAGAGTGAATTTTTATTACCCATCCCAACATGTCTTCACCCATATAATCTTGACCCTATTGTATTATGTATGTAATATAATATACCAATGGGTTTAATCATATATGACATAACCCAACCTTATCGATGGTGTGAATTAGATCACTTCACTTGGCCCATATAGATATATTAGGGGCCATCTAGATAGATAAGGCCTATATGGTCTATTATTTGATTGGTCATGATAAGCCTTATCTATCACTATCATTGATGATAGTGAGGTGGGTTGAGTGAACCCAACCCCACTTGATGTGGTCAAAAACTTGATCCAACCCAACCCCACTCGATTTGGATCCAACCCCACTTGAACCATATGTATAGATAGGGTTAGGTCTAAACCCAAACCCCACTACACTCAATCTGGGTAAATCCCCAATCAAGGCATATGGATAGATAGGGATTGATGGAAAATGAACTAACTTGTATCACATAGTTAAGGGATGGATGACTTGCCATCTCATAATCTCTATTTTACATCTCACTCTATATAGAGTTATAGGAGTGGGAAGGTTGAGATGGATCGATGAGTTTTGACCATGGATCTCATTCCTTGACTTGTAATCTCACTTGTATCACATATGTAATAGATGGAGGACTTTCTAACTCTTGAAGTGATAAACTATAGATGATGGATTTAGATGAATAATAAAAAAATAGATTATTATGACTATTGTTGACCATGGATTCCTATGACTTATAAAATACAGTTCAACCCTATAGTGATTCACCCATGTAGTAGGAGATTTGTACGAATTTCATGATACAGGCCAACCCTTTAGTGATTCATCCATGTAGTTGGTTAAGTGGGGTGTAATAATGTATGCTCCCATATAATCCCAAAAAATATTATAGTTGGGTGGGGAAATCCCAACCCCAACTATTAGTTGGGTGGGTGGGTAAAAGTGTGTCTAACCCTAGACAAGATTTTCCAACCCCACATAAGCTTGCCCAACCCCCATTTATATAGATCAAATAATGCATGGGGGCATAGTTTTATTCAACCCCACTTGTAATTTATTCACCCATTAAAAGTGGTATTAATTATATAATATGGATGAGTAAATCTAAATGAGGATATTACATATAGAATGAGCATGACTCTAGCTCTACCTATATTCCCCTATTCACCCCCTCTTGATATTAATCAAGTGAGTGCCCCCTTCTCCTCCTATATATAGGGAAGTCACCCCATCTAATGATGTATATAATCTATATATCTATCATATATTTTCTTATTCATTCATGCTTTCCAAATAATTTGAGAGGAGGTTGGCCCCTATATCACTTCTCTCATAGAACTTAGTTTCAACCATTCAATATTCAATTTGATCATTTTATAATTAACTCAAGTTTGATCATTCAATATTTAATTTAATATTTGTAATTTTCCTCCCACACACACACCATATATAGATAATTATGTTGTTTATATACATATACATATTAGGGGGTTAGTTAACCTAACCACCCACCCAACCCAACAAGATTTATTCAATTCGGTATGTCTATGTTTTATAACCTATGTAATATAATCTCATCCAATGTTTATTTCACATATAGAATATAAATAAGAACACCTCAGTTGACCATATTGTATTAAATACATAATATAGAGCATGTATTAATTATATAATAAGAATACCCAATTATAGATACTAATTTCAACCAACCCCCTAGCCCTGAGCAACCCCACTAGACCCATACTTCCTCAGGCTCATTCTCAGGCTGATACTTACCCAGGCTCATTCTCAAGATTATATGGTAGATCTAACCATCCATCCTTGGATAATCAGAACATTTACCTCCATGTCATCATCCACCCAATCATACTATAGACTATAATAGGGTTGTATTATTCTTATCGATCAAGCACTCAAAATAACCCCAACCCACTTGATCTAACAACACACATATAAATAGATCAACAGGGTTAGAATTCCCTCCACCCACTTAATATATAAAAAGGGTTTCCCACTTTACCCTACCCCATTCAATCTCACCCCACTTTATATCATTGGGGTTGGTTGCCTCAATTATTATCTTTCTTGTCAAATCCTTACCCAACCTGTATCATGTATATAATAGATGGTGATCAAAGATCAATATATAGGTCATATATTATATGATATATTATGGGGTTCCTCTTATTATTTATTAGTCAACCTATAAGTGGGGTTCATCACTATGGGTAAGGTGCTTAACCCTAATCCACCCCATCTTGTAGTTAATAAACCCAGATCATAGTCTAGAACCCAAACTTGTTGTTGGGTGTGGTCATATAGCCATTCACCCCACTTTACATGCCCATAGATTAATACCTTTTCTCTTTAGTTTTGGGTCAATGTACAGTCTTATCACTCCATTTTTATCACTTTAATAGTTGACTAATGGATTTAGTTCTTGTCCCCCCAATAGGATGAAATTCATATGGTCCTTCACTCAAGATCACTCATTCAGGATAAGGCCTTTGGGCTATGCCCTATCATCCCTTTCCATACCTCACTCTCATATACTTATTCCAATAGAGAGGATGGTTCCCTCTTCCCCATCTTCCCTCATGTCTACCAACTAAAGGGAGCCATATATCATTTACCCAACCATTAATCAACCCATCATCATATTAGTAGATACTCTACTTTGAGCTCATAGATAGATAGGATAATCTAGTATATAACTTGAATAGGATAAGTGCCCCTATATATCTTATCTATATGGGGATAAATTTACCCATTTATTAGATAGCGATTATATTTGTATTCTACTTTTCTCAAGCTATAGGGGTTGATTTTCCATTTGGATAAACTAGGATGGTCAATCAAGCACTCCAGCCAACTCCACTTGATCTAACCCCTCTCTCTCTCTCTCTCTCTCTCTCTATATATATATATATATATATATATATATATATATATATGGGGTAGATAGATATTTGTATGGGGTTGGGTTCAGCATTCTAGCCAACCCCAATCCTCTTCTAGTTTCTAGATAGATATAGTGGGGTCATGATAAATCACTAGTTTCCATAAAGAGAATAGATAGATGAGCCAAATATTACCACATATATAATGAAATAGATGGAAAAATACCATGTATGCCATAATATATATTACCCCATATATATTATATAGGTAATAAACCATTCTATATACACCCACTTTAATAGAGATACTAATAATCAAGATTTGGAGATAGTGTACATGGTAAATAGTCAAGGTTACTAATAAATAATAAATCATTCCAATCTAGTAAGAGCTTGCCAGTCAGGTTATGAGCCTATCTAGTTTCTATAGATATATAGATGGGCCAACTCATATCACATATATAAAATATTTACCAATACCATCGATTCCATCTAGTGATCTCTACTTTCCACTCTAGATAGAGATAGTTGAGTGGGGGGATTAGAGAGATAATCTCACTGTATATCATGAGATAGACCAATGGGGCATGAAATATAATGCAATGAGTGTCAACCATATCACTTAATGAGATAAACCATTCTTATTACTTATATAGTGGGGTGAGTATCAACGATCTCAAACCTAGCATGTGAATCTTGTGTGAGAGAGTGATATGGACCATTCATATTACTTATATAATGGGGTGAGTGTTGAATAGTGAGATAAACTATTAACTAGTGAGATAAATTCCCTTATGATAACCAACTAGCCTAAAAGATAGACCCTAAGCTAGTTTTTATTTATAGTGAGCTAACATAACATTGATGGGACCATTGAGTGTATTATGGGCCCCTAGTGGTACTAGAAATGAGGTTTAAAACCTCATGGAGGTTTGATCCAAATGAGGGTCTTAGTGTTATTAATTGAGCACTTAATCATTTATCACTTAAGGTTGATGAAGGGCACACTTAATAAACAAAAAATAATGACTAATTTCTCATGAAACCTATGAATTCGAGGGGGTATAATATCAAATCAATATCCATATGTGTCTATGTTATTATTGGACTAGAACCATGGTTAATAGAATGAGGATAGTGGTTTATTGATTTTAAATTTTAGAAGTATTTTTTTAGATTAAATCATGGTATGAATAGTTTAAATTTAAATGGTGGCAATTATCTATTTCAAAAAATGGGTGGCAGTGGTTTCTTTAAAAGAAATAGTGGAACTGGTGTCTTTCATTATGGTTTTGAAAGTGACATCTTTATGAATGTTCAACATCGATCTTACCATGAAGAGAGTGGTAGGCCTATAAGGGATATAAATTTTTAGAAATATATCTTATTGATCCTGTGCCATATATAAAAGGGAGATAGAGTAGTGGTAAACTCGAAGGAGATTATAGAGTAGTAGAGTGTTTTGAGTGTAAAGAAGTGGTCATTAGAAAATACAAATGTGTTGATGGAAGAATTCATTAATATAGGGATATGAAATACCAATGCATCTTAATACTAAGTGGTATAAATTATTCATAGGGCATTTCCAAAATTTAAGGGTAAATCACTAAACATAAGCTTTCACAAATCTTGAAATATTATGTTGATATATGTAAATAAAGGAGGTAGTCAAATCATATTAATTTGGAATAATCTCAAGGACTTGATTAAATAAGAATCATTATTAAAGTATGAGGACCTTTAAAATAATGAATAATTATTCAAAATATTGTCTGAGAAATAAATTTGGGAATACGTGATGAGGGAGCTACGGTTCTACAAGGCTCTATTCTCTAGATATAATAGCACAAAAATATATTCCATGACATTCAAATGAGTAAGGCCTCCATTATTGATAGGGGTAAAAATGATTTTTCATAAGAGACCTCCAGTGAGGTATTTTATTATGACATATCAAACCCTATACATCTTGTGTTGGATTGGATCACAACTAAATTATGTGGTTCACATAAACTAGTAGGAAGCAAATATTTATTCCTCTGTCTAGATGAATATAACTATGGAGGTCTAGTGTCATAATTGATATCGATGTTGGGAAAATTATTAATAATTTATATGAAGGTTTGAATGTCCCTTATCTTTAAGGGTGTTAATACAAATGCAAATTTATGGTTAATTGATTTAAATTTGAGTGATGATGAACAAATGAAGTAGCTAAGCTAGTTATTCTAATTAGGAAACTATTATCTATATGTGTAAAGGAATATACCCAATATATTTTAGGAGATAGTAAGGATATGTTTTCCATGTAATCTCAACATTTAGTATATGTAGTCAAGACTCTAATGGAGTTTTTAGATGATGAGGGATGAGTCATGGTAAAACGAAATGAGAGAATAAAAATTTATGTATAACCAATCATATTACAATATGCCCTTGTCCTATATGGGTTATATGATCCTATACATACAACTATAAATATTTTTGGTTGGCCGTACCCTATCTAGAATTTTACCCTTCCTTCCCTTGTGTTTGTGAGTATTGAGAGGCCCTTATCCTTTATCTTATATGGGTGGGGACTAGATAACCCCATTTTATATAGATAGGGTCAGACCCACCCTATTTATTTATAGGGTAAATAATAGATAGATATAGAATCATCCCTTCTATAGTTTGTATTGTATCATCTCTGATAAGGGAGAATTTAACATGAGAGGATATTAGGTTAACACCTTGGCTCAACTATATGGGAGTATCTCCAACCAATTGGTAATAATAAGATAGAGATATGGTTCCTCCCTATCTATGTGGAGGCCCCTAGCACTTGTCTCCTACAACTGGGCTAAAGTCATTTCATCTATATGGAGACCACTATCACTTATCTCCTATAGTTGGGATAAATAGATACTAGGCACCCTATAGATATATATGGGGTGGAGGGTAGGTAGGATATATATATATATATATATATATATATATATATATATATATATATATATATATATATATATATATATATATATATATATATATATATATATATATATATATATATTATCGAGATTCAACACTCAATATATGCACTCCTCCCATTTAGACCTAAGCCCCATCTATGAGAACCTAATTGGCCCATAACCTATATCTATCTAGATGTGTAAGGTAACTGGTTTGATATGATAGAGGTGTTCCTCACCCTCGTAGGCCAAGGGGGAGAGATAAACAGGATATTATGTCACCATCTATATATATATATATATATATATATATATATATATATATATATATATATATATATATATATATATATATATATATATATTGAGGGTGACTATATAAAGTGCTATACATATAAACATGGAACCAACAACCTATTGAGATAGATAGGGAGGCCAAGGGGCCTACCTTTACTCAACTAATAAAATGAGAAATAATATTGAATTTTTTAGTTGATGGGCTAATCTACTATATATTAGTGTAGAGTCTATTATATATAGGGTAGGAAGGTGACGGGGTAAATTCCCTATCTCAACTTATGTTGGTTTTATTTATAATGGAGATGTATAGTGGATATAGGTGTAGGCCTTATCTAGGTTGTACCCTTGAATAGGGATGGGACCTACTAACTCTATTTGATAAAAATGTGTCTTATATCTCTTACTACATTGATTCCCAAAGGAATGGGTGCATAATTAACACCCTTATTCTATATATTAGGACTAATCAATGTGGGTGAGTGATAAAAGAGTTCCTAATATGGTGATCTGATCTTGATTAATTGGTAGGGTAAGTTTTCTATTCTTCACCCTATCGATCATAGCCATTTAGGTCAATGAAAAATGGGTTACATATTATATATGGGGTCAAGTTTGTTACCCTATAGTTTTATATAGAGTATGATTTACTCTCCTATTGGTCAAGAAAGGTAAGTCCTCAACCCCATGTACATAGAGTGGGGTTGAGTGGTGATTCACTACACCCCTTATTCTATTATATTTTACCATACCATATCCACCTTGTATAGGTATGTAGCTAAGATCAGTTATCACTATACCATATAGATAATATATATTTTCCTATTGGCCCATACCATATAGATTAGATATTGTGTGCCCACTACATCTCATGCCCACCCTCTATATGTATATTATATATATGGCATGATCTTGTCTCAAATTGCATACATAATATCTATCAAGAACATAAATTAGATATATGGTATGGTGATGCCCTTTGCATACTATTTTGTTTAGAGTGTTGGGCCAACTATCTAAGTCCATAGATAAAAGTCCCCTCTATCTTTATTTTTTCCCTCCCCTCTAAATCCCATAGATATATATATAGGGGAGATGGACATATTTAATGTACCGATTAGGGATAGGGCCCCTATCTAAACATGGGTCTATGGCTTTGCCCTCTATATCTAGGCTTACTAAGATGAGGATTTATAATGGAGGAGTAGGCCATCGAGGGCATCTTGATCTCCCAAAAGATAGATGGATAAGACCATGCCATCACTATTAATCTCCCATTCATAGTATCTATAAATAATGCTTTGTTGGTAATGATATATAGGGGGGAAAAGTGTTTGTTAACTCTAAGTCCTTGTGCTTCTCGACCTCCTGGGCATAGATGTTTTCAATATAAGGTCCTATCTATCTATATGGCCTCACATATACAAAGATAAGGAGATAATTTCACTCCCATATATAATAGATATATAAGCTACCTATATATATAGATAAGGCCTTGATATATCCCACATATATATAGAGGGGTCAAGGTCCCCATATATTAATGATTAATTATTAATATATGGGGTACTCACCCACCCCTATCTATTTCAGGAAGGGGAGGGGGCCCATATAAAGATAATATAGAGTCCCTTGGCCCATATCTAAAACTATATATCATCCCATTAGCATGAGTGCCTAAATTAAATGCCCTAAATTTGCCTATCAATTTTTAGAGGGTGTTGACTTGATATATGGCTAAAAGCCACCCTCTCCCATTTCCAAAGCCATATATGGATAGGGACATCCATTACATTACATTATATATGTGATATTACCTATGAATAGTTGTATCATGTATATAAGAAATGGTGGCATTGCTATCTATGGTATTGCATCATTCAACCAACTAAGCAGTTAGCAACAACAAACTAACCCTACCTACCCTACCTATAGAGTACTAGTAATCATTTAGGTAATCAATTCAATCACTTGCATAATAGGTACCCAAACCCAATGTAAATTTAGGAATATTTATTGAGCTATGTAATAATAAACCATCTCATGTGGTTTGGAGGGAACTTGAGTCATAGCATGTTGACCCCTTATCAAAGTTTTGGGTTAGTGCCCCTTCTGCATCACCTAAAAATGAGATTCTCACCAAATATGAGTTTTTTTATATAACCATCACTGAACTAATACCTATTATGTTTATTACTTTATATGATTTCATGGTGTATCAAGTCAATATCATAGTGGATCAATTCCAATAAGCCTTTCAAAATAGTACTTCTTGTAATCAAATTTATTGCTCTTTAAATAAATGTCAGATCCTTAATCAAGTCTTTAATGACTTTTTAGTTAGATCATTCTTTCATTTCAGATAAAAAGTCTCATTATAAGCTTCATACCAGGGTTTTAATAAGATATTAGACCTTTATGGTATTTTATACACATGTTGGTAATTGGACAAGTGAATTATTTAACTTCAAATTTGATTCATCATACGAGGAGTGCATTAAAATGTGTGGTTGCATGCCTATTACCCTCCCCTTATTGATATATTTATTCCTTGTTTCTAAGTAGGGATAAATAAAGGGTAGTGGATAGCTCCTCCATTTTTTTAAATTATATATCTGACTCTAAAAACCTTTTTATTAGTGGTATTGGGGGTATTAAGATTAGATCTTTCTAGTAGTGCCAACATGTAAGGAAGAATGCAAGTGTATGAATCCCCCTCCTTCCATGAGACTGGATAGACCCTTAAAGAGAGACTACCTAGTAGGACCCAATATGGTAGTAAGTTAGTCACTATGGAAAAGGGGTAGTCATCATAGGCATATGAAACCCTCTACCACCCCATTGCATTCTATTATTTATTCTATATCGAGCCACAAGGAAGCATATATAGCCTATATAGCCATCTCAAGTGGGGATGATTGCATTATAAGACCCATATCCATTCATGTATATTCATCATTCCATATATCAATTAGATCTTAATGTCAATCAATATAATTATTTGTTATAATCGTCTAGGGAGTGTAATTTCTATATCACATGGTGATAGTAGTGATTTTAGCAAGAGATTTTGGACTGGTATAGCAAACAACATTTCTGAGTGATCCTTTGGTACATATTTTAAACTTCCCCATGATGTGGAAGAGGTTAGATGTTAGGGGGATTAGTGAGTGGGGATTCCCCTATGGATGGTTGAGAGGGACCTTCACATTTGATCTAAAGGGTAGGGATATTGTAATGTCCCTTACTTAGGGGCTCTCTTATCTGCACA
This sequence comes from Torreya grandis, assembly GCA_037957365.1. NCBI lineage: Eukaryota > Viridiplantae > Streptophyta > Pinopsida > Cupressales > Taxaceae > Torreya > Torreya grandis. The sequence continues at coordinate 3,159,234 of JARHVA010001142.1, forward strand.
AAAGCTCTAAACAACTGTAATATCCCCTTAAAATAGGGAATATATAAACTCATAAGGCTCTGATACCACTGTAATATCCCCTTCAAACAGGAAATATAGTAACACAAAAAAAACTCTGAACAAGATATAACTTCTGTTGAATAAATTCAGAATGATCACAATAATATAGTCTCTTAATAAAAAATTACAGATTGTATCACTTGTCCTTTTAAACTATTACAATTTTAGTCCTTTCTTATGCATATAAATATGAAATACAGTCTTAAAAACCCTGACTTAGCAAAACTAGAAGTGAAAATTGGATTCTGGAAGGTCTCGACCTGCTATGTCAAACACACAGTCGCCGGCGTCAGTCGATAAACTACCAATGTCGGTCACTGTAGGTCAGCTTTCTACCGACGTCGGTCTTCAGTCGACCGATGTCGGTCACTGGAAACCCTCTGTCTGCCGAGGTCAGTTCCTGAGTTGATCTGTACAGACATGTACGAACTTTGTACAGCCGCCAATTAAGCACGCTTCCCTGTTTTCAACCCCTGATCTAAAAATATACGTTTCTAGCATAGAAGATCTCTAGCTGTATAATTTATTGAATCAAAACAAGAATAAATAAATACCTGGAATATCTGTAATAACTTCTGTGTGAAGTTATCTCTCAAACTTGAAATTTTGTGATAACTTCTGGATGAAGCTATCTCTCACTTTGGCAATAGATCAGCTGATATTCCACAGCCTCTTAATTGCACACACTGAAGAGGGAATGTTCTCCAATGCAAATGGAATCCTTGAACCCTAGGCTCAGTCTTCACAGAAGAAATTCTCAAAATCAATATCAATAATCAATAGCATAATCCTCCATGGCCTCCATGAGAAACCCTTATACCCTCAAAAAGATATGCTTGCCCTAATTAGGGTTTCTTAAATTAGAATTAGGGTTTCTAATTAAAAATAGGCTAAATAATTAATATTTGATTAAATCAATCAAATATTAATATCTCCCTCAATACATGTCGGATCCACAAACCGATCGAAGCTAGTGAATCAGGGAGTGATTCCGCACATAACCATACCACAATAAAGGCGCTCTGCTGCATATCAAATATCCCTAAAAAGTAGGAGCTCAAGCCAAATGTGTCTGAAATACCCTGAATGAAAATCAAATGTAGAAATCTTGTGAATCAAAGTCAATCCAAGCTCCATTATGACCCTCTATCCATCCTATTAGCCTACGAAGGTCGTATAATAGGCTAATCATCAAGACTATCAATGTCCATGAAAAAGGGGACATGACAATCCACCCCTCCAGAAATTGCTTGTCCCCAAGCAATCTTGGAACAATGAACTACTCGATCCACCTGGATCCCAAGGAAAAAGTTGTGTAACATCCATCATGTCACTAATCAACCCATGTGAATAAATCATCAACATCAACAGCATCAACAGTATCAAAATCAGCAACTGAAAAACTACACTCGACACCCAAACAACTATCTGAAGACCAACTGTAGATGCCGGTAGAAGAAACAACTCTGAGGGACTCAAGCCAACTAAAATATCAAGCCTATCAAAATTCAAGTCCCTATCTAACTGATACTCACACCCAACTGGACCGTGGATATGACAATCATTGGTACCTGAGTCACTGACACCAAAACTAATCTCTAGATGCAAAGAAAAATAAGGAGCATACCTCACCGTATGATGCTGGTAAGAACCCCCAAACTCTGCTACTGGCACACTATTTCCAAACTGGGACTCAATGGATGGCTCCAATCTCGGCTCAACAAACATCACCTCAACATCCCTGTAAGGTAATATAGTAGAAAGGGTTCATAAAATCTCCTCACCCAATCTGCTAATAGCACTAGAACCTCGGACAAGAACACCTTCTATCATCTTATGTGAATCCAGACGAACACCTGTACTATCTAGCAAGTACTCCATGAATGGTTCAGTGCAGTAAAAATTATATGTGGTAGCATCAACATACTCCCCCACACACCCCAACTGATCTCTCTGTAAAGGTGGCACAACCAACTGTACCACACTGTCATCCATGTGAGAATAATCAATCTAGAGACTCGACTCCACTGGTATCTCAAGCTCATCAGAATCAGGTACTCCCAAATCCTGAACATGTGTATCAGCATCAATAATATGCTCCTCAACAACAACTGCAGGTATGTACTCACCACCAACCACCTCAATATATAAATGATCATCCATACTCTGTAAATCAATGCCAAAGCTCATATCAACAGACGGAGTATCAACAACTGTAGCATCATTGTCTAACTCTTCCATATGGAAAGAAACAACCGGTGAAACTAAGTCCTCAAAACTGTCCACTGCATTCTCCTGAGTATCATCTGCAATAATCGGATCCTAGGCCTCTGCTACAATCTCTGCCATAGTTGAGAGATCCTCAACCCTCAGTGCACTAACATCTGAGCACACCTGTACACTCTGAGTGTAAGCATCTAACTCATCCTCATCTTCACTATATCCTATCTCATAATCATAATAATTATGGGACATGCTGCTCTCTCGTCTAAGTGATCTGTAGTGCTCTCTCCTCAGCTTGAAAAAATGATCAAAGGTCGTCCTCTCTTGAACATGAGGAGGTAATAAGTCCCACTCATCATTCACTGTCATATACCACGTGGGTTTGTTTTTGGATGAAGGATATGAAAGAGATTCATTCAACCTCTTCAAACTGAGTTCCAACTTCCTCATATCATAGTCCCACCGACTCTGAGTATATGAAGTCATTATGATACTTCGCTGATTCAACTTACCCAAACTACCCAACAGGATGGCAAGACATTAGCTCTGATGTGCCCAACAGGATGGCAGGAATTTGGCTCTGATACACTGTAATGTCCCTTACTTAGGGGCTCTCTTATCTGCACAAAAGCTCTGAACAACTGTAATATCCCCTTCAAACAGGGAATATATAAACTCATAAAGCTCTGATACCACTGTAATATCCCCTTCAAACAGGAAATATAGCAACACAAAAAAAACTCTGAACAAGATATAACTTCTGTTGAATAAATTCAGAATGATCACAATAATATAGTCTCTTAATAACAAATTACATATTGTATCACTTGTCCTTTTAAACTATTACAATTGTAGTCCTTTCTTATGCATATAAATATGAAATACAGTCTTAAAAACCCTGACTTAGCAAAACTGGAAGTGAAAATTAGATTCTGGAAGGTCTCAGCCTGATGTGTCGAACACACAGTCGCCGGCGTCGGTCGATAAACTGTCGACATCGGTCACTGCAGGTCAGCTTTCTGCCGACGTCGGTCTTCAGTCGACCGATGTCGGTCACTGGAAACCCTCTGTCTGCCGAGGTCGGTTCTTGAGTTGATTTGTACGGACCTGTACAGACTTTGTACGGCCGCCAATTAAGCACGCTTCCCTGTTTTCAACTCCTGATCTGAAAATATACGTTTCTAGCACAGAAGATCTCTAGCTGTATAATTTATTGAATCAAAACAAGAATAAAGAAATACCTGGAATATCTGTAATAACTTCTGTGTGAAGTTATCTCTCAAACCTAAAATTTTGTGATAACTTCTAGATGAATCTATCTCTCACTTTGGCAATAGATCAGCTGATATTCCATAGCCTCTTAATTGCACACACTGAAGAGGGAACGTTCTCCAATGCAAATGGAATCCTTGAACCCTAGGCTCAGTCTTCACAGAAGAAATTCTCAAAATCAATATCAATAATCAATAGCATAATCCTCCATGGCCTCCATGAGAAACCCTTATACCCTCAAAAAGATATGCTTGCCCTAATTAGGGTTTCTTAAATTAGAATTAGGGTTTCTAATTAAAAATAGGCTAAATAATTAATATTTGATTAAATCAATCAAATATTAATATCTCCCTCAATACATGTCGGATCCACGAACCGATCGAAGCTAGTGAATCAGGGAGTGATTCCACACATAACCATACCACAATAAAGGCGCTCCGTTGCATATCAAATATCCCTAAAAAGTAGGAGCTCAAGCCAAATGTGTCTGAAATACCCTGAATGAAAATCAAATGTAGAAATCCTGTGAATCAAAGTCAATCCAAGCTCCATTATGACCCTCTATCCATCCTATTAGCCTACGAAGGTCGTATAATAGGCTAATCATCAAGACTGTCAATGTCCATGAAAAAGGGGACATGACAGATATCTTGACCCTACTACCACTATGCCTTTGAAATACCACTTGATTTAACTCCCCTTGTGATTTTTTATATCTATGGGCTATTTTATCCCCTTGGGTAGATAATCAATAATATTTCATTTATATAGTGAGTAGTTTGTTCCCCAAGTAGACCAGGCCAACTAATGTATTTTGAATCTATTATAAAGTAGTTTATGCTCCTCCCTCTCCTTGATATTCTCTTGTTTGACTAAATAAGGGAAGATGCACTCAGATAAGTGTCAAATTGACTCTATATATCTATATCCACAATCAAATTTTTTCTTGGTCTATTTACACCTATATATGGTATGGTGAGAGATCGAGGTTTGAGCAATGTCAAACCACCAAATAAATAAGATATATAGTGAGGGGGTTTCCTACCCACATATCTATAAATGGGTAGATAGATTGGGCCATATGAGAGGGTTTCCAAAATAAATCTATATAGTTGGAGTCAAGGGAGGATATTTATAGGTCATCAACCTATATAAATAGACATGGAAATCAACCTAAAGATTAGATCTAGATAGACTCTATCTATGCTCAAGAGAATGAGGCCTATCCATCTATCCTCCTCTCCCTTTTAGGGAGATAAATAGATAGGAGCATTTAAACCTTAATGGTGAGGGAGATAGATGGATAGGCTCAACCTTTTGGTTGAGCAAGACTTGATAAAACTTGAAAAAAACAACTAAAAAAATTACCATCGTACATATGGAATGAAGTGAGTGTAATTAGAGACAATGGCCCCTAAGAGCCCTCTCCCAACAACTAAATCTCGATAGTAAGAATTAGTTGATAATCCCTTCAATATTAAGTTTCAAGAGTTGATCATCCATATTAATCTCCCTATAGATCAATAATAAGAGAACTTCTTTATTAAATCTAGATGACTAATCTAATATCCCCCAACCTCTTCTTGCACATAAATGCTTTTCCTTTCCCAAGTCTGAAGGTGACTAATTTATCAAATTTATTAATCAAATATAGATGGGACATGATTAGCCTTCACCAACAAGATTCCTTCTTATTAATTACTAACATAATTAATAGGTGAGTCATGAACTAATATTTTTGATTTATTTGTTAAGATGGGTAAGGAATGCAGTCAAGTGGACATATCAAACAATATGAAAATAGGGCATGGCCATAATAATGACTCAATTTGGCCCTAACTCACATGATTGACTCTAAATGGCTCAAGCTTAGGGTAGTTCTCAATTAATTTAAAACCATGAGTCATATATTTTTCTACCATTTCCCCTTCCTTATGCCCATGATGTATATAACTAGAACATAAAAAAGGTTATAAATATGAGATGATCTTAGCTTAAAAAATTGACATCTACCCCTACCTACCCAAAATTACTTCTCAGTATCTAATATCTCAAGTGTAATTTCAATGTAGGGAACAAAATATTGAATGGTGTCTATAATTATAATTAGATTGGCCCATCTCAAAAATGACTCTCATCATATCATATTTGGATCACACATAATAGTAGGGCCCACTCACTGTGCACTTCCTAAAAACTAGTCCCTAACTACCCTAAAATGTTAGTTGCATGCATTTATCATATGTATGTAGAGAAAGGGGACTGATCATCATAATTTAGCATTGAAGACATAGATAAGGAAGAGGACATGATATCATGTGATCTTAGAAATTATTATTTAGTGTATATCCCCTATCTCTCTTATCTCTCCTATATTCTCCATTTCATACTCCCCAAATGGAATGTTTCACTAGTATTGGCATAACTAAAGATAGGCCCCTCTTCACCTATGCCCAAATAATTTACTTAGATTCCTATTCCTATATTTAATGATCAATAATCTCCATACCCACTCCCAATTATGATCATCTATCATGACTATGACAATATAGACAAATAGTGGTTGAGTAAAGTGGGTAGCCAGTGCTCTTTGAGCGACCTAATCCTCAATCCCTAATCAATAGGTAGGTGTAGTTAGGTCACATAAATACCCTATGCCCCTATATAATAGTTACAATTCATGACCTGATAAATCTTGGGATAACTAGTATCACAAGGCATAGATCTATAGAGCAATTTGATTAAGCCATGTCATATACCATAGAAGAATTCATCTCTCAGAAGGAGGTCATTTATGTGATCTCTTTCTATAATATCTATTTGCCATTATTTTGAATTCCCTAGAAGAAATTAAAATTTTGTGGAGAGGGAGTTACCCTACCCCCCCATAATTATGAATATGAATATAAATGCCCTAAAGTAGAATAATCTAGTGTGCTTGCTAATCTTTCCATGAACAATTTTTATTAGAGATAGTTATCATTAAGAGGTGGCACATTTATATTACTACCAAACATGATGAATGATTAGTCCTATATCATACGATTATGAAATAAATCTTTCTTTTTCTCTTTTTATTGGAATACAAACTCAAAATCAAACAACTTAATGAAAATAACAACTACCTTACCTAAGTACTCAAGTGAACAATAATGTAACTAAATCAAATACAACTAGATGATAAATAAAATACCACCTTTACCTTCTTTACCAAATGGTCATTTTTCATTGGAATATAATAGTTTTCATGCTCATATTTGTGTCTAATGGAGTCCTTTGTCAGTGTGTTTGCTTTGCGGGCAACACCTCTCCTTGTCCACTTATGGCTTGGCTTGGCTTGGCTTGGCATGTGATAACAAAATGAAACTTTACAGAGACAAATTGACATTACTTATTTGCACTCAAATATTCTATCTCTCAATAATTTAACATTATTACTTTGGCTTGAGAGATTATATAAACAATGGTAATGGCACTTGTATTTATAGGTTTTGTAATTAACCCTAACTAAAGTGTATTTAGGTTAGATTTAACCATGGTTAGGTTAGGGAGGGAAAAATAAATTAATATTTTGGATATATATCCCATTTATTAAGCATGGCTAATCACTTTTGAATTTAAGGAATTTATGAAGATATTTACAATTTCTTGAATTTGAGGATGATGACATCATCATGACTTCATTTTTATTGAAATTTACTTTTTAGAAAATAAATATTCACTAATTCAACATGGAATTTTCACTTAAGTATTTAATTGTATTTACTTAGATAATTCATTCTACTTAGGGTTTTCACATTTTATAGAATTGGTTAAGTGCCCCATTTAATAGGTCAAAAGGCCAATTTATCAATTTACAAGGTCATAATTTGACTAGGGATGAACCTATAAGAGGTTACTACTATGTACAAGATAATATTGCAAATAGGGATGCCTCAACATGATTTTGGGCACTAACATCTGATGTGCAGACAAAATTAGGAATTCCAGTGACTTTTAGGTTTAATTTATGTTATTTGATAGAAATCAAATTGAATTCACTTAGACATGAAATGTGGACAAAAAGGAGTTTCTATAGTTTATTCCTATTTAAGAAGATGTTGTAATACATAAACACAATATCATATTTTCAAAGAATGAAAAAGTTATTAAGTCAAATGGTTCATGCCCTAAATGGCAGTCAATCAGCCCTAGATGCCCCCTTGAGGGATTGAGAATAAAATAGAGTCATCGAACATTCCCTAAAAAAGAAGAAAATGATATATTTTATAGGTAATAGATGAAAAAATAATGATTTCCCCAAAAGTAGTTAGAATTAGTGGCAATATGGTAATGAAGGATGAAAGATAGATTTTCTTAAAGGTGGTTATGATTAGTGGTACATTTATGTGCCCTAATAGGGAAAATAATTTAAAAAATAATGATTTTCCGAAAGGCAATTGTAATCATTGACATAGTGGTTTACCCTAATAAGGTGGATTGAGCATGATAAAATTAATTTTTCCCTAATAAGGTAAGATAAAGTGGTAATCAGTTGAAAATAATTTATTGCATTTGAGAAAATTTGCAAAGGGAGCCTATTCAACAAATTTGTAAATGGATTGATGATGAGATGGCATAGAATAACAACATGAATCTATAAAAAAATGGCTTTTATAAAGATGCACATTCAAACTAGCACAAGATAGGTCTAGAAAATAACACTATTAAACATATCTGTAAAAAGCCCAATAACATGGTATAGCTAAAAAATAGGGAATGTATAATTGAATGGCATGAAAAATATACCACATAGTCAAAAATAAGAGCTCTTATAACAAACAAAAATAAACCTTAGGCTTTGGGGTGGTGGTGAGAAGAAGTGATGAGAAATGACATGTGGACAAGGACAAAGGCATAGGAGTGACTGAGTGATGGAGTATAGACAACCACCACATGATGGGCCATCGATAAGTCACATCACCCAAACTTTATAAGCATTTATTACATAATTATTTCTAAGAATAGGGTTAAAAATGGTAAAGTCACCATTTTTATAGTAGGTAAAATGATGGCTTCAACCAATAGAAATGGCCACATTGCTGAAAAACACCATATTTATCCAATTTGTGGACTTCATGAAAAACACATGAAGACACCACTTTCATGTGGATTAAAAATGATGATTTCATGAAAACACCTTAGAAAACACCTATTTGGTGATTTTTCTAAAAAAGGTCAAAATCATCATTTAGGGGCCAAAGGAAAACGATGACTTCACCATAAAACCTAAAATTAGGCATTTGTAGGACAAGTGGGCATGGGGAAAAATAATCATCATGGGTAGACTAATGTGCATTTTCACTTGTGTAGATAGTAGCATAGACTAATGTTAAGATTTTTGTGGGTGTAAGAGTAGCTCATGGTACTAATGCCACAAGAGTGATGTTTTCATTGTTTGTGAACAACATAGATATGGATAGAGGATATGGTCACATTCTTGCATGCCCTATATTTACTAGACATTGTTTATATGCACATGATCTAAGTAAATCAAGTGTACCTAAGTGCACTAGTAGAGTGATGGCACTCTGAGACTTCTTCATTCCACCTTCCTATTGGGGAGGATATGGTTATGCTAGAGGATATCTAGCATATATTCAATCTACCCATGAGAGGCCATAGATTATTTTAGATAGGTCTAACATGATAACAAGCAATGTTAGATGACTTGACTACCTTCCTAGATATTTCCATGATATATGGGAAGGTTGACATTGATCTATTAGAGACATGCATGGACTTTCAGCTAGATGATCTAGCCCTAAAGGACCCCTCACCACCATCTTTGTTTGATAGGGAAGTTGTTGTGATTATGGCCATTAATAGTATATTTTTTCCTCACAATAGTGGATGATTCCTTCACATGGGCTTGGGTGGAGTCATACATTCAATGATGGATGATGTGATAAGTTTGTTTGGGGCCAAAAGTACTGGCCCAATTATATAGAGACTTACACATGGTGGCCTACCAAGGAGGCTAGAGGATCAAATCTTCCACACTACTTCAGATTTGAGGATGGAAGCATATAGCCATAGAGTGCCTAATTGGTTAGAGATGGGTTAGATACCCTTACGAGTTATTATATTATCATTTGGATTAGATAGATTTGGGCTACAGGGGACATCATGGTGAGATATACTACTACCAATGTATGTTTTATGAGTTGATAATTGAATTCTTTATTTGGTAGCCCTATATTCCATATTAGCTTGAGTGGCCACAAGATAGATGGTACACTAACTTCATAATGACCAACTGTTTCCTTATAGGTAGACAAACTCATTTTATTTAGGATTATTGAATAGATTAGGTGTTATGGCAATTTTTCATGCTATAGGATATTTTTATAGATTCAAGGTGGTTTTCTCATGCTACCTAAGAGGTTAACCACACTACCCCAGTGATTTTGAGGATTATAACTATGAGTAATTATGGGATAATTCCATGGGTTCCATGGGCCTACATAGGAGACCTTGTAGATATAGGTGTGACACTAGAGTATGTGCATTTGTGGGTATACATTTGTCCATTGAGATTGATAGCCACTAGACAAGAAGTTGGATAAGGTGGATAGGTACAAGGTTAGGGGCTTATGGATATGGATGAAGTTGAGGTTTAGATAAGTAGTGGGGCTAGTGATGGTATTAGTAGTTGGCACAGTAATGGGAGTGAGGAGGAAAATGATGAAGATGATGATGGATGGGATGATACCCAAGCTATGATGGTGGATCTAATCTTTATAGGTATACTGGGTACATCTATTGATCCAATCTATACAAGGTCATTAGGTATAACTAGAGTGGCTAGGGATAGTGTCATTTGGGAGGATATTATAGCTAGACTAGGTAAGATCTAGGGCTTGAAGAGGAGAGTGTGTGAATTATAGGGACAACTAGATATCAAGGATGAGTATATGACCACCCATTCATTAGATATTGATTGACTGAAGGTAGAGGTGGCATAAATGGTATAGGTATAGGCATAGGTACAGGTAGAGTGGGAGCATGCCATATTAGATAGGGATCATGCCTTAGTAGATGTATAGAGGCTCTGGTGCAAGAGAGATGAGGCATGAGGTGTCAGCTCACAAGAATTTTTTTATAAGATGGTCTTAGAGAACCTTCAGGATAAACATGATACCTCATACTATTGACATACATATGAGGCTATAGTCCCTAAAGATTACCAGATTCTTATGTTTGATTTATGGGATGCATAAAGAGCTAAAATTAGGTCATTTTAGTCTAGGACCAAGAAACATGGGATAGCAGCCTTAGGTCAGCTAGTACAATAACCACAACCATTATTACCACCAAGATGACCAAGACCACTTTCTATAAGACCTATGGACTCATAGAGTCAGAGCTCATTTTTATAACTCTTTGGCATGTCGTATGTTAACATCATGGTATTTATATATTCATAATGTATATTATATTGCTTTAGGAGATACATTGACACTCATATTATAGTTTTGATATATGGGATACTCTATTTATTATCACTTTGATATCATGTTTACATGTGATGATTTAGCATTATGGGTGTTTATTTTCCATTTAATCATGTATGCTCTTTCATTTATTTTATTTCCATGTATATGAGATGTTACACTATTTTTATTTGCTTATGTTATATGACTTATATATATATATTTTGAGATGCACATCTATATTTGATGATTTAGCATTATGGGTGTTTATTGTCCATTTAATCATGTATGCTCTTTCATTTATTGTATTTCCATGTATATGAGATGTTACACTATTTTTATTTGCTTATGTTATATGACCTATATATATACATACATATATATATGTATATATATATATATATATATATGTATATATATGTATACATATATATATATATATATATGTATATATATGTATACATATATATATATATATATATATATATATATATATATATATATATATATATATATATATATATATATATATTCTGAGATGCACATCTATATTAGCACAAAATATAATCATGGTGATTTGGTTACTTATGGATTTTAGATTTGTTTGGGATATGCCAATTGTGAACAAGGAGAAGTACTACCCACTACATTGTTTGATAGATCCATTGGCCTAATTTTTGTTATGCCTTATGATATTAGGCATCACAATTATAGATAATTATAATTAAAATATATATCCTAAGCATGGAAAAACTTAATTTAAATGAAAATATAAACAAATTAGAAGTAATTTATGAACAATCCAATCCCAAGTATAAATATAAGACAAATAAATTAAGTGTAGGAATAAATACAAACATTTAAAACTTAAGTAAAATATGTGGTTAGTATAGACTCAAGTGTAAATAAAATGTAATAGACCTACAACAATTGAGAAAAAAGAAAGGCACAATCAAAGGAAAAGTTAAAAAACAAATAACTTAATAAAAATAATCAAATCACTAATGAAAGGAAAAATTTTAATCATTAACCAATTAAGATAAATAAAAATAACAAACAAACAAATATACATAAAAACTAAGCCAATTTAAAAATATTAGCCATTAACCAATGAATTTAATGACTAAACAAAACATAGCCAATGAATTTCTAAGATAAATCAAGGTAATAAACAATCAAGTTAAAAATATATCAATAAAAAATCTAAGTTAAGGCACAATGAATGCAAGGCATATGAAAAAAATAAACAAATTGGAAACTATAATGCAATGAAGACTTAAACTAATGCAGAAATAAGAAAAAACAATTAATCTAAGGTAAAAGAATAATCAATTAATCTAAGATAAATAAACCCAACAACTAATCTAAATTAATGGAAAATAAATGACTAATCTAACTTTTTGTGCATGTGTAATAGAATTGTTATGCTTAGTAGAAAAAGTTTCCCCTAGGTTATAGGGAACAATGACAAAGGTAAAATGGTACAATGTTGCCTCTAGGCCATAGAGAACAATGAAAAAGGTAAAATGACACATGGTCAACCCTAAGATATAAGGATTAATGAAAAAGGTAAAATAGAAAGGGGAATAGAAGTAGGAGTGGGTAGCTGAGATTACTCCAGATGCACTTGGTAAGTGGACACTACCTACATAGTCCCATGGATATAAAGTCTAACATGAACTACAAGCCAAATTTAGTTCTTCCAAGATATGGGATAAAATAAAATTTATGATAAGTAAAATAAATCAATCATAGAGGAAATAGGAATGGTATTACAAAATAATGAGTACGTAAAGTAAAGAAGAGGTGGCACTCACAATCATGAAAGTGTCAAACACAAAATTTTTGAAATAATGAGAGTATGGGTTAAGGTGAAAACCACACTAAAAGATAAGAGATAAGTGGTCACTAATGAACTAGATTGGTAATATATATTGTTCACTACATCTAAGGTTTGGCATAAGAATAAGCTTGTAAAATGGTAAGAACGTAAAACAAGAGGGGTTGATGCTGATGATTATGACAATATTAGGCACATGAATTTTTGAAATCATGGGAGCATGGTTGAGGCTAAAACCACACTAAAATATGAGAGACAAGTGACCATAAATTAACTTGGTTTATAATGTTCATTAGGTCTAAGGCTTATAATGAGAATAAGCTCACAAAATAGAGAGAGAGTGAGATATCTATGACTCATAAAATGGCGAGAGTGTAAATAACTCACAAAATGGTGAGAAAATTTTGAAACAAACCTAGGGTAAGGCATGATTAAAGAGAATAGTGAATGAAATCAATCACCAAAATTGGTTGAGTTGACTCTAAATGCACTATAAAATTGGATGTTGTTAACATAGTCCAATGGACATATGGTCTAATAAGGACCTCAATCAGAATGTAGTTCTCCCAAAAATGGGATTAAGAATGATTATAGAATGAAATATGAAAATGTTAATGGTCATGATGGGATCCAAGTGAACACTTTAGTTATACCTACCGACTAGGAGATGCATGTCTTGAGTGGTATCGATACAATCTAAATGGCCTAATGTTGAAGCCATTTTAATGATTTTTCTAGCATATATCCATGTTTTTGGGATTTTATAGGTATCTCAACTCAATGGTGAATTATGAGACAAAGAATGGGCTAACTCATAAAATAATGAGAGCATGGAAAAAAGGGTGATTGATCTAACATTAATGTAAATTAAGCACTACCTATATAGTCCTAAAGGACCTCAAGTTAATGTAGTTATACCCTATAACAATAAATGTTTGGAAATGTTTCCAATGTTTTGGGTTTTTTTGGTATCTCAACTCAATGGAGGATTACAAGATATATAATGATCTAACTCAAAAAATGGTGAGAGCATGGTAAAAGGGGTGACTGAGCTGACCTCAATGTAAATTGAGCACTACCTACATAGTTTTGAAGGACCTCAAGTCAATGTAGTTCCAACCTACAATGATTGAATTTGAATAAGTGATAGCAATTTCATGAATATACAAATGGAAATGTATGTAATAATGAAGCAGTAATATGGGTAAAATGGGTTGCTCCTAAGTTAACAAAAATAATGGCATAGGCAAGTTACCCATAGGCTATAGGGAAAAATTATAAGGGTTTGTGATACTAATTTTACCAAAGGTGGTTAGAATCAATATCATAGGTAATGAGATAAAACATGACAATAATTAAAGATGCAATTGCCAAACCAATATCATACTACCTCAAGATACTATCTCTTTCTGAAAGAATGTGCTCAAAGAATTATAAGGCTAAATCAACTATTGAAACTTCATTTGAATCCATAACTGAAGGTGAATAAAGTACCAATGGATCAAAACCAAGGTCAAATGGTGATAGGTGAGGTAGATAAATTTGGCCAATAAGGAAGGTATGGGAAGTATGGCATACCGTATGGTATAAGGAAGGTGATGTTACGGTACAACTTGAATGATCCTCATCGACAATACATCATGTCTTTCAAGTGAATTATCACTTGATATGTATTATGTTCATTGGTTAATAAATTTCATCTCCTTCTAGCATATCCAACCTATATTCTCCATATCCATAGTCAGCAACAATCACATAAAGTACTATACAATTATGCTTGAACTTGCCTTTTTTTTCTTCTCAATAATGGTGTTATTTTGGTTTTGTTTAAGTACAAGATCACCAAGAATGAACTCTTTGTGTTTCAAAAACCTATTATAATAACCATATAATCAGTTATGTTATGATTAAAGGCTATTCATAGTGGCCATGTATTTTTATTCTAGTAGTTATAGCTCTTACAAATGAGTTACTTTGTAATCCTTTTCATCAAAGATATGTTTTAATGAAATGTGCATAGAAGTAAACTCAACCTCGATGGGAAGAATGGCCTCAGTGTCATAAATAATGGAATATGATGTGGATCCTATTGGAGTGAATAAAATGGTGTGGTAAGACTAGAGGGTGTGAAAAAATTGTAAGTGCCAATCATGGCCAACATCATTGACAATCTTCTTAAGAATATTGACAATGGTCTTGTTAGATGCCTATGCTTGGCCATTACCTTGTAGGTAAATAGAAATGGAAAATTTTTGGGTAATTTTAAACTCAAAACAAAGGGATTTAACATCCTTGTTTTTAAATAAACTACCATTATCATATATAATTTCATATGAGATACCATAACGGTAAATGAGATGGTTGAAGATGAATTTGGAAAAATTGTTTTCCTATCACGTAAGTGAGGGGAATGTATTCAAACCACTTAGTGAAGTATTTAGTGGTGGTAAGGATATTATTATTTCCGTATAAGGAGGTATGGTCAATCATACCTATGATATTGAGTCCCCACATTGAAAATGGCCAAGGCATAACCATCGGCTTGAGTGTTCATGCTGGAGCATGTAACAAATTAGCATGCCTCTAACATTGTTTACAAATTTTAACATAAGTAGTTGCATTTTATTCCATGATCATAGGATATTTTCGGAAAGGATGGCCCCACTATTATGGGCCCCATAAACCCCTTTGTGAACTTCCCTTATTGCTAATATAGATTTTGCCAAAGTTAAACATTGAAGCAGAGTTCTATCAAAGCTTCTATGATAAAATGTAGGTCCAAGTAAGGTGTAACAAGAGGCTTAGTGTGTGAAGGCATTTTGTTTATTACATGAAAGGTATGGTGGAAGGACTTAGTTATGGAGGTAATTATATGGTTCAAAATACCAAATAGAACTAGGATGAAAAATATCACATATCATTTTAATGGCTAAGGGTTCATGAGTAGGTGCTAGAATATTTTCAACAAGGAACTGATAATATCTTTCCTTATATGTGATGTATATCAAAGAAAATATTGCATACATGGAATTTATAATCTGACTATTAGTCCATGTTATTTATTCAAATTGAATGTGAGCAATTTTTTGCTTAAAAGTGTCCACCATGGCTTAATAAGGTACTATCTTGTCATATTTGGTATGGAATTGGTATGTAACCTGATTAATGATATGTTGTGAATTGCCATAAAATATAATATGTTGAATGTTCCATTGTGTATCTAGATGAAGCCCTGTTATGGTTCTTCAAACTTAGTCATGTTATTAATACAATGAAAGATGATATAGAATGACTTGGGAATGAGATACTTCAATGGTGTTATGAATGAAAATCCTAATCCTAACCCATGCAACATGAAACAAGAATCAAAATAAAGTTTTCATTTCTTCTCTTCAGGAGGTGCTTATACTATGGTCATAATGGACTCATTTGGAAATGCAAACTTAAGTGGTTGAGTATCTAAAATGGGAGCTTTAGCATGCTATTTTATAATTATTTATCCCTTAATGGCCTTTTACTTGACATATTCAATATCAAACTAAATTAGAAGCATGATACACTTAACCATGCATCCATGTAAATTTATTTTTGATAGGAGATAATTGAGTGGATATAATTTAATGATGACTATGGTCTTGTTGTTGACCATGTAATGATGTAACCTTTGGGTTGTGAAGACCATAGCTAAACAATCATTCCCAATAAACATATAATTATGTTCATACACTACTAATGTATGGCTTAGATAGTAAATTGTATGTTCTTTCATGTGCTCATCATGTTGGGACAAAATTTTCCCAAGGTATTTTCAGTGGCAGATTGATAAAGTAAGAATGGCTTTCCTAGTGTAGGTGGTAGTAGAACAGGTAGATTGGTCAAGTATTATTTCAAGTAATCAAAGGATTTATAATAGAATTTTTTCCATGAAAATGTAGTGCCTTTATTCAATAAATGAGTGAATAGTGGCATTTACTAGCCAGCTATGAAATGAAGTGTACAATAGACTATATTTTACCCTACAAACTATGAAGTTGCTTTAAATTAGAAGGTGGGGGCATCTTGATAATGGAATGAACCTTGGTAGTATAAAATTTAATGCCTTGGAAAGATAAAATAAAGCCTAAAAAAAATTACCTAAATAACACAAAAGATGCACTTTTAGAATTAAGTTAAACTTTGTACTCACGAATCCTTTCAAATATTCTTTGTAGTATGGATGGATGGTCTAAATGGGTCTTAGATTTACTCAATATGTCATTAACATTATCTTTAATAATATCATGCATCATATCATGTAATATAATAGTCATGGCCCTTTTGTATGTTACCCATACATTTTTTAGGCTGAAAGGCATGACATGATAGTAAGATGTTCCCCAAGGAGTGGTGAAATTTATATTATATTGGTATTTGGGTGAAATCTTGATCTAGTTATATCCTAAAAATCCATCCACGAGGGAAAGAATTTCATACATGGCTATGGATTCAAAAATCATGTCTATGTTTAGCATAGAAAATTCATCTTTTTGTTAGGCCTTGTCAATTTCTCAAAAATTTATGCATATTATGATACCTTCTACCTTTTTACTGACTAGAAAATTATTGGACATCCACTCAGAATAATCAATAGGTCTAATAGATCCTACATCTAATATTTTTTCAAGTTATTTTTTGACCAAGATGGTAATGCAAGGATGTATTTTCCTTATTTTATGTGTAACTATCTTAACATCTAGATGAACTACAATATGGTGTAGAACTAATGATGGATCAAAACCTAGCATATTAGAGTAATCCCATGCAAAAATGTCTATAAAGAGATGTAATAACTTCATGTTACTCCTCGGTAAGGTATGCACCTAGTTTTATCCACTTTGGATCATATGGAGTCCCAATGTTGACATCTAAAGTATCCTCTATAAGGAAAGTAGATCCATCTTCTAGGATAGTCTACAAAGATGTAAATTGGTTGGAAATGGCAAACTCCTCTAGTCAGATTGGTTCTTCAAGTTTCCCTAAATAGGGTGAATTAGAATCTTCTAATGGTGGTAAGGGCCATGTAATAAACACTTCAATACAATCTTAGATAATTTTATTAAAAAACATGTTACTCTTCTATACTAAGTTTAGACCTAAATGCAAGTTCATTGTTGGCAGTCTCTTGAGATTCATTTGAGTAAGGGTGAACATCCTCATCTAGTGGCACCAAAAATAAGTTTTTACTAAGAGATTGACCTTTTTATTTACTTTTTCTTTGGTCCAAAAGTGCATCAATGAGGTTTTCACTTTGGGACCTTAATGTTTTTTTTTTTATTTTGGCTAAGTGTGTTCACCCACTCTCTAAACTAGGAAATGGGATCTAATTTGATAGAAAATCCTTGATTATAGTTTCCCAAATAAACATTGTCTCTTAGGCCATGAAATCACAAAAAGCCTCATCATTCTTGAACTCATCTAGAGGTACTATGTGATCTAGGAATTTGACTCAAGAGAGGATGGCTAGTATGGTGTTAGTTCCAAAATGAAAATAAAATGAAATAAACACACTAATAACATAACATCTCTAGGCCTAGACACTAGGGAGAGCTTGGTAACAAAAAAAATGATAAACACAACTAAAAAGTAAGGAATAAAACACAAGAATTCCTTCACCTTCCTTGGATGCTCCAAATGCCTTTGTAGTAGTGGTTTGCTCAGTTTTGTGCTTATGAAGTCCTTGGTAATGGAAGCTTGGCTACCTCCATATCTTGTTAGCATCTTTGGCTTGTGGCTTGGCTTGGATTGGAATCAATTTGGCATTATAAATTTTCATTTTTAAGTCGCTTTAAGATATTTGAGCATACTTACTTTGCATCGAAATAGCTTTGAAATGATGTTCATGGCCTTTCTATTTATATATTTTTTAGATTGATCAGAATCAACCTGAACCATCCATCTTGAGATTGAGATGTGTGGTTGAGGATTAATTCAATTTCTGGAATTAAGTTTGTAATTATCTTCATTATGACATTAGAATAAGGGGAAATTAAGAGGCATGGAGGGATTTGATGAGGCATGTGAGGCTTGATATTTGTGGCATTGATGGCATAGGGATGCCTTACCAAGAAATGAGGTCACCTGATGATGCAGATATTAAATATTTATTTCTAAAAAAAAGCATTCAAAAAATTTATATGGAATTATTAATTATGCCTTGATTTAAGTTAATTATCTCTTAAGCATGATTAAGCACTTTGTGCACAAATTACTCAAATTGATCAAAATGCATTGTTATTGTTCTAAAATTTCACTGGATTAGAATTGGAAGTCCATGTCAGATGAATTAGATTCGCTATCCCATTTAGGATGTTTCTGATAATAAATAACAAAGGCATGTTATAGACACCTAAATTTGGCCACTGATAACCTCCAATCAAGCTTTTGGCCAATTTCCACATAAAATGCACAATTTGGCCTAAAAACACTAAAACATGTTAAATGATGTGAAATTCACATATTCAAGTGCCGATTTTGGCCAGGGTATCCCTAAATGGGGTAATACAATTTATGGGCCAGCTAACTTTGATCAATTCATTTTAAGTCAAAATGTCAAATTTGCACCTAGGTGCTCTAGATTACTCTTTCCTATCAAATATTATATAAAAGATAAGTGACTTTGTTATTTTTTATTGGTAACATCCTAAATGGGAATATAGTTCCAATGCATCTAATGTGGACATCTAATTCTAATCTAGTCAAATTTTAGACCAATAACAAGCATTCTGATCAATTTGAGTAATTTGTGCACAAAGTGCTTAATCATGCATAAGAGCTAATTAACCCAAATCAAGGCCTAATTAATAATTCCATGGATACTTGTTAAAAAATTAATTTTAGAAATGAATATTGAATATCTACATCATCAAGTGACCTCATTTCTTGGGAAGACATCCATAGGCAATAAATGCCACAAATATCAAGATTCATGCCTCGTATGCCTCATTAATGCCTTCCATGATGCCCTCCATGCCTCTTAATTGGACCTTCTTACAATTTTATGATGAGGATAATTAAAAACTTAATTCCAAAAATTGAATTAATCCTCAACCACACATCTCAATCTTGAGATGGATGGTTCAGGTTGATTTTGATCAAATCTAAAAATCTATAAATATGAGGCCTCACAACATCATTTCTAAGCTATTTTAGTGCAAAGTTAAAATTAAAAATTAGTTCCAAAAGATTCAAGAAATCATTTTTACCATGCCAAATTTATTTCAAGCCAAGCCAAAGGTGTCAAGGAGAGATGGAGGTAGCCAAGCTTCCATTGCCAAGGACTTCATGAGCACAAGCTAAGCAAGCTACTACTACAAAAGCATTTGGAGAATCCAAGGAAGGTGAAGGAATTATTGTGTTTTCATTCCTTGATTTCTAATTGTGTTTGTCATTACTTTTGTTAAATAAGCTCTCCCTAGTTTCTAGGCCTAGAGAATTTATGCTATTAGTGTGTTTATTTCATTTTGTTTTCATTTTGGAACTAACACCATACTAACCATCCTCTCTTGAGTCAAATTCTTAGATCACATAATGGCATGCCCAGTGGACTAGATGCATCTCACAATTGAAGGAGATCATTTTTATACTATAAAATATTTATTTAAGCCCTTAAAACTCTTGCAAATTTATTTTCTAAATTTATTTTACCATTTCTGTTTGCCATAGTTTTACATAGTAGCCAACATCAACAAGTAATATTGATATCAATTACTTGTCTTAACCGACATCGGTCAGCAAAACTAACTTTAGTTAGATCTTAGTTAACTAGATCAACTGACATTGGTGGTAATAACTGATGTTAGTCACTATGTTTTTCCAAAAACATAGACCCAAGAGCTACTTTTTCAAATTTTATTGTTTCAAGCTAAAAAGAGCTTCAAGGCTAAAGGACCTGTTAACAATTTGATGTAGGACCAAGCTTAACATTTTCTCAAAACATGTTTAAATCACCTTTGCATGCTTAAAAATCAATTAGGAACCTTGTTTTGGGTGTTAAACAAAGGATTTAGATGTTTTTGGTGAATGTTTTCAAAGTTTGTAACTAAGACCAAGGGGTCAAGTGAATACCACCAAACTTTTCATTTGGGTCTAAAATTGAACACACTTGTCAATTCTTATTTTCAATAATGGTTTAGTTATATTTTTATTTGGAAAAAAGAGGAATGTTGCATGTATTCTCTTCCATTTGTCCCCTATAAGGAACCCTTGGAATCAAAAGCGTCATTCCTATTACAAGTACCTTAGTCCAAGGATTAGGAAGAAAGTCATCTAAAGCACTCCTCAAAAACTCATCAAAGTTTGGGTGACATTGAAAACAACCTTAAAATCTTTCTACTTTCATGTTTTCTTTATTTTCATGTAAACTTGCCTTATGAGGGGGATGCCATTACCTCCCATGAGTTCTTTAGGAAAGCTTTGACCCAGGGTTTCATCTCTTAACATTGACTTCATTTGTCTCCTTTAGAGTTGCACATGGGATGTAGTGGTACTTTGGATATCGCACTACACTAAGCTAATATAAGGATGTAGTGGTTTCAAAAAGGAGTAGACCTTTTTGTAATAAGCCAAGTGATATGGACCCAAAATCTATGCATTTCTTTTGCATTATTTGACATGAAAATCATTGTGAAATTGATTCCCCTAGAAAAATTTGAAAGCTTTTTAGTTTTAGTAAACCCCACATGCCATACCATTGCTAAGATTTAGATGATTATACTTAGTGTATTTTGGTCATTTCTACTTGGTATGCTTCGAGGCTAAATACTTGTTTGTTTGTGCATAAGCCATATCAAAATAATGCATTTGAGTTGTGAAGGGTAGTGTTATGCTAACCAAATCATGTCAAACCATTTGTTCCTTTGAGTATTTTGAAGCATAACATAAACCACATTATTTGAGTATGTTTACATTGTTATGTTGCTCAATTTGTTTAAGACTTGTTTCACCTTGTATCAAAACCATTTTTTTCAAACCATGTCATATATACCATTGCCTTTGTCTTGTGCCATCATGTTGTCTAATTTTGTCTAGCTTATTTAGTCAAATCCTAGTTTTTAACATTGAGTTTTCAATTATCCTTGTTAAGTTTGGATCTAAAAATTGATTGATTTCTATTTAGGCCTCAATTCATAGGGCTGATACACATATCTTTCTCTTTTGGGTTACATAACTTTGGTTAATCGATTACCCAGGTTTAAAATCTATTAATGGTTTGTTTGTTTAAAGCTTATCCTCACCATTGTTTGTGCCTTTATTTGGGAGAAAATAGCCTTTATCAAAGATCCTTTTGTCTTATGCCTTATACTAATTGATGATGTTTATGTTTGATTTCTTATGCTGGGTCTATGTCAAAGTTGTTTCTAAACTTGTTAGATTAAATCAAATCACATCAGCCTTTGTTTTAAGTCTAGATTTTGACACCATTTGGCTAGAAGTAATAGCACATGCCTATTTGTTTGAGCCTAGATTTTGACTCCATGTTTGGACAAAAGACCTAGTAACTCAACTTTTCCCTTTCCTAGTTTAGACCTTGTTTGGAACACTTTAACCTAGACTTTTGACATACCAATTTTTATTCAGATGATTGACCTTTTATGTGTATGATATTTGATGTTAGACATTTGAAGTTAGGTTTTTTTATTCCAAGTCTTAGCATAAATTATTTTGGAGATATAGATCCACTTTTAGACCACATTGGAGATACATCTCTACCCCTTCAACTGAGTTAGACCAAGTCTAAATCATTTGTCCTTTGGACACAATTTTTTAGAGTTGTACAAATCTAAGCCTTTTTGTTTTTAATATTTCATCATTTACATGGATATTTTTTTCTATACTTATGGTGGAGTCATATACAATCCAACTTATGAAATAATGGCTGCTCAAAATCGCACTAGGAACCCCTATAAAGAAAGATTTTCTAAGGAGTTTTATTATTCTCCCTACAATACTCCATATGGGGAACATATTCAAAATCCAAAAAATCCAAATCAAGACCTTGATTGGTATGAAGAGGTTTTTGAAGAAGACTTTAAAGACCCAACCATAGATAATTTTGTTTGGGATATGAATCCATACCCTCTTTTTAATAATCAATACATTAAACATAGTCAAGAACTAGCTTATGAGCCAACTCACAACTAGGATGATATGGTTTATGAGGAATATTTGGATGCTTTGGTTTGTGTGAGCAATCAGGTTCCATGATTCCAAACCATTTCTATACTAGGACCTCATTCTTTGGCTTGTGTGAGCAATCAAGCTCCACAACACCCCTTCATCATTTCAGGATCTAGTCCTTTGGCTTGTGCAAGCAATCATGCTCCACACCACCCTATCATTGTTATCTTAGGACTTTGTCCTTTAGCTCATGAAATAAATCATGCTCCCCAATGCCCTAACATTATCCAACCATGATTAATTCATCATCTAGTACCAATCCCAACCAAATCTCAATCGATCTAATCGTTCAAAGATCAAGTTGTGTTCAAAACTGGTATTTCCCAACTCATTGGAAACTAAGGCCAAGAGAACCAACCAATCTAAGATATTTATATTGAATCAATAATGTATGATAAGTCAACCTATGATAAATTTCCTATTGATTCTATACCAATTTTCAAATAATCTCACTTTCATAAGCCAGTCTTTATTGAGTCACTTCTTAATGATTATAACTGCCTTTGGGAAAATCATTACCTCGATCATGTGTCTATTTTTCAAGAGCCTCCTATTAACAAACCAATATTTAAGGAGTTATTTCTTGACCTATTTACCATCCTAAAGGAGTCTCACTTTGATAAACTAGTTTTTATGGAGCCCATCATGCCATTACAGGTTGTTACTTATCCAACACCAAACATTCAACAAGACATCATTGTAATCGAGTACCCATCAAATGAAAAATCAGAGTTAGAGTAAAGTTATATTCTTGAACTGACATTATATTTAGCATCAAAATTAGAACCAACATTAGTCTCAACATCATATTTAGAGTCCTTTGAGTTAGAATCAGATTCATACGAAGAATATATTCATATTTATTACAACATTCATTATGCATGCATTGCAAATCAATTTGAACACATTTATGATCCTTCTATGGTGTTTTATGATGAGTACTTTAACTTCAACTTAAGTTATCTTAGTATCTTATACAAGGATTATGTAGCCTCTCCCAATTTAATTACTATTCCACAAGTCATTACCATCAACTAAAATAGCCATATCATTGGCATTCCATCTCCCACAACTGTCAATTGGGATTGACAAAATCACAATTTTTTGAACTGCATCCATGACAACATAGTAGTTGAAAAAGAGCAAGGAGGCTAAGACCACATTCATATAACATAAGAACACTCTCCTAGGGAAAATTTTTTGGAAGCACTAGAAGAAAATAAAAGTCAAAAGCTAGCATTCCTTAGTGAAACCTTCTCAAAGGTGCTATTGGACTATCAAGACAAATTCATTGGTGAAAACTTCATTGAGGCACTAATAGCTGAGCACAAAAGTTCTTCACTATTGAATGAAGACAAAATCAAAGACCAAATCAAAATACTTCCTATTTATAGCCTAATCAGATGATATCTACTCTCAATATCAAACAATAGAAAAATTTTGTGGTCCTATTAAGAGAATAAGTCTTTGACCCCACCACAGCCAAAGTTATATTGAATCTGACATCAACAACATTATGTGAGACTAAACAGCCTAATATTTATTTTTTTTCCATCCATTATACATTCCATTATCACCCACCTATTTAATACCCACTTATCTCATTTATCCTATCATTATTTACTATCACTAGTAGCACTTTCCTTTATCAAGGTTATAAGGATATCTTGTCTCAACATTTGAAGGAATTAGAATCAATGACCACAAAAGAACACAACATTCTTGGCATCCAAATCTATATTAATTTTTTAATAGAGAAATTATTCAGATGAGGTGTGGGCTAGCAATTAACATAATCAAGTATTTTGTTTGTATCATTTGTTGATTAGGATGAGCATCTCCCCATCAATAAGAACAATAGCATCAAAAACCACACCTAGGCCAAAAACATGTACCATACCATTTCACATGCCATTACCATTGTTACATATGCCTATTTACCATTATTGTAGATTCCTACCATTCACCCAATCACTTAGGGGCAACCCTCCTACCATTTTATCTAATCTATCAAAAAACCATCATTATCCTTAGCAAGACCATACCATCCTATCATTCCATTCCTATCTAGATCAAAACCTATTTTTAGTCATCCTACTCAATCTTATTTTGATCTTGGTTCATTTGGTTCTTCTTGTATCTTTTATGGGGGAACTCCAATCAAGTTTCAATAATCAATCCAATCCATGTTTATAATGACAATCTATGAAATTAGTGTGATAGTTTATCTGGCAAGATATCTTTCATCTTATCATGTAATGTTCCTTACTTAGGGGCTCCTTTTCTGAACAAAAAAGATCTGATACCACTGTGATATCCCCTTTCAGTAGGGAATATCTAAACACAAATAGTTTTGAACAAAGATACAATCTTGCAGAATAAATTCAAATATGAATAAATAAATCACAATATAATCTCTCAATAGCAAATCAAAGATCTCATCACTTGTTCTTCTAGATGATTACATAATTGAGTCTCTGTCATATGAATAAAATAATATGAAATATTTTGTCTTAAAACCCTGGGCTTTTGCAAATCTGGAAGTCTCGCTTGAATCTGGAAATTTTGTCTCAGCCTACTGTGTCGAACACACAGTCGTTAGCGTCGGTTGATATATTGCCGACGTCGGTCTCTGTAGGTCCCTCTCTACCGACATCGGTCTTCAGTCAGCTGATGTCAGTCACTAGGGATCTCTATCTACCAAGGTTGGTGCCTGAGTGGATCTGTACAGACCTGTACAGACTTAGTATGACCACTAACCTGTCTGTTTTCAACCCTTAATAGCTGAACAACCTGATCTCAAGATAACGATTCTAGTACAGAAGATCTATATCTGTATAACTTATTGGATCAAAAACCTAATAAAATAAATACTTGAAATATTGTGATAACTTTTGTGTGAATTTCTATCAACCCTATAAATCTCTGTGATAACTTCTGTATGAAGTTATCTCTCAATTTGGCAATAGATCAGCTAATATTTCACAACCTCTGAATCACACACACTAAAGAGGGAACATTTCCAATGCAAATGGAATTCTGGAACCCTTGGCTCAGTCTTCGTAGAAGAATTCTTCAAAATCAATAATCAATAATCAATGCATAATCCAAATGGCCTCCATGAGAAACCCTTATACCCTCAAAAAGATATGCTTGCCCTAATTAGGGTTTCTTAAATTAAAATTAGGGTTTCTAATTAAAATTAGACTAAATAATTAATATTTGATTAAATCAATCAAATATTAATATCTCCCTCAATACATGTCAGATCCTTGAACCGTTCGAAGCTGATGAACCAGGGCGTGATTCCGCACATGACCATAACAAAATAAAGGTGCTCCATTGCATGTCAAATATCCCTAAATAATAGGAGCTTAGGCTAAATGTGTTTGAAATAGCCTGAATGAAAGCCAACTGTAGGAATTCTGCAAATTGAAGCCAAGCCAATCTCCATCATGACCCTCTATCCATCCTATTAGCCTACGAAGGTCGGGCTAATCATCAAGTCTGTCAATGTCCACAAAAAAGGGGACATGACATATCATGTTTTTTTAGGTGAGCCTGATTATCACCTATGGGAAAAATAGTGTTTCACCAATCTTGCTACTAATTATAACTACCTATGGGCAAATTAGTATCATTGACCTATGCCATTGTATCCTAGTTATAACTACTTGTGTGAAAACTAGGGGAAACACTTGTTTATTATGCATTACCACATCACCTTGCTATAAGTATTTTCATTTGACTGGCCATTTTCTAAATTTGAGAACTTGTTGGGACCTAGTTGGTTTTTCTTCACCTTTTATGTGGATAGAATTATGCTAACTTGAGGTCATTTCAAGATTATGTGGGTTATGCTCAATTCATGTTGAGGTCACTTTAGTCCCCCTTTCCATATGCTCTTACTATTTTTTGAGCAACCTAAGCCACACTCTCACCATTTTTTGAGCAATGTAAGCCATGATCTCACCATTTTGAGGGAAACCTAAGCCATGATCTCACCATTTTGCAAGCAACCTAAGCCATGATCTCACTATTTTATGAGCAACTTAATTCACACTCTCATCATTTTATGAGCAACCTTAGTTCAAATTCTCTCACCATTTTATGATCTTGAACCATTTAGTGTCTCATCATTCTCAATTGAGTTAAGACACTCCAAAACACTTCCAAAAACATTTGAAATTTTGTTAGAAAAGAAAAAAAAACATTGACCACTTCTTTGCCTTAAGGATTCTAGGAACCCTTACTAAGTTACAAGTAAACCACTTGTTATTTATTTTCCCCATTTTTTTTAGCCTTTTTCTCTGACGCACTTTCCATTTTGTAATACCATTCCTATTCTTATATCACATCCATTCTATTTGTTTTCAGCAGTTATCATTTTTTCTTCTCATTCCCTAGGAGAACTATATTTGGCCTAAAGTTTTTTATTGGATATTACATCTATGGGACTATGTAGTCAACATCCACTTACCTAGTGCATATAGAGATAGCTCAAACACCCCCTTCTTTTTATTCTATTCTCCCCTATTATTCATTTATTAATTTGTCACCTATTTTCTAGGGATAATGTTTGTAGGGTTTTTATTGCTTTATTTGTTTGTTTGTTTATTTCTCCTTATTTTGTTTGTTTGTCTGTTTATTTTTTTTCAGCACTATTGCCTTGATTCAATTTATGTGTGTTTATTGGGTGGTTCCTTGCCCACACTTACACTTTAATCTATCTATATTCATATGTTTACATTATCATCATGGTTTCTATCATTGGTGTATTGTGTTCTATTAAGTATTGGATTATGGGAGTCAATTCTCATGCATATTTTGGCCAAGTCTTTATGGTGTCCTATCATGAATCCTACCATAATATGCTACAACAAACCTTAGCTTCAAGAAGTCTATTCAACAATGGTGGCATCTCTTTAGCACTAACATCCTGATTCCACTCCCAATCATTTCCCAAATAGAGTGATTAAACATGAATGAATTTCAACCTTTATTAGTTCAAACAAGCATCTCCCTATGGTAGGTTGTTCTAATTCATCATTAACCTCTATATTACATTATCATCCTCCTCAACCAAGTTTATCTTGTTTGTCATAATTGCGGTCCAATGATTATAATCGCCTATGGGCAAATCATTACACACTGCCCCACCTGTATTTCTCAATGATTATAACCACCTTTGTGCAAATCATTATGTTGTCACCACTTTAATTTTTTTTCACATACAAGGGCATGCTATTATCTTGTTTGTCTATCCTAACTGGGGTAGCTCCATCTTCTCAATGATTATAACTACCTTTAGATAAATCATTGTGTTATCATACCATATTACCACTATCAGGGTACAATGCTTATAACTACCTTTGGGCAAACCATTATACACCATCCCACTTGCATTCTCAGTGATTTTGAATAATTTTTTAGTATCATTATGTTTTTACCCCATCATCTTTCCTTTCTTTGGTCACCTCATTTCACTTCTTTCTTTTCAAGGGAAAGTTTTTCGACCTCTTTATGCTAACCATTCCTCAAGGGGGCATCATACAATGAGTTTATCATCATTGCAATCATAGGTATATAGGACCTTTTCATTATTTGAGAAGATTTTACTATGCTTATAATTTACAATGCCTTCCCAAATAGGGGAAAATTATAGACACCTAAATCTGGCCACCAATAACCTCTAATCAGGGTTTTAGCTAATTTCCACTTAAAATGCACAATTTGGCCTAACAACACTAAAACATGTTAAATAATGTGAAACTAAAATATTAAAGTGCCAAGTTTGGCTAGGGTATCCCTAAATGGGGTAATGCAATTTATGGTCCAACTAACTTTGATCAGTTCATTTCAAGTCAAAATGTCAAATTTGCACCTAGGTGCTCTAGATTGCTCTTTCCTATCAAATATTCTCCATAAAATGTGAGCCTTTGTTACTTTTAATTGGTAACATCCTAAATGGGAATACAATTCTAATGCATCTAATGTGTACTTTTAATTCTAATCCAATCAAATTTTAGACCCATAACCAGTCGTTTTGATCAATTTGAGTAATTTATGCATAAAGTACTTAATCATGCTTAAGAGTTAATTAACCCATATCAAGGCCTAATTAATAATTCCATGGAAACTTATTGAAAACTTATTTTTAGAAATGAGTATTGAATATTTGCATCATCAAGTGACCTCATTTCTTCGAAAGACATTTATAAGCCAGAAATGCCATAAATATCAAGATTCATGCCTCCCATGCCTCATCAATGCCTTCCATTATGCCCTTCATGCCTCTTAATTTCCCCTTTTCCAATATCATGATGAGGATAATTACAAATTTAATTCCAAAAATTGAAATAATCCTCAACCACACATCTCAATCTTGAGATGGATGGTTTAGGTTGATTCTGAACAAATCCAAAAATCTATAAATAGGAGGCCTCACAACATCATTTCTAAGATATTTTAGTGAAAAGTTATAATTCCAAATTGGTTCCAAAAGCTTCAAGGAATTATTATTACCATGCCAAATTGATTTCAAGCCAAGCCAAGCCACAAGCTAAAGGTACCAAGGAGAGATGGAGGTAGCCAAGCTTCCATTGCCAAGGACTTCATGAGCACAAGTTGAGTAAGCCACTACTATAAACGAATTTGGAGCATATAAGGAAGGTGAAAGAATTCTTGTGTTTTCATTCCTTGTTTTTTAGTTGTTTTTGTCATTTTTTTGTTAACTAAGCTCTCCCTAGTGTCTCAGCCTAGAGATGTTATGCTATTAGTGTGTTAATTTTATTTTGTTTTTATTTTGGAACTAACACCATATTAACCATTCTCTCTTGAGTCAAATTCCTAGATCACATATGTGTCTCATGTAAGAGATTTGATAAGAAAGAGCAATCTAGATCATCTAGGTGCAAAATTGTCATTTTGACTCAGAATAATCTGATCAAAGTTAGTTGGCCCATAAATTGTATTGCCCCATTTAGGGATACCCTAGCCAAAATTAGCACTTGAATATGTTAGTTCCACATCATTTAACATGTTTTAGTTTTTGTAGGCCAAATTATGCATTTTGGGTAGAAATTGGTCAAAAACCTAATTAGAGGTTATCGGTGGCCAGATTTAGGTGTCTATAGTTTGCCCCTATTTGGGAAGGTGTTGCAAGCTATAAGCACAGTAACATCTTCTTAAAGAATGAAAATGTCTTGTATGCCTATAACTATAATGATGATAAACTAATTATATTATTGATGTCCCCTTGAGGGAATGGTTGGTACAAGTAAGTCGGTAAATGATCCCTCAAAAAGAAAGAAGAAAAATGAGGGGACCAAAGAAAAGAAAGATGATGGGGTGAAAACATAATGATACTAAAACAAATAGTCAAAATCATTGAGAATGCAAGTGGGATGGTGTAAAATGGTTAGCCCAAAGGTGGTTATAAGCATTGTACCTCGATAGTGGCAACTTGGTATGATAACAAAATAATTTGTGCAAAGGCAGTGATAATCATTAAGGAGATGGATCTACCCCAGTCAGGATAGATAAACAAGATAATAACATACCCTTATATAGGTATAAAATGAAAAGTGGCGACAACACAATGATTTTCCCAAAGGTAGTTATAATCATTGTGAAATGTAGGTGGGATGGTGTACAATGATTTGCCCATAAGTAGTTATAATCTTTGGACCCCAATTATGGTAAACATGATAAAATTGGTTGAGGATGATGATAACTTAACATAGAGGGTAATGATGAATTGTAACAACCTACTAGTATGGAGATGCTCATCCAAACTAATAAAAGTTGAAATTCTTTCATGTTTAATTATTCTATTTGGGATATGATTAGGATTGAATCAAGATGTTGATGTTGAAGAGATGTTGACATTGTTGAATAGACTTCTTGAAGCCGAGGTTTATTGTAGCACATGTTGGTAGGCATCATGGTATAATATCATGAGGACTTGGCTAAAATATGCATGAGGACTGACTCCCATAATCCAATACTCAATATAAAATAATGCACCAATGATAGAAACCATGATGACAATGTAAACATATGAATATGGATGGATTCAAGTGTAAGTATGGGAAAGAAATCACCCAATGAACACACATAAGTTGAATCAAGGCAATAATGCTAAAAGCAAACAAATAGATAGATAAACAAATAACACAATAAAAACCCTATGAACAATGACCCTAGAAAATAGGTAACAACTTAACAAACAAACAAAATTGGGGAGTAGAAGAAAAGGAAGGGGGTGTCTAAGCTATCTTCATATGCACTAGGAAAGTGGACACTCCCTACATAGTTTCATGGATGTAATATCTAATAAAAAACTTCAGGCCAAATGTAGTTCTCCCAAGGAATGAGAAGAATATGAGAACTGAGGAAAACAAACATAATGGATGTGATAGAAGAAGAGAAATGGTCTTGAAAAATGGCAAGTGCATGAGAGAAAAGGCCAAAAAGGATAGGTAAATTAAATGACAAGTGATTTTATTAGAATTTATTAAGGGTTCCTAGAATCCTTAAGGCAAATAAGTGGTCAATGTTTTTGTTCTTTTCTAACAATTTTTGAAATATTTTTGGAATTATTTTAGAGTATCTCAACTCGATCAAGAATGATGATACACTAAATGGTTCAATCTCATAAAATGATGAGAGAATTTACACTTAAGTTTCTCAAAAAATGGTGAGAGCATTCAAACTTAGGTTGGTTTCAAAACGGTGAGAGCATGGCTTAAGTTACTAACAAAATGGCAAGAGTGTGGGTTAGGGTGCTCACAAAATAGTGAGAGCATTCAAACTAAGGTTTCTCACAAAATGGTGAGAGTGTGGTGAAAAGGGTAACTGAGCTAACCTCAACAAGTATTGAGTGTTGCCTACATAGTCCCAGAGTAGGACCTCAATTCATTATACTTCCACCCTTACAATGAAGGAATTCGAGTAGTGTAGCAGTCAATTCAAATAAAATAGGCATAGTTGGTAAAAAGGCATAGCATGACATAGGAAGTGGCAAGTTGGTATATCAAGGCTTAATGTTAAACCTAGTTTTCCCATAGGTGGTTATAACTAAGACACAATAGCATATATCAATGGTACTAATTTTCCCATAGGTGGTTATAATTAGTAGCAAGACTGGTGGCAAGAAAGGAATAACAAATGAAGGATGCAACTACCAAAACTTCTATGATACTGTCCCAAAATATGATCTCTATCTAAATTTATTAAACCAACTAACTAAACTGATCAAATACTTTGATGCTAAAAATGTGTAATGAATGACAAAAACCAAGGTCAAATAGGTTAGGCTTTAAAACACACCGGGTCGATAGATCAGAAGTGAAAAGTGGATATGACAAAGAGGATATATAAGGATGGTATTTATATAAAGAAGAATAGTGATGAAATGGCATAACTAAAATGGTCCTTATAGATGATACACCTTATTGCTCAAGCATAGTACTGCTTGAGATGAATAATATTCATCAGCTCTAGAATTTCATCACCATCTGATGTGGCAAGCCTGTATGCTCCTAATCCATAATTTGTAGTGATGATAAAAGGCCTTATCTAGTTTGGTTTAAATTTCCCTTTATGATTTTTCTCAGACATGGTATTATTTTGGTTTTCTTTAAGAACAAGATCACCAAGTTTAAATATTCTATACTTAACACATCAGTTATAGTGGCCTTTGAGTTAGTTCTAATATGCTTGAAGGTTGTTGAGTGCAAATGTGCATTTCTCATCAATTAGGTCTAGCTCTTGCAGGCAAGCTACTTGATAGTCATGATCATCTAGGACATGCTTGAAAGAGATGCATAGTGAAGGCAATTCAACCTTAATGGTAATGATGGCTTTAGTACCATAAACAAGTATGGAGTGGCTCCTATGAGAGTATGATGATTGGTACGGTATGCCTAAAGGGTAAGGAATATTTGAAGGTGCCAATCATGACTGACATCATTGATAATCTTTTTCAGGATGTTAATAATTATTTTATTGGATTCTTCCACTTGGCCATTACCTTAAGGGTAATATGTTGTATAAAAATGTTGTGTGATGTTATATTCATTACACAACTAATCTACATCCTTTTTCTTGAATGATTTTCCATTATCAAATATAATGTCAGAGGGGATACCATAGCGGCAAAAGAGATGGTTTAAAATGAATTTGGAAATTTACTTTCCAATCATGTGAGGGGTATAAATTTAACCCACTTAGTGACATATTCAATGGTGATAAGGATATGTTTATGGTCATTAGATGAAGTGGGGTTAATATTCCTAATGAGATCAAGTCCCCATATAGAAAATGGCCATGGTTTCAACATTAGTTTCAAAGTTTTTGCTGGAGCATGAATCAGATTAGCATGACATTGACATTTGTCACACTTTTTTACATATGCAATGGAATTTATATCCATTATGGACCAATAATAACCAGTATGTAAAAGCTTTTTGGATAG
The DNA here is from genome assembly GCA_037957365.1 of Torreya grandis. NCBI lineage: Eukaryota > Viridiplantae > Streptophyta > Pinopsida > Cupressales > Taxaceae > Torreya > Torreya grandis. The sequence goes on from JARHVA010001142.1 coordinate 3,192,799, forward strand.
GACTACCCTGCTAGAATGAGCTCCACACACTCCTTCATGAACTTATCTTAATGCTAGTGTACACTCTACCAAAGTTAAATAATGAATCAGAGTTCCATCAAAACTATGATGTAAAGGGTGGATCCAAGAAGAGTATAATGAGTGGAATGATGAATGAAGGCTTTTCTTTTTTTTTGAGATAGGTTAGGTGGTATAACTTGGTAATGAAAGTAGTTGTAGAGGTCTGAGTATCAAATATAATTAGGACCAACAATATCCAAAATCATGGTAATGGTTAAAACTTCTTGAGCTGGTGCTGACAAATTTTTGATGAGGAACTGATACTCTCTAGCTTTATGTATTTATCAAATTAGAGAGCTAATAGTAGCCATGGCATCTATAGTTTTGTTACTATCCCTTAGTATGTACTCAAATTAAATATTGGCAATTTGTTGATTGAGATTGTTGACCATAGCTTTATATGGAACTAGCTTGTCATCTTTGGTCTAAAAATGATCTATGACCTGATTGATGATTAACTATGAATCACCATAAACTTGGAGATGATATATGTTCCAATGCACTACTTATCAATGTCTTACAATAAGTGCTTCATACTCGACCATGTTGTTCATACAAGGAAAGTTGATTCTAAATGATTTAGGGATTAGATCCCCCTATGGCGTAATAAACAATAGGCCTACCCTTGATCCATGTGTAGTAAATGAAACATCAAAATACAGCTTCCAAGGCTATTCCTCAAGGGGTTTTTTAATGACAATCATTATGGATTCATTAAGAAATTGAAATGTGAGTGGTTGTGTGTCTATGAGAGGTGCTTCTACAAGTTGATCCATAAGAACTTGTCCATTGATTGCCTTCTGATTGACATATTTTATGTCAAACTCAATGAGAAGCATGATCCATTTAGCTATTATACCTTGAAAATATATTTTATATAGTAGATACTTGAGTGAATCTACCTTTGAAATGACTATGGTCTTATTATTCAACATGTAATGGCACATTTTTTGAGATATGAAGACTATGGCTAGACAAGTTTTTTAAATAGGTGCATAGTTATGTTCATATGTAACCAAGGTATGGCTTAGGTAGTCTATGGCATGTTCCTTTCCATTGTCATCATGTTGATCCAATATTTCTCCTAGATCATGGTCAGTAGTTGATAGGTATAACAAGAATGGATTTCTTGGCATATGAGGTATAAAATAGGCAAATTAACAAGATAGTCTTTGAGTTGTTGAAAAGATATTTGGTAGTGATCATCCTAGTGAAATGTAACTCCCTTGTTTAAAAGGTGTGTAAATGGATGGCACTTATCTATTAACTAAGAGATGAAGCATCAGATGGACTGGATCTTACTCTATAAACTTCTAAGTTGATTTAAGTTGGTTGGTGGTGGCATCTTGGTTATAACATAGACTTTAGTTAGATCGACTTCAATACCTCCATGAGACATTATGAAGCCAAGTAATTTTCTTGAATTTACACCAAACACACATTTATTTGGATTGAGTCTGACCTTATACTCCCATAATATTTTAAATATCTTATGTAGCATTGTTGGATGGCCAGCCTAGTTTTATATTTTCCTAATATGTCATCAACACAGTCTTCAATAATATCATGCATCATATCATGGAATATGACAATCATGGCCCTTTGATATGTATCTCCAACATTCTTAAGTCCAAATGACATTACTTCATAAAAAATGTTCCCCATGGAGTGGTGAATGTTATTTTATGTTAGTCTTTTGGTGCTATTCTGATATGGTTATATCCCAAAAATCCATCCATGAGTGAAATAATTTCATAACCTACCATGGAGTCAATGATCATGTAAATATTAGGCAATGTAAAATAATCTTTAGGATAAGCTTTGTTGATGTCTCAAAAATCAATACAAATTTTAATCCCTTCCACCTTCTTACTAATATGTACCACATTAGAGATCCATTATGAGTAGTCAATGGATCAGATACATCCTACTTCTAAGAGTTTTTTCAACTCTTTTTTTACCAATATAGTAATGGAAAGGATACATTTTACATAAAATTTATTTTACCAATTTGGCATCAAGACTAACCACAAGGTGGTGTAGAACCAAGGTAAGGTCTAGACCTGGCATGTTAGACAAAGCCCATGTAAATATATCTACATATTCTCTCAACAAAGTTGTAAAGATGCCATGTTCCTCTTTAATGAGGTATGCACCTAATTTTATCCATTTTAGGTCTAACAGAGTCTTGATATTTACCTCTATTTTAGATTTAACTAGAAGGGTCAAACCATCTTTTAGGATAGTATGCAACAACTTGAACTATTGAATTATGTCAAGGTCTTATGTTAGGACTTACTCTTCAACTACTCCTAGGCATGATGAATCTGAGTCCCCTAATGGGAGATCTAGCCATGTAACAAAAATAGTCAAAAAATCTTATAGAATTTGATCAAATACTTGTTGTTGCTCAAAGCTAAATTCAAATCCACAGGCAAGTTCATCGTTGGTGTTCTCTTAGTATAAATTCAAATAAGAATGAACATCCTCATCTAATGGTGCCTAAAAAAAAATTTCACCACTAGACTAGCCTTTATCTTTATTTTTTCCCTAGTCATAAAGTACCTCAAAGAGGTTTTCACTTTGGGACCTCAATATTTTAATTTTTTTTGGCTAAAGGTGTTCACTCACTCTCCAAAATAGGCTACAAGATCCAATGTGATTGATAATCTTGACTTATGATCTCCCAACAAAATATTATCTCTAAGGCCTAAGAAATCATAAAATGCCTCATCATTCTATAACTTATCAATTGTTAGACTAGATTCTTTTTGGTCCCAATCTATTAGTTAGGGATAATATAATGGCAAAGTGTTACAATGAATAACCAAGGTAAGGGTACAAATGGCATTGATATCAAATAGGTTAGATTTAGCTAGGTCATTAAAGGTGAGGCTATGATCAGACTCTACTTCATTGTCAGCATCATCATCACTAGTCACTGGTGATGGAGTTTGAATAAGATATGTGGGGTCACCCCCAAGCAATTTAAATCCAACCCCATAAGGTCTTTCATACTTAATCATAGAAATTAGCTCGATAGTTCCTTATTGACTCAACTCAAGTCCTCTTCCTTCATAATTTTGATGCTCTATGATCCTATTAGGAATAAGATACTTTGTATTTTTATAAAAATCAACTTGGTTGTCATTGTATAACCATGATTCATCCCCTTTAAGAGGGCTAGGTCCTAGGCTAGATGTTGATACAAATGTGGCAGGTCCCTTATCTTTGTTCTTTTGTTGCCAATGCATATGTGGGGTGACTTTAGGTCACACAAAGGTTTTTAAATCCTAAGAAAGATTGGAAATATGAAATGTATCATGGGTCACATACTCTCCCAGTCCATTATCTAAAATGGTGAAATGATTAGAAGCATCAGGAGGTAGCATGTGTGAAAGGAAATCTAAGGTATTGGATCTATGTAATTATTTGGTGAAGGATCAATAATTATATCCTTTCCTTTATCCTACTTCGAACTTGGATTCATGTCATACTGATAATTATAGATTTGAAATTTGGCCTCAAGATGCTTACAGTGTTCATATGGGTGTAAATCTCTTGGAATATTCACTTCCATCCCCGAGTGGGAAAACTTGATACATTAGTGCAGTGTTGATGGGACTACACAAATCTCATGTAACAAAGGCCTTTATAGAATCATATTATATGATAACTTAAGATCAAACACATGTAAAAGTGTATCACGGGTCAAGGCCCAATGATAATTGGAAAACTAATAGTGCCTTATGATTCTCTTTCCTAATTATCATAGGCTTTGATAGTTATTATTTCTGGTTGGATATCTACCATTGTGTACCCAAGAAGCTTGATGAGCTTTAGGGACACTATGTTTAGGTCTGATCCATTGTCTATAAGGACACATTTCACTTTGAGTTATTTTATATAAATTCTATGTATAATGGATGATTATGGAGTAGGCCAAGGGAAGACATATCGCTTTGGTTGAATGTGACTTATTGGGTTGGAGTTAGGTGTCTAACCAAAGCTTAAAATTTATCAGGGGATATGTCACTAGAAAAAGTGGACTAGGGTCAAAAACTCATTTAAGATGTTTATTTGGATTATTGACATTCAAATCAAATCTAAAATATAAATTTATGCTATTGTCTTTTATAATTGTTCCACAATATCAAATTTTTTATCTTGGTCAGTAGTGAATGGTTTATTGAGGCTGAATGGTTGGTTGGATGATAGGTAAAGTGGTAGATGGTTATGGGCCTGGGATAATAATATTTGACCTCTAAGTTGTGATTTCACAATCAAGATTAAATACTAGACCATTATTACTAACAAATATTGGGAATGGTGTGGGACCAGACATGACAAGTCTCAGTTGCCGATGCACTTTCATGTGGTCACATGGCAAGAATGAGTTGTGGATATAAGGTCTAAAAGGGGAAGTCATAGTTTTCTAGTTTTCCTTTATAAATTCCTAGGTCAAAGAAGGATTATCCATGTAATTTGGCTAAATGTTGTTGTTTAGTAATGGTTAAGGTTGGTTAGTGCTTGGTTTAGGATTAATGGAGATGGTATTAACACAACCCCCTAAAATATGACCTACAACCCTATAGTAGTCATGTACAACTACATGGTAGGTTTGTTGGTTGTTACCAGTATAACTTTGGTTTTCTCTATTTTTCTATCATTGTGGGTTCTACTATTGATTTTGTTGATTCTACTAGTTTAACCTTTGATGTTGATTTTGTTGTTGAACTAGTTGTTATTGCTAATTATTTTATTGTTGATGATTTTTATGTTACGGAAATGGGTTTTGATAGATCCCAAGATTTTTATTGGAAGTGGAAGCACCATTATCTAATTTTATCTCCCTATTATCCAACATATTCTCAATTAAATGCTTGATTTAGACACATCTTCATAGATTATGCTTGTTGACCCAATGATAGTCATAGAATTCATTTTCATGGTACCAATCAAGATAAGGAATGCCTTAAAAGTAATGGCTTGATATGGGCCAACTAATCAAATTAGTGGTAACAAGATTGAAAAATATAGTTTCAATAGGTTCTCCTAGGTTACTAAAGACACGATATGCAGACACAATTCTTCTAGGAGGAGGGGTTTGTAATGGTAATGGTTGTTATATTTGTTGTGTAAGTTTTGGTTGTTGTGATTATAGCATTGGTTGAGTAGCAATAAGCTGAAAAGGTGGTGTATATGATGTTTACACCATTTAGACATGATGGGACTCAGTTACTTCATTTCCCACAATATTCCTATTATGGTTGAATTGCTTCAGTCTTTCATGGTTATTGACTTGTGCCAGTTGCGATGTTGGTACTTTAATGAGATGGTCATTTCACTAATAGGTAGCTTCATTTTGATTAGTTGAATTAAGCTTGATTACTCCTTTATGAATGAGCACCTGCTAGATCAATAAACCTTTATCAATGATCTCTTTAAACGTATGTACACATTGTAGTTCCATATGGTAAGCTACCTCACTGTGTAATTTTTTGATAAAAATAGTGGCTAATTGTTTATCTGGTAAACTTTGGGTAAAATGGCTTGCAAGGGCTCTCCATAACTATAAATAATTTGTAAAACTCTCACTAGATTTTTTCTTTGCTTGTGTTAAGTCCACTAATGAAATCTCATGCTCAAGATTATAGGAAGAGTGTTACACAAACTTATCAAAAAGATCATCAAAATATATTATTGAATTTTTGGGCAACTTCAAAAACCACTCCAAGGCTTGTCCATCCAAGCTCCTTGGAAACAATATCAAAAGGTATATGTCGCTATATGCCACTGGTTGACATGCGATAAAGAATTTGGTCAAATGAGCCTTAAGGTCACCTTTCTCTTTATATTTACTAAATTTTAGTGGTTCATAGCCTAGAGGAAATGGTATTTGCAAATACTCCATGTTGAATGGATTGAAACATACATCAACCAATTTGAACTTTTTATTTTGTTTTCCCATCTGAATAGTAGTAATTGCATCCTTCATCTGTTGCAATTCTTGGGATAGGAAACTAGAAGGAATACTATTTTGAGGGAGAATATTGGTTTGGATAGATGGTTAACAGGTCATATGTGAGACACTTTGGCTAGGGTATGATGGAGATACATGTTGGGGTACATTCATTTGGTTGGGGAATGGACCATGAACATGTATACGTGTATTAGGATGTACTTGAAATTACACACTTGGTTATGAAATATTTTGGTTTGGATTGGAAATAAAGGTTTGAATTATAGGATTTTATGGTTGGGATGGAGGGATATAACTATATTGTGCCTACTATGGTTGAAAAGGGACATGTTGTCGACTAATCAAACCTTGATATTGAGTGAGAACTTGTGAACCAAGACCTTGTCTCTTGATTTGTGGCACATTTTAAACCAATGATTATCTAGTAGGTACCTAAAAAACATGGGGACCTCTTTGTTACATGAATTATTTTGAGTTGAAATTAGGTTGAGATTCATCACCTATTTTTGACCAATATTTACACATTATTGATTAGTCACTGCTTGGTTTTGGATTGGCATATTAGTCTACGATGGAAGAGGTATGTTCATCATTACTTGGTGATTTGGAACATTTATTACCCCTAATTGTGGTGGTAATGTATTTGTCCTCTATTGTATTGATACACTAGATTATGCCTATTATTCTGGATTACTACTTGTTACTTATAGAGGAAGAGTGGGATTCATCATATTTTGTCATTAAGACATGATATTAGCCATTGTTTGATTACCTAATCCTATAGGTTGTACACTTGAGAAAGCATTCAGTTGAGGTTGGGGTATAGAAAATCTCACTCCTTGGTATGATGACCTATTCATAGGATTAACTATAGGCACATGTTATTGGTTAATTATTTACACATTAATACAACTTTGTTCAGGACTAGATGTTGTTTACACATTATCTACTATGTTTGGCTCACTATTTTGTGTATAGGTCAAAGACACTTCTTCAATAATAGGCATATGCATCAAGTTATCTATCGAAGTGGTTTGTATGAATGGCTCAGAATGAGAGGCTTTCTTACCATGTTCATCTAATTAAAATCATGTGCTAGATTTAGGTAGGTTTTATATGCCATCTAAATTTGGTTAAAGTGATATTCCATGATGTTTTTTCCTTGATTAGATATATTAGGATCTTGGTACGTTGTTTGGACTAGATCCATAGGATTTCTAGAAGAAGCTTGCTGATCATAAATGATATTATGGGGCACTCTTACTAGACTTGGTAAATTTTCATGGGAGAAGTCTTCTAGAAAATTGGCCCCTACCTATATGGATCTAACCAAAATCTTGTCTTTGTTCTCTAAAAAATGTCTCTCAAACAAAAATGAATCATATGTGGAAGCCATATTAGTAGAATATGACTGTTGAAGTGCTGGCTCATCCACTACATGTATTATAACTAGGTATTGTGTGGTTTTCTCTTGGTCTTGTTATGAATAAGGCAATGTGTTAATTAGATAATTAGCTAATGGATCTTGGATTTGTGCCCTTGATTGAGTATTATAAGAGGGATAAGAATCCATCTCATAATTAATCTTATTTGCATAGGGGTCTTGCACCATTTCTTCCTACGCAACCACATTACTAATCCCTAGATTGTACATGAGTCCACTACGAGTGTAGGAATACATGTTGGGATCCATAGTCAATGTTTTTGAAATAAAAGGTCAAATAATTATACAAACTCTAAAAAGGACAGTGTCTAAAATAGATTATGTCCCAACTTGGTCTATATTTTTCAAAAGGATCAAAAGGTTTATGTAAATTTTTTTGAGAAAACAAGCTAGCATGAAGCATTTAACATTTCACTATTCACATAAAGATAAGCAAGTAAATGGACCAAAAATCAAAATGTCAAAATTTAAGGTTGAAGTGTTTCAAATCAGTATAATATAGGAATTTAAAAGTTGCTAGGTCTTTTGGCCAAATGCAGAGTCAAAATCTAGGCTCAAAAAAGGCATGTGCTAGGACTCTTGGCCAAACAACGTCAAAATCTAGACTTTGAAATAGATGAAAGTTTTAATCTAATAGATTTGAAACACTTCTAATAAACACTAGGCATTTGATTCTTGGTCATAAAATTGATCAAATAGGTATAAGGTATAAAACAAAACACTTTAGGAATGGTTTATTTTCTCATAAATAATGGTATAAAGCTTAGTTCCTTTGACAAATAGGTTTAGACAAAAGTGAATGGTATAATCATTTTAGACAAGAGATCACAAAAGTACACTCAAATTGATATAAAAATGTAGAAGAAAATTTGGAACTCTATGCAAGAGGGTCTATGAAATAATATTTGAAATGTTTTGGGAAACATAATGATGTTATACTACCCAAAAAGTGTAACAAAAGGGTTTGCTTCAAAAACTCTCTAAGGCAAAAGACGTTTTCCTACAATTTTGACAACATAACACTATTTTTCTTCATTCAAAATGTTTGTGGTGCATAGACTTAAAGTGCAAGTGTTTAGAAAAAAATGGCTTAAGTATATCAAATGATGATAATGATTATGAGTCTTAAATGTCCTTCAATGCAAATTATAAATTAAACATAAGTTCCCTCAAGTTTAGTTCAAATGGCAAACCCACTTAACACATCAACCCTATGAACTTGTAAAGGTGCAATTCTAAATTTAGATTATAAGTGAAGGACTTAAACAAATTTGGTAAAGGTCTAGACTCAATTGGGTAGCATAACTATGCCAAGGTGGATGATATGACTCTCAAGCTTTTGATGAACTTTGAACAAGGAAAATTTATAATCTCATGTGGATAGCATAACACCTCTTTGTTTAAAGGGAAATTTGGACTATGTGTTTAGTTTCAATTTTTTGTTTAAACCAAGTTTTGAATTAAAACAAGACTTTAATCTATGATAAGACCAACTAAATTAATCATTCTTAGATCCTAAACTGACAAAGTTGTTTCGTATTGTTGGAATCTATCAATATACATCATTTGAGAGGATTTTAAGTGTTCATCCAAAAATAAATGCACATTATATAGTAGGGTTTTAATGCCCCCCTTCTCTTAAATGACACTACTATGACATGGACCTTGAGGTGAAACTTACACCAACATTACTTTCACAACAAGTGGGGATTTATCTAAAATCTAACAAGTTTCTGAATGATCTAGGGGAATGGATTAAATAATAAATTTCATGCCAAATAATGCAAAATAAAAACACAAATTTTGGGTCTGTATCACTTGGCTTATTATAAAAAGGTCTAGTCATTTTTTCTACCACTACATCCTGATGTTCACTCAGTGTAGTGTGATGTTCAAAGTGCCACTATGTCTCGTGTGCAACTCTAAAGGATCTAAATGAAGTTTAATGTCGAAAGATGAAACCTTGGGTCAAAGTTTCCCTAAAGAACTTGTGGGAGGTGATGAAGTCCCCCTCAAAATCCAAATTTTCATAAAAATAAATAAATCATGATAGTATAAAGACTTTAGGGTCATTTTCAAGGTCACCCAAACTTTGATGAGTTTTTGGGGAGTGCTTTAGAAGACTTTATTTCTAAGCCTTGGACTAGGCTACTTGAAATAGGAATGGCACTTTGGATTCCAAGGTTTCCCTATAGGGGACAAATGGAAGAGCATACACACAACATTCCTCTTTTTTCCAAACAAAAATTTAATCTAAAAAACTATTGCAAATAATAATTAACAAGTGTGTTTAATTTTAAGCCCAAAATGAAAGATTTGGTGGTGTTCATTTGACCCCTTGGTCTTAGTTGTAAAATTTGAAAAAATTCACCAAAAACATCTAGATTATTTGTTAAACACCCAAAAAAAGGTTGCTAATTGATTTTTAAGCATGAAAAAAGGTGATTTAAACATGTTTTGAGCAAATATCTAGCTTGTTCCTATAGCAAAAATGTTAGCATGTCCTTTAGCTTTGAAGCTCTTTTTAGTTTAAAATAATAAACTTTAGAAAAATAGCTCTCAGGTATGTGTTTTTTGAAAAACACAGTGACCGATGTCAATTATTACAACTGACGATAGTTAATTTTGATAACCGACATCAATTAAGCTATGTAATCGATGTTGGTATTACCTACCAACATCATTTACTATGTAAAATTGTGGCAAATAAAAATAGCAAAATAAAGTTAGAGAATAAATTTTCAAGAGTTTTAAAGGTCCAAATAAATATTTTAGAGTTGTAAAATGATCTCCTTTAGGTGTGAGATGCGTCTATTCCCACCGAGCATGCCATTATATGATCTAGGAATTTGACTCAAGAGAGGATGGTTAGTATGGTGTTAGTTTCGAAATAAAAACAAAAAGAAATAAACACACTAATAGCATAACATCTCTAGGCCTAAACATTAGGGAGAGATTGGTAACAAAAACAAATGATAAACACAACTAAAAAGTAAGGAACAGAACACAAGAATTCTTTCACCTTCCTTGGATGCTCCAAATGCCTTCGTAGTAGTGGCTTGCTCTTATGTTTATGAAGTCCTTGGCAATGGAAGCTTTGTTACCTCTATCTCTCCTTGGCACCTTTGGCTTGTGGTTTGGCTTGGCTTGGAATCAATTTGGCATTATAAATTTCCATTCTTAAGTCTCTTGAAGATATTTGAGCATAATAACTTTGCACCAAAATAGCTTTAAAATGATGTTCATGGCCTTTCTATTTATATATTTTTGAGATTGATCAGAATCAACTTGAACCATCCATCCTAAGATTGAGATGTGTGGTTTAGGATTAGTTTAATTTTTTGAATTAAGTTTTTAATTATCCTCATCATGATATTAGAATAAGGGGAAATTAAGAGGCATGGAGGGATTTGATGAGGCATGTGAGGTATGAATCTTGATATTTGTGGCATTTATGGCTTAGGGATGTCTTACCAAGAAATGAGGTCACTTGATGATGCATATATTTAATATTAATTTCTAAAAATAAGCATTCAATAAGTTTTTATGGAATTATTAATTATGCCTTGATTTGGGTTAATTAGCTCTTAAGCATGATTAAGCACTTTGTGCACAAATTACTCGAATTGATCAAAATGCCTTGTTATTTGTCCAAAATTTAACTGGATTGGAATTGGAAGTCCATGTTAGATGCATTCGATCCAATATCCCATTTAGGATGTTACTAAAAAAAATAACAAAGGCACATGTCTTGTGTAATAGATTTGATATGAAAGAGCAATCTAGAACACCTAGGTGCAAAATTGGCATTTTGACTCAGAATGATCTAATCAAAGTTAACTAACCCATAAATTACATTTCCCCATTTAGGGATACCCTGGCCAAAATTGTCACTTGAATATGTTAGTTTCACATCATTTATCATGTTTTAGTGTTTTTAGTCTAAATTGTGCATTTTGAGTGGAAATTAGTCAAAAGCTTGATTGGAGGTTATCGATGGCCAGATTTAGGTATATACAATGTTCACCCACTTTCTAAAGTAGGTAATGGGATCTAATTTGATATAAAATCCTTGCTTATAGTTTTACAAATAAACATTGTCTCTTAGGCCCATGAAACCACAAAAAAGCCTCATCATTCTTGAACTCATCTAGAGGTACTATGGGTTCTTGTTGGTCCCAATCTATGAGTTGAGGATGATAAAGGGTAAGTGGGGAATGGAAGATTAATGGAATGATGGTACACATGGTGTAAGGATTGAATAGGTTGGTAGTGTCTAGGTCTTCGTATATACTATGGTTAGACTCTACTTCAATGTCAGCATCATCATTTCTAATCATTGATGTAAAAACATTAATAAGATAGGTGGGGTCACCACCATATGGTTTAAATACAATATCATTACTTTGTACTTATTTATATGAATATGTTTAATAATAAATTGTTGATTTGTGCCCAGGCATTTACCTTCATAATCTTGGTTATCCATAATATTGTTTCGGATAGGATACTTTTTTCTTTAGTATTAATCAGCCAAATCATCATTATACAACTAGCAATTATATTTAGCAAGTGTGTCTTTTTATTGGCTAGTGGCTGGTGTCAAAATAATAGGTAGTGGATTGTGAAGTTTTCCTTTTTGTTACCATTCCATGCAAACTGGACTAGCCTTGGGCCTTCCATAAGACTTGGAGTTTTGTGGAATTTTGGTTATATGGAAGGTATTATGTGCAAAGTATTCTCTTTGACCATTGTCTAAAATGGTAAAATGATTGGTAATTTTAATAGGAGGCATATATGAAGTTAAGGTAATGTTATCAGGTCTATGCAATTATGTTTTGTAAATTCAATAAGTATATCATTATCCTTCTTTGGAGTGAGATCTAGGCCAAAATAGTAATTATAGCTCTCATACTCAACCTCCAAATGCTTTCAATATTGATATGACTATAAGTCCCCATGGATAGTTACCCCCATCATAGAATGAGTAACCCTGATACATTGGTGTAAGGTTGAAGGTATTACATGAAGTTTGTGTATCCATGGTCTACCTAAAAATAAATTGTAAGATAGATATAGATCTAAGATGTGGAAAAGTGTGTCATGGGTTAAAGACACAATAAAAACTAGCAAACAGGTGGTTCCTTGTGATTCCCATTCTTCATTGTCATAGGCTTTGATGGTAATAGTCTCTTGTTGAAGATAATTTATTGTATATCCTAGATGATTGATTAAATTTAGACACATAATATTAATTCTTTATCCATTTTCTATGAGGATGTATTTAATTTTATGTCATATTGTGACAAATTCAATGTACAATGGGTTATTGTGGAGAGGACCTAGGGATGACATATCACTTTAATCAAAGGTCAATTTCTAGCCTCAAGCTATGCATCCAACCAAATCTTGAGATTTTTTTAGAATAATGTCATTGGGTACTTAGGAATAACTTAGGAGTTTAGTAAGGATATTTTTATGGATGGTATATGTGCACAACAAATCTAGAATAGAGATTTGTGTAGGCATCTTTTACAGTTGTTCCATAATATCATACATTTTTTAATTTTAAATTGGTAATTGGATTACTCCTAATCGGTATGGTGGAGTGAATGGGTTCATTGGTAGAAGTGGATGTGGGCCTGGGATGGTGACTTTAGACTATTGAGTTATGATTATGCAATCTATATTAGGTAAAGGACCATTGTAACTAAAATAATATAAAGAGTGTCCTAAGATGGTAATCCTTGGTTTTTTTTACACTTAGTTGTGGTCATAGGTTAAGGAAGGATTACCACCATAGGGAAGTTGATAGGAATTATTAAAAACTAGTCATTAGTGATTAGTTACTACCCTAAGGTTGATGGTAATTGTGGATACATGACCACTTGCAACATGACCTACAACTCTATTAGAGTCATGTGTGATAATGTGATAGGTTTGTAGGCATTAAGGTCATTATGGCCTTGGTTCCATCCATTTTGTGGTGGGCCTTATTATTATTGTTTTTTTTTTGTGTCCTTCACTATTGATGGTTTTGATTAGTATTTCTATGTTTTGGAAATGAGTCTCAATAAATACATAAGTTTTAATTGGAAGAAGTACCATTATCTAACTAGATCTCTCCATTTTCTAATAAGTTCTTGGTGAGGTTCTTAAAATACACACACCAACATATAAAATGTCCCTTAACATGATGGTATTCATATAAATCATTCTCTTTATACCAATTAGGGTAAGTTACACCTTCAAGAAAGTGTTTCAGAATTGGCCATCTAATCATATTAACTGTAGCTAATTTGTGAAACACTACTTCAATGGGATCACCAAGGTTACTAAAGACTCTAGCATTGAGTTTTATTATTAGAGGAGGGGATTTCAAAGGTGGAGGTTTAGATTCTTACATACATAGAGGTTGTTTTATTTGAATAACTATCTATGACTATGGAATAGACTATATTTATAAAATAGGTTGTATTTGTAGAAAAAGATGCATTTATAGAATAGGTTATAATTGAAAAATAGGCTGAGTAAATGGTGTTTTCACCATTTTCACATGACTTGACTCAATGATTCCATTTTTAATAACATTCTTGTTTCAGTTATACGCTCTAATTTTTTCAAAGTTATTAGCCTGTGCTGGTACAAAAGCCTACGTTTGGACTAGGTTTAGGTTCTGACTTAGGTATAGATTTTGCTTTTAGTTCAACTAAGACAACTTCATAATCCCTTTATTAATAAGGGAATTTTAAAATTTTATACATTTCATGATGATCTCCTTCAATGTGTTAGCACCTTTAAGCTCTAAGTTATAAGATATTTCACTATGTAAATTATTGTTAAACATAGTTACCAATTACTTATCTGATAAATTACGGGTGAAATGTCTAGCAAACACTATCCACCATTGCAAGTAAATCGCAAATATCTCACCAACCCTCTGCCTAACCTAACTCAAATCAACTTTCAAAATATCATGCTTGATATTATAGGAGAAACATTGTACAAATTTATTTGAAAGATCATTAAAATTAGATACCAAATTCTTTAGCAACTTAAGAAGCCACTCTAAGGCCTATCTAGATAAAATTTGGGGAAAGAGAAAAAGCAAGTATATGTCACTATAGGCAACTAGTTGACAAGTGACAAAGAACTATTTTAAATTCTCCATAGGGTCTCCTTTACCCTTGTATTTGTCAAATTTTTGTGGCTTATAGCTTGGAAGAAATGGTATTTGGAGGAACTCCATGTTAAATGGATCTGATCACACATCATCCAATTTGAACTTCTTGGTCTGCTTTCTTGGTTGAATGCTTGTAATTTCAACCTTCATTTTTTATAGTTCTTAGGATAAGAAGCTAAAAGTTAAAATTGGTTGTGGTTGTGGTTGGGTGATCAAAGGTGGATTATCTTGACTAGGTTATAGTGGGGGATAGGGGTATTGCATAATCTTGGTTTGATGGATTGATCTACTAGGAATATGCATTCATGCATTAAAATTATGATATTAATATGATATGCATTATTGAAAAACATTTTGGTCAGGGTTTGTAATATGGCTTTGATTTAGAGGGAATTATTTATATAACAAAGGTATATGGTTTGGTGTAAGGTAATGTTCTTTTTGTGTTTTAATAGGAACGTGTTATAGACTAGTCAAACTCTGTTGTATAAATAGTACCTATTGTTGGCTAAAGCCTTGATATCGAATGTATTGCATGATGGGTCATTGTTTTCTATGAGGTACACATTGGGTAAAAGGAAATTGTTTCCTAATGGATAATTTATATAATTAGGGACCTATTTATTGAGTAAACACCTATTGTGAATTGGGTATTTATTGGATGTTAGGTATATGTTATTGACCAATAGGAATACATTATCGATTAGATAACATCTATGATGAACTCACCATTTTTTGTGGTGGAATATTGGTCAGTGTCTATGTTGTATAATATTAGTTTCCACTTTTTGAGGTGGGGTAGTTTTCATCACTAGTTGGGGTAGAGTGTCATCTTGTGTTTAGCTACTTCCCTTTATTGTGTGTTTGAGGAAGCTGCTAGTTGAGGGGTATTAGTGGTCTACTATGGTTTAGAATTAGGCATGCTTGCTCCTATTATTATAAACTACTCATGGTATTATTAAGAGGCACCTATTATATTAATTATTTTGTGGTCTATTTGACCCACCTTGGTTTAAATTAGGATACAATTATGTGTTATCTGCTATGTTTTGAAAATGGTCTTAAGTAGAAGCCACAACTACATCTTCAATTAAACATGTCACCAACCAATGTATTTTAGACAAATGGGTCTATGTTCATATTAGTATGGCCAAAAGAATAAATTTGCACCCCTGTTAAAGGATATATCTCTAAAAGTGGGTTGTTTGAAAAGGCCATAGTGTTTAAATTCAAAGCTAAATTGAGATATGTTTGATATGCTTATTGCATCTATGTGAATTGGTTATCCATTAGACCCTTTCATTTTACAATTGCATTAAGATATTGGTTAGATATTATCATGAGTGCTCGATGGTAGCTAGTTTAGGCATATTCAATTTGTTTGACTCAAGGTGCGTTACTAGTAACTCTAACTAAAATAGCTAGAATTTCATGGGGAAAGTCTTATTGGAGTTCTAGGTTACAACCTAGCTGAGAAGAGAATTGTTCAAGTCCTTTACTCAAACTTAGTCTAATATGGGATTGACCTAATACTATGGGTTATCTAATTATTGGTATAAACTCTAGAATTTAATGGGATAGCTCCCCTAAAATGATAATATAATACCTTCCTAAAATCTAAATCTATCATAAGGAATAGGGAAAAAAGTGAAAACTAAATACAAAGTCTACTCTAGGAGGTGATACACTAGATTATGAATAATCCACTCTCAAATATTTCATTTGGAAACCACTAATGAATCTCATGAAGACAAGGGTTAATCAAAATCTCCAACAATGTTTCAAACATAAGTATTTTTCATGAAGGTTGGATAGAAACCTGCAACTTGAAGGGCATAAAGGAGAAGGTCTATGCAAGACACTATAGGATTTTTGACACTTCAAGAGAAATATCACTAAATAACACTTCCAACCTAAAAATAATAATCCTAAAATAAAGGTACATGAAGGACATATAGATGATGAAAAGGCAACATACATTCTACAAATCAAACTTTAATGAGATACACTTAGCATTTAACCAATATCTGAACTTATCTTGTATTGCTTTAAAAGAGTTTACACAATAATTTTGGCAGAGATTTGCTACACCCAGATGAGATATGGAAAATAATATCTCAATGCCTAAATTTATAGATAAAATGGAAGATGAGAAATAATTATTTTGGCATTGAAGGGGTCATCAATGAGACCAAAATGGTATGGGGTAGTTACACAAGCATTTTCTCCCCCTTTGAGCATTGACACTCCCTTAATGAGACCAATTTGGAATTGAGGTAGTTTTAAATTCATACATTGTATTTAATCATGAATTTAAATTTCCTAAAATAGTTCCATGTTCTTCCTTTTGGTAGTTATTCAACACATATGGGGCTGCAATTAGGTCCTTTTAGGTGTTGAGTAACCTTTACATAAATGTGCATGCTAAATACTTCATGAAAATACCTCTAACCTATAGTAATGACCCCATTTTTGGTGTAGGTTATCCAAAATTATAGTTAAAATGACTTTTAAATGGAAAATCAATACCTTCATTCTAGCTTTATTCCCTAGATCCTTCCACTTGCTTGATAAGTAGGCCCATGTAGTTTGCCTTCCAAACTTTTTATCATATTCACTATGATAGTAATTAAATAGTTAAAATTGTGCTTAAAAATCATTTGATAGGACTTATATAACCCTTGAAATTTAATTAGTGTATTGGTATTGATGTCTTGAAGGGGTGCTTACCTGCAACACACCTTAGTTTTGTATCACTATGTTAAATAGGCTGCTTCATAGATAGGCACTTTTGAAAGAGATCGTGAGAGCCTTTTTAGTGAGTTCCATGGGTTTAATTTATGTTTAATAGGTATAATAAATCATATAATTACTCCTTCCATGATTTATAATCCTTCCCTAGGATCTGCAACATAGAATTCAGCTAAAACTCTATAATTTTGTCCTCTCAAGAGACATCTGCACACCTTCTATACCATCCAATGCCATGAGATTAAGCCCCTTTGAGATGCATATATGGTAAAAGTGATAAACTAGGAAATTATAAGAAAAATAATGGATTTTGAGTTAAAATTCTATAGATTGGTTGTTGTTAGGCTTTAACGGAGGTTTTAGGGGGTTTGGGAGTCTTAGGTCTAGTTCTTGAGGGTCTGAGCTTAGGTTTATAAATTGATTACACCAAATACAAGATAACAAGCCCTATGACCTCCCATAAGTATATATACTCTCCATATACAACCATTAAGATATGGTAGGCACTTAAAAGTGCTCCTTGTGTGAAAGGTTTGCTCTTTGGATGGCTTTTGTAGGTCTACAAGTGGGAAGGTGCACTATAGTAGCTTCTCCAAGGCATGAGTTGGCCCAAAGGGATTTAAAAAAAATAGAAGATGCTCATAATTAGAATATAAAACCTTTAAACCCTTCAAACTATGCTCTGGTTCACTCTTTTGATGGCTAAAAATAGTAGAGGTGTGCAGATAGAATGATACCCAGGCTCTACCATGGTTGTGCCATCAAATGAGTGAAGTAGAGCATAGTTGGAAGGGTTGAAACGTTGTTTATTCTCCTTGGGAAAATAATTTATTTTTTCTACAGCCCTTGGGGCCAATCCATGACGTGGAGAAGCTACTAAAGTGCACCTTCCCACTTATAGACCTATAGAATCCATCCAAAGAGCAAACCCTTCACACAAGGAACACTTTTAAGTGCCTGCCATAACTTAAGGGTTGTATATGGAAATTATAGATACTAATGGGAGGTAAGGGGGATTTGTATCTTGTATTTAGTGTAGTCAGTTCCTAAACCCAAGCTTAGACCCTCAGAACTAGACATAAGACTTCCAAACCCCCTATAACCTCCCTTAAACCCTAACAACAACTAGTCTAGAGAGGTTTAACTCAAAATCCATTATTTTTTTAAGAAGTGCCTAGTTTATAACTTGTAACACATAGGTTATATTATAGGGGCTTCATTTCATGGTATTAGATGGTACAAAGGGTGTTTAGATGTCTCTTGAGAGGATAAAATTTTAGAGTTTTAGTTAAATTCTATGTTGCAGAGCCTAGGTAAAGATTCCAAATCATGGAAGGAGTAATTATAAGACTTATTATACGTATTAAACATCATTTAAACCCATGGAAATAATTGAAAAGGCTCTCACCATCTCTTTCAAAAGTGTCAGTCTATGAGGTAGCCTATTTAGCCTAGTGGTGCAAAGCTAAGGTGTATTGCAGGTAAGGACCTCTTCAAGGAATTAAATATCAATGCACCAAATGCCTTCCAAAGTTTATCTAAGTAATATAAAATTATATTTAAGCACAATTTTAACTATTAAATTACTAGCATAGTGAATATGAGTAGAAGTTTGGAAGGACAACTACACAAGCCTACTTATCAAGAAAGTGGAAGGACATAGGGAATAAATATGGCATGAAGGTATTGATTGTCCATTTCCAATGCATTATAACTATAATTTTGGAGATATTACACCAAAATTGGGGTCATTTTTATATTTTATAGTTAGTTTCATGAACTATTTATCATGCACATTGATGCAAAGGCTACTCAATGCCCAAAAGGACCTAATTACACACCTATATGCATTTAATAACTACCAAAGGGAAAATGTGGAGATATTTTAGGGAATTTCAAATAATGATTGAATAAAATTGAGGAATTTATAGACATATTAATTCCAAATTGATCTCATTAATGGAGTGTCAATGCTCAAAGGGAATAAAATGCTTGTATAACTACCCCATGCCATTTTGGGCTCATTGATGACCTTTTTTACACCAAAATCCTTCTCTCTTGTCTTCCATTTTATATATAAATATAGATATTTATATCTTGTTTTCAATCCCTTGATTGGGTGTAGCAAAGCTTTGCCAAAGTTATTGTGTAAACTCTTTTGAATAAATACAAGACAAGTTAATATTCTAGTTGAATGTTAAGTGTATCTCATTGAAGTTTGATCTACAAAATGTATGTTGTCTTTTCATCATATATATGTCCTTCATGTACCTTTATTTTAGGCTTGTTAGTTTATTTTAAGTTGTCTGGAGTGTTATTTAGTGATATTTCTCTTAAAGTGTCGAAAAGCCTATAGTGTCTTGTATAGACCTTCTCCTTTCTGTCCTTCAAGTTATAGGTTTCTACCCAACCTTCATGCAAAATAATTATGTTTGAAACATTTTTGGAGAGTATGATTAAATCTTATATTCATGATATTCATCATTGGTTTAGAAATTAAATAGTTGAGATTGGATCATTCATATCTTGGTGCATCACCACCTAGAGTAGAATTTACATTTAGTTTTCACTTATTTCCCTTTTCCTTGTGATAGATATAGATCTTAAGAAGGAAATATATTATCATATCAGGGGAGCTATCCCATTAAATTATATAGGTTTGACATGTAATTATAAAATGCATAGTCTTAGGTCAATCCCATGTTGGACTATTGTTGAGTAGAGGACTTGACCAATTATCTTCTCAGCTAGGGTGTAACCTAGAACTCCAATAGAACTTTCTTTTATTTTATCAGTTCAAAGTTCTAAACAAAGTCTAAATTTCAATTACATTTCCATAAGTGTTTAAAAACAATAATCACTTTTATTTTTTCTTCATTTTTTTTAGAAACACTTAATTTCAAATTAGTAAAGCTTTGTGCGTATGCTTTCCCCTTGTCCCCTTTAGGGAACTTGGATGACCAAAAATGCATTGTTTTACTTTTTTTATTGATTCAAACTTAAATAAATGTTTTGCATGCTCTCTCCTAATTCCTAGGGACTTAGGTGACTCAAAAATTAACTTGTTATTCTTTTATTTTATTTTTTTTTCTTGTGAGTGGGAATTCATCACCTTCTCATGGGTTCTTTAGGTGGGGTTGAGCTAGGGTGTCATCTCCCAACATTTTTCCAACCCCACTCTCTAGTGGGGGATATAAATTGGGCATGTTGTTGGAATATATAGTGGCTGAGAGATTATCCTAACAAGTCTAATAGATCCCCAGGCCATACAATGGTTTAGATATCAGACTTCACTAAGTAGTACATGGTTGAATTTAGAGTGTAATAGACAAGACCTTTGCCTAATAATATATATGGTTTATATCTAATTGATGTGAATTTTATTCCCAAATATTTTTATTCACTTGTGGACCATCTAGATAAGCCAAGTCAAAAAATTAGTGTAATTGACCCCACTTGTTGTAGGTTATCCTGCCAAATGTTGAGTTGCTTCAACACTCTAATTTTATTTCCATGTACCTATTCTTAAGATATATAAGGGGCCTAAAAACTATAACTATATGTTCTCTTTATTTTTGGGTTAATAATTAATTCTTTTCAAGACTGGTATATTGATGGAAACTTTGGTGGATACTATGCACACCTTATGCCAATTTAGCATAAGAGTGTGCACTTAGGTGATTCTTCTTCTTATTTAATTTAATTGTGATTCTAAAATAAATTAGGTCCAAAAATCCTCTCAAACCAAATTCAAAATCCATTTTCAAGTATTCAATCTAAGGACAAAAAGTTTACACTTGAGTCTTACCTATCATTTGGGTTTGAGTATTTTACTCTTTATGTTTGGGTTGCATCACTTGGATTGGATTTTTGATTTGATTTTAGATCATTTTCTAAGTGAGAGGTTTTTTACCATATTTTACACATTGAAATATATTTATACATTAAGACATGTTAAGCATGAAATATACTGAGAGGGGGGAGGTGAATCAGTATATTATATATCTTTTAATTCATCTAATTTATCTTCTTTAACCACTCAATCATACATTGAAGATATGCAATAAAATTTAAATATAATTTTCACCACACAAGAGAGAGAGAGAGAGAGAGAGAGAGAGAGAGAGAGAGAGAGAGAGAGAGAGAGAGACTAGATTTTTACGTGGAAACCCAAAGTGGGAAAAACCATAGAGAATAATCTCAAGTCTATGAATGAGCACCAACTCAAAATACAAAGTTCACAACCAACTTACAGGAGCACCAACCCCTTTGTCGAGCACCAACCCATAGGAGCACCAACCCATTACAAAATTCATGAGCACTAACCCACAGGAGCACCAACCCCTCTTGTGTATAAAACATAACTATCTCTCAATATTGCTTACTCAACAAATGATAGAACTCTAAAATATCTCCTACTTTTATCTCTTTGAAAACAAATACAAACCATTCACTCTCTTGCATATTACAAATGGCTTCTCAAGCCTTTATTTATAGCTTTCCAAATGACCTTTGGCCTTCACCCTTTGTGACCCTTCAATCCTCATGGAAAATGAAACCAAACTTGAATGACCCTTTGTATCCTTGCATTTGAAAAGTCATATGGTGACCCTTTATAAACAAAAGCATCATTTCCTCTTTTGTCTTTATCTTAGTGACTTTTCATATTCTTCAAAGTTTCCCTTCATGTAAAAATGTGCCATACCTCTTTTGTCTTCACATGGTGACTCTTGGAATTCCTCAAGATGACTCTTCACGAGAAAATGCATCCCATTCCTCTTTCGTCTTTTACCCCATGACTCTTTGACTTCTCCATGGGCCCTCTTTTGAATTATATGCAGCTAAAAATATATTCATTAATATTAACACACATTAGCTAAGATATGAATATTAAAAACACCATTAAATACAATGGGGCCTTTATCACTAATAATGCTAGACCTTTGACATCAATGATAATATTTCCAATAATATCCTCCTTTGTCATTGATGACAACCTCAAACTGAAACTGCCACATCCTAAAACCTACACATACTACCATCTAAAAAACATACAGTAACTCCTCCTTATTGTATTAACTTGTATCTATTCCCTATACCTATTTTTACATCTATACCTGTACCTGTTATTCTCCCCCTTTGACATCAATGGCAAAGGGCCTACCTAGAGCTAACACTTAGATCCCCCTCAACTAATGTTGAAACTCAATGGTGGAAATTAAAATAAATTACTCCCAACTTCTCTCGTAGATACTCAAATTTGTCTTTTGGTAGTGCCTTTATGAAAATATCTACAATCTACTCTGTAGTATTGATATATTCCATCTTAACCTATTGATATGCAACATGCTCTCTCAAGAAGTGATATCTAATGGGAATATGATTTGTTCTTGAATGCATCACTAGATTCTTCAAAATATTTATATCACTTGTTTTATCACAAAACATAGAAATGGGTTCATCATACTTTACCTTGATATCTTCCAAATGTTTCTTCATCCAAAATACTTAAGTACAACATAATACTATTGCAATATATTCTGCTTCAGTTGTAGAAAGTGATACTAAATTCTACTTCTTACTTAGCCATGATATTAAGCTGTCACCAAGGAAGAAATCTCCTCCACTTTTACTCTTTTTGTCATCCAAGCACTCTACCCAATCTAAATTTGTATAAGCAACCAAAGTGAAATCTCTAATTGTGGGATCCATAATTTGTAATCCAATGTCTCCTGGATATATCTAAATATTCTCTTCACCAAATCAACATGACTATCTTTTGGAGATGATTGATATCTTGCAACCATACTTATTGTATGCATGATGTCTAGCCTTGATGTTGTCAAATATAAATTACTACCAATCATAGATCTATATAAAGATTGATCTGTAATAGGTGAATCTTCATCCTTGCTCACCTTATTTCCTATACACGTTGGTGTGCCAATTGGTGCATAATCCTCAAAACCAAATTTATTCAACATTTCCTTGGCATATTTACTTTGAGATATGAAAATTCCTTTATTTCACTAAAATATTTTTAATCCTAAGAAAAATTACAATTCTCCAAGCACAGACATTTCAAATTCTTTTTGCATTCTATCAAAAAATTCTTTTGTCATCTTTTTAATATTTCCTCCAAAAATGATATCATAAACATATACCACAATAATCAATTGATTCTCACCTTCTATTTTGATGTAGAGATTACTATCAGCAAATCCTCTATTGAAACCTTATCTTATAGGTACTTATCAAGTCTTTCATACCAAGCTCTGGGAGCTTATTTCAATCCATATAATGTTTTTTTAATTTGCATACATGGTTAATAATATTTAAGAGAATAAATCCCTTAGGATGCTCAATGTAGACCTATTCTTCAACATTCCCATTCAGGAAGGTAGATTTGACGTCCATCTGAAATACTTTGAAATTTTTAAACACTGCATATGCAAGAAACATTCTAATAGCCTCTAACCTTGCCATTGGTTTAAAAGTTTGTTCAAAATCTATTCCCTCAATCTGAGCATATCCTTTACAGACTAATCTTGCTTTATTTTTGGTCACTTCTCCATTGTCATCCAACTTATTTCTATAAACCCATTTCATTCCTATCACATTGTGATCTTTTGGTCTAGGCATTAATTCCCAAGTATCATTATTTTATATTTGATTTAAGTCTTCATCCATAGCCTTAACTTAATGCTTATCATGTCTAGCTTATAAAAAAGTTTTAGGCTAAATTTTGGATAACAAAGAGAAATTAACTTGCTCAGATTCACTTACCATCATTATTTTGGTATGAATTCCTTCATTTATGTCCCTGATGATGTCACTTTCATTATGATTTATCTAAACATATTTGGATGGAGTTTTGGTTCCCTTTTTCTCCTTATCTTCATCTTCATTTGATTCTATAAAATCTTCTTCTTCAATAATTTCAAGAATGTCTATTGGATCACTAATTCTTTGTGTTCCATCTTTTTCTATCCTAACACTTGCATGTTCAACAATTTTCTTGGTTCTTTTGTTATAACAGTTATAAGCTTTAATTTTTCAAGAATAACTAAGAAATATAACTTCAACTACTATGGATTCAAACTTACCAAGTTTTTCATTAGTTCTTTTTATGAAGCATATACTATCGAAAACTCTAAAATAATCAATTATTATTGGTTTGTTTTTTCATAGCTCATAAAGAGTCTTGTCACTATCGACT
Source organism: Torreya grandis (assembly GCA_037957365.1). NCBI lineage: Eukaryota > Viridiplantae > Streptophyta > Pinopsida > Cupressales > Taxaceae > Torreya > Torreya grandis. The sequence continues at coordinate 3,217,439 of JARHVA010001142.1, forward strand.
CTCAATAATGCTCTATTATTAATATACACTACTGTATAAACTATATCTCTCCAATATTTATCTACTATCTTAGATTCATTTAGCATTCTCCTCACCATCTCCTGAACTATTCTATTTTTCCATTTAACTACTCTATTTTGCTGTGGAGTTCTAGCTACTGAATAATGTCTCTTTATTCCATGATCTTCAAAAAAATTAATAAATTGATCTAACATAAATTCTCCTCCTTGATCTTATCTTAGACACTTAATCCTCAAACTGGTTTCATTCTCAACTAATGCTTTGAATGCTTTGAAATGTCTAAAATATTCTAATTTATTCTTTAAAAACATTACCCAAGTCATAAGTGAAAAATTATCAATAATCAACATGAAATATTTATCACCTTGAGTAATTTGAGTCCTCATAGGTCCACATAGGTCAGTGTGAACAAGTTATGGCATATGAGTGGTTGAGTACTCTTTTGATTTGAACTGCCTTCTAGCCTACTTCCCATGCTGACAAGGTTCACAAAGTGTGTCGGATAACTTTGTAATCTTTGGAAGATTTTTGACTACTTGATTTTTTATTATGTTGATAAGATTGTCAAAATTTATGTGCCCCATTCTCCTGTTCCATAGCCAAATTTCTTCAATCTGACTCAAACAACATCTTTTACCTTTCATGTTTGATAGTATATACAAGTTATTCCTTGTTCTTTGAGCATCTGCAACCAATACATCTAAATATTTTCTTCTAATTTCACAAAATTCTACATAAAATTTTAGTGTGTTTCCCTAATCACATATTTGACTTACACTCAAAATATTATACTTAAGACCTTCTACATATAAAACATTTTTAGTTTTAGTTCTACCATTATATAAACTTAGTGTACCTTTTCTAGCAATTCTAGCAGTAGTATTGTCTCCAAATTTCACTATGCCACCATTGATATTATTCAAAGTTATGAAATTTCTCTTGTCTCCTATCATGTTCCTCGAACATCCAATTTCAATGAACCATGGCTTTTCTTCATTTCTTGCATGCAAAACTGTCTGTACCAACATAGATTTTTTAGGTTGTTTTTTTTGCCAAGAACCTGTCAGAACTTTCTTATTTAATGAATGGAGCCTTGAAACTCTAGTCCTTCTTGACTGACTAGAACACACTTCTATAGTACTAGACTATGTGTTTAAATGTTTTTTCACTTGTAACAATTATGGCTTCTTCATGAAAGCCTCATAGAGGAGCAAAAGAGTTGTGGCTTCTACTTGATTTTGCATGACTTTCCTTCTTATTTCTAAAACTATTAGCTCTTTTTCAACATTCTAATTTATTATGACCATATCCATTGCAATAAAAATAGTAACCATAAAAATAAGACCTATTTATGTATCTCTGACCTGATTGCCTTTTGTAGCTCTATTCCCTCCAGCCTTCTTTGTTTAAGATGTCCTTTGTATTCTTAACTTCTTCCTTTTTTATTTCTTATTTTGTAAGAGCTTTAGCATAGCTCTTTCCTTTTTCCTTGTCTGTGAAAGTAGTGACCTCCTCTTTATTATTTTCAAATCCAATACTTATATGATATTGATCTTTGATTTTCTAATATCTTATTCAACATATTAGTGCTATTCTCAAATTTTGAATCATTGGCTACTCTATCATTGATTGCTTTATTTATTTTATCAAGATCTACTTTTAAAGAATCAATTTCAATAACATACCTTTCACATTCTTTACTTACTATTTTCAACTATGTCGTTAGATCTTCTTAATTCTTCTTAGCTTCTTTAAAGTGTGTTTGTAGATCTTCAATTATTTCCTTTGACTCCTTTTCATTTTTCTCAATCTAGAGTTTTAATCTTCGATTCTTATTTTCAAGAGATTTTAACTCTTCTAAGGCACAAATGAGTTCTCCTTCCAGATTCACTTTAGCTTCATCATTTTATTCTTCTTGATTGTCTATACTTTTGCTTGCAGAGGCATCTTCATGTTTAGCCATGAATAGAATCTCTTCTTCTTCTGAGTCACTGACTCCACTATCTTTAGCTGAGTTAAGATATTTATAATACAAACTCTTCTTCTCAAATCCCTTCTTGAATTTGCCTTTGAAATTCTTATTTTATGTACACTTTCCTTCATCATTATCATCATTACCCTTATTTAGGCATTTATCTACAATATGTCCAATCTTTCCACAATTAAAATATTTAAAAGGTAATTTTACTTGATATTTACCTATGCCCTTTTTCATCTTGTGAATGAAAAGAGCTCCATTATCATCTTCATCATCACTCGAACTATCACTTGATTCTTGAATCTTAGCCTTCTCTTTCTTTGATGTCTTGAAAGCTGCTTCTCTCTTTGAGGGTTTATATTGTTCAGTCCACATCTCATATGCCATAAGAATACCATGAAGCTCATCCATATTTATCTTGGCTAAATTCTTCATCTCTTCAATTTCCAAAACTTTCACATCATGTCTCATTGGTAGATATCTCAAAACCTTTTGAACCATAATTGACTCTTCTAAATTTTCTCCAAGACCTTAAATCTAATTGACTATTTGATCAACCCGTAAGAGATAACTTGATATATTTTCTTCTTCTTCCATCTTCAAACTCTCAAACTATCTTCTAAAAGTCTGAAGCTTAGCTTACTAAACCTTTCCATCACCTTTGTAAAGATTCTCAATTTTTACCTAAGTTTCATGAGCAGACTTACATTGCATAGCTTTAATAAATTATGATTCGCATAAACCACATAAAATAGCATTTAAATATTTATCATTATTTTCACTTACCTTCATTTCTACCAGAGTAGTTATAAGTATTTGTGGTTCTTCATATTCTTATACCATTGCTTTCCATATTTCGAATCCAAGGGCCATCAAATAAGTCTTCATCCTTATGCTCCAAAAAACATAATTTGTTTCATCAAACAAAGGTGCCTTATTTGTATAAAATCCTTCATGTGATCTAGCCATCATGCTTTCCTAATCTTCCTTCAAGCTATAAAACTTTTTCAAAAGGAACATGCTCTGATACCAATTGTTAAGCATGAAATATACTAAGGGGGGGGGGGGTGAATCAGTATATTATATATATCTTTTAATTAATCTGATTTCTTTTCTTTAACCACTCAATCATACATTCAAGATATGCAATAAAACTAAAATAATAATTTTCACCACACAGGAGAGAGATAGAGAGAGAGAGAGAGAGACCAGATTTTTACGTAAAAACCCAAAGTGGGAAAAACCACAAAGAACAATCTCAAGTATATGAATGAGCACCAACTCAAAATATAAAATTCTTGAGAACCAACTTGTAAGAGCACCAACTCCTTTTCTGAGCACCAACACAATAACTATTTGTGAGTACCAATCCATAGGAGCACTAACCCCTTACAAAATTTGTGAGAACCAACCCACAAGAGCACCAACCCCTCTTGTGTATAAAACATAACTATCTCTCAATGTTTTTTACTGCAACAAATGATAGAACTCTATAATATCTCCTTCTTTTCTCTCTTTGAAAATAAATACAAACCATGCACTCTCTTACATATTATAAATGGCTTCTCAAGCCTTTATTTATATCTTTCCAAATGACCTTTGGCCTTCACCCTTTGTGACCTTTCAATCCTCATGGAAAATGGCACCAAACTTGCATGACCCTTCATATCCTTGAATTTGAAAAGTCATATGGTGACCATTCATAATCAAAAGTGTCCTTTCCTCTTTTGTCTTTAACTTTGTGACTTTTTATATTCTTAAAAGTGTCCCTTCATGGAAAAATGTGCCATACCTCTTTTGTCTTCACATAGTGACTCTTGGAATTCCTCAAGATGACTATTCATGAGAAAATGCATCCCATTCCTCTTTCATATTTTACCCCATGACTCTTTGACTTCTCCATGGGCCCTCTTTTGACTTCTATGCAACCAAAAATATATTCATTAATATTAAATAAATATTAACACACATTAGCAAAGATATGAACATTAAAAACACCATTAAATGCAATTGGGCCTTTATCACCAATAATTCTAGATCTTTGAGATCAATTACAATATTTCCAATAAAATGTTATGTTGTTCGCATTACCATTTGACACTTGACCATTTTATGTAACATTACATCTATCATTTGAGGCAATAACCTTTATCTCACTTGGAACTATTATGCTATTTATTTTATTTTCAATTTTGAACTTATTTTTTCTTGAGTTAAAATTTTCCCTAAGTTATTGAACCATTCAACTTACTTTTCTATTGTTTGTATTTATGTTGCCCATTTTATTCTAAATTCTAAACTTAGATTTTCTTGTATTTACCATATGCTTTGAGTTATTAAACCATTCAACCTTCTTATGATTTGATAATTGATACTAACCATGGTCTTATTTTCATTTCATATAATACTAACATGTTTTGGACTTAGGTTACCTTTTGTTATACTACACTCTTAGTTCCAATATTATTATACTGTATTCTAGTTTGTTAATTTTGACCTACCAAGGTCAAGTATTCCAAAGACTTAACTTCTTCTCATTATGTGCCAATACATTTTCCAACCTGATTTTAAAGTTTCTAAGGACCATTTTATAGTTTTTATAAACCTCTGAATTGAACCAAAACTATGTTTGAAACAATAGTAAAAAACTAGGTACTATTCCACCCATGCAAAGAGACACTCATAGTAGGGTCTCTTATGGTCTTAATTATGAGGAGGAAATTTTTTATGATGGAGAAGAACACTCGATCATGTATGAATAAATCCCTCCTATTATGGGATCAAACCAAAGTTAATACATTGACAATCAACCACTTTAAGACCAAGATAAGGCTCTCTTAAGATTGATAGAATCTAGTTGCAGACTCCATCCAAATTTTCCTAAAGAATAATTAAATACCCTTATTTGAATAGAATAAAAACAATATAAACATTTTATTGAATAATAACAACCTCATACTCAAGTTCCTACACTAACCATTTCTTATTATAGCAAAGGGAAAGGTCCATTTGTGGATTCCTCCCAAATGGGTCATATTATTACATCTATTATACAACAAATTAGTTAATGAATTGTAGATCAGCTTGTCGCTGACTTAAAAACTTCTTTAGTTGTGAACTTATTTAACAATACCTCATTTATAGAGAAAAATAAGTTACTTGATCAATCATAACTTGACCAATTTAACCCTACCTATGAGGTAGATATGTTAGCTTCTCTTGAATAAGATGTACGAATAAATTCTTGACACTAAATTTCACTTGATATATAGTATACATTCTTTTACCATCAGGGAACCATTTCCAATGCATAATGTGTCTCTGATACTTCTCATCAAGTGTAAAATCTCTCCTAACAACAAACGATTAAAAATACACCACCCTAATAAGTGAGGGCTAATTTTCATAATTCAAGATTAATTTATTCTAGCTCATGACAATAACAAGTTCCTCATGTAAGACAAAAATGATAACATCTTCTTCTAAATCAACACTAGTTTCCTCAAAATTAGTAGATTCCATATGACTCATAATAATATATTCTTAAATATCACCATTAGATACCTAGGGATCAACAATAAAACCTTCCAAATCAACAAAATCATACCTATTCCTATGTACCTCAGAACCAACAACAAACACTGAACCAAGTGAAAAAATTGAGACATAGGGTGCTTTCCTAATATGCCCATGTAGGGAGGATCCATTCTTACCCACATAAACCCAAATCAAAACTATTAGTCTATGAATAATCATTATAACTATCTCTCTCTACCACAAACTACTCCAAATATCCAAGAGTGGAACATAATGAAGGAGGTAGTCTCAAGGCTTCAAATAGGTAACTAGACCAAAAAGTACAAGTTTGATGAGATATACCCTTATTTATTTGACATTATCATCCTTCAATTACCCTTCTCTCCTCATTTTAAGGTACCCAAATTTGATAAATATAAAGGAAAGGGTGATCTTAGAGAGCATTTATAAGCCTTCTTTGTTGTGTGCCAAGAGGTAGCCTACAATAGTGTGTATTTTTTGTGTTTTTTCCATGTAGATTGAGTGGAAAAGCCTTAGGGTGGCTTCTAAAATTTCCTAAGAGACTAGTAATGAATTTTAATGACTTATCATAAAAAAATGTTAACCACTTTTATTACACCAACAATGAGTTGACAGTGGTTGACTTACATAAATCCCAACAAAGGGACAAAGAAATATTCACAACCCATTTACAATGGTGGAGAACACTAACTAGTCACTTCCAATTAAATCTGATAGATAAATAGCTAGTTGATATCTTTTCATAGAACCTACACCCTGAGGTCGCTCATAGTCTAAAACTCACTTCTGCCAACACATTTTAATAAATCATCAATAAGGGCATACATATTGAGAAGGCACTTATTACTAAAGGCTTGGTCAAGATATATTCCTAAGCTCATACATTGTATTAATCCCAAGCACTTGTTCAAACTAATATCATTGAGAATCTTAAAGCCTTTAATAAAAAGAAGAACACGGTTGGTAATGGGGTTACCAAATCACAACATGCACAAATAGTACAAGCACCACTTGCTCAAAATATGCCTTCAAATTAACCACTCACACTACAAATAACTCTATCACACAAAGGATTTATTCTATGTGGGTTTTTAAATGACTTAGGGGATCCTATTGAATTAGTGTTCAAGAAATTAGTTGTTGCCAACATGATTATTTGACCTGTGCTAAAACACTTTCTCAAGGATCAGTCTAAACCTAATTAGTATAATGAAGATGAATTTTGTGATTTTTATCATGTTTTAGGCCATGAAATTTACATTTTCATGTAATTAAGTCACATTATTGAAAACTTGATAGAGAATGGAGATATTGAGCTAGACCATAGACCTCCTATTAAGACCAATCAGAACATGGGTATCTACAAAAATCCCTTTCCAAAGCATAATGACCAATAACATAAGAGGAATTAGAATTAATGCCAAGAGCACAATCAACATTAAAATCAAGGTTATAATTAAAATCAAAATATGAATATTAATCATAATCAAGATCATGACACCTCAGCCAATCAAATCAAGTATTATGTTATATAATATGATTATGACAACACTATAAGTCATATTACTATTAATCATGTCATTACCATTAATATCACTTCTTGTTGACCATATAACATTGCTCAAAACTTTTATCCCTTTATTTTAAGATCACCATCCCCTATTTCAGGAAATTTTGCACTAGGTTCTATAACTTTGCTTACACCTCAATTTTTGTAGGTTATCATTCTTAGATCTCCTCATTCTTCTAGTTACAATAACTCCCTCCCAAATTGAAATTGTTTTGTCACAAATACATAGATGAAAGTATTTATTCATGGCCCTTTACCTTCTTCCAACACTAATTTTGATCCAAACATTATACCAATTAAAACCAATCATAAACCAAACATTGTGCCAATTAAAACTAATCCTACTCATCTTATTGTCGATAATCCATAGAGTATCAGTGAAAAACTAAGAAAAACATATGCATAGATATATATTGTGTATCTCTTTCATACATATAAATTTCACAAGACCATACTGAATGATTTATTTCAATATTACACTATGCCTAATGACATTAATCCTAGCCAATTTCAAGAACTTGTGGGATATTTATCTCCAGAATAGCAACTTATCTTTGACTAATGAGATATGTCATCCCTTGGTACCATGCATAACAATCCCTTGTACATTAAAGTTGTTATTTCCCATCAAATAATCAAATGAGTTATTATAGATAATTGATCGAGATTGAACATAACGTCATTGAAATTGGTCCAAACATTGGGGTATACAACAAAAAATATGCAACCAAATACCATCACCATCAAGGCTTATTATAATGTAGAAATATAATTTGTAGGAACCATTTGTTTACCAATCATTTTTTGGCATATTACTTATGATACCTTATATCATGTCATTGATATATAAATGCTTTATAATCTAATTCTTGGTCATCCTTAGATCTATGAAGTACAAGAAATCCCTTCCACCCTACATAAATGCATCAAGTTCCCTTATTATGGTTTAGATGACATTATTTACAATGATTTATAGCCATATCAATATTTTAAACATCTAAAATTTGAGTACAACAACTACACCTATTGTCCTAGAATAAAATTGGAAAGAAAGAAAGGTAAGGGGTGGTTTATAGACCTCCAAAGTCTATTTATATCAACCTTAGTGACATTGATTCCACTTTTATCAATTCATTTTATACTATTATGTCCACCCATTTCACTATTCAGGATGATGGTATTTCCACATATAACATTCATGATGCATGCAACATTGGCAAATTGCCTAAATCTCCTAAGTCCTATGGTCATCCTAAACCTTGTAAAAATCTTGGCAGGCCCAACATGATTTGGAAAAATAAATATAAATCCATGTAAAAGGAGCCACTTATCTTTTTCCTTGATACATCACCCAATTAAGATCAGTCCACTAGTGTCGAGGGAGGTTAGTTGTATGGTGACAATTTTGATAATTGATTCTAGAGTACCAAGTATCCTATATCAAATAGAATCAAGATAACCTAGACTATATAGGAAGAGGATTCAAATCTAATACCCAAATAATTATTTAACCTATTTCAATATTTAAACCTATGAAGAATTGAGGCCTTGGGTTTACACCATTAGGGTTTGACCCCATTAGTTTTGATAGGGATTCTTCTTCATCAATCGATAGTGAAACTTATAAAAATGACGTAACATCCCATTATAACACTTATGATAAGCTAGTAGATACTAATTTATTTGATTTGAATTCTATCATAACCAATAAATCCCATTATCCACTTACCCTTCATCATCCTGACCTATTCAATTAAGACCAACAAGATTCTATCATACCACTGGATTACTTTCAAAATAAGGAATCTATTATTGAGTTCATGGGTATTCAAGATGGATTTTTAGCCAAAGATCACAAACAAGGATTTGATTTCCATTTAGAACCTACTACCTATTTTAGAGAGCAACAATCTTCCTTGGTCATGATAAAAATAAAACATCAAGATCCTTAGGTGAAAATCTCTTTGGGGTGCCTTTGGATAAAAGAAAGAGCAAAGAGAAAGACAAATCCATTAGTGAAAACCTATTTTAGGTGTTATTTGATGGGGAATTTCACCTCTCTCCTTAAGAAGCATAATGTCTATCTAGTCCAAGCATTACCATTATTTCTAGTATCATTTCTAAAGAATAACAAGTTTTTAAATACCTTGCTTAGGATTTTCTTGAATTATTTACCAACTGGGCATTGTCTAGCATGGTTGATTCATATTCCTCCTACATGGGTGAATATTATGATCAGTAGGTAGCTGAAGAGGATCTATTATTTTGCCTGCATACTATTCTTGAGGATGGCTCAACATTATTAGTTGAAGATACTATGGAGGTCAACACTGGTACATATGATGATCCCAAGATGGTTTATGTAGGTACATCCCTCACTAATGAGGATCGTTAATTCATCATTATCATTTTGAAATATTTCATTAATATATTTGCATGGTCTTACTTAGACATTCTTGGTTTTGATCCTTCATTTTTGGTACATCACTTGGTTGTCCATCTAGATGTCAAACCAATCAAACATAAATTATATAAAATACATCCACACATAGACATCTTCGTCAAAAAGGAGTTAGAAAAGTTACTATATGTAGGATTCATTAGACCACTTGACTATTTTGAGTGGATATCTAACATCATCCCAACTATTAAAAATCCATAGGGCATTCACCTATGTACCAATTTTAGGGACATTTAATGCATTCCATAAAGATTATTTTTCACTACCTAACATCAAAATGATAGTTTATTCAATGACATGATACAAAATGTTGTCCCTCATGGATGGCTTTTTAGGGTATACCAAAATTAAAATTACACCAGAAGACTGGCACAAGACTACATTCACAACTATATGGGGAACATTCTATTACCAAGTCATGTCATTTGGCTTGAAGAATGCAGGTGTAAACTATCAAAATTCCATGATTGTCATTTTCTATGACATGATGCATGACATCATTGAAGACTATGTTGATGATATCTTAGATAAATTAAGAATATGTTTAGGCCACCTTGATGTTCTACAATGAAACTTTGAGAGGCTTTGTATATTCAAAGTGTGTCTCAATCCTAAGAAGTTCATATTTGGCATTACTTCTATAAAATTGGTAGGGTTCATTGTGTCACAAATAGGTATTGAGTTAGATCTAGCTAAGGTCAAGGCTATTATTGAAATGCCTCCTCCATCAAATTTGAAACAACTACACAACTTATAGGTAAAAATTTAGTCTATATAATGTTTCATATCATAATTGCTTGATAAGTGTCATCCATTTACACACATTTTAATAAAAGGTGTCACATTTCAATGGGATACATATTGTGAACAAAAATTTATGAAATTTAATATATACTTGGCTAATCCACCAATATTAACTCTGTCTACACTAGGTAAACCATTTATTTTATACAATTTAACAATAGAACATGTATTGGGATAAATATTGGCTCAAAATGATGAACAAGGCAAGGATAATGAAATATACTATATTAGTTAAACATTAGTAACTTATGAGCATAAATATACACCTATGTAAAAGGCATGTCTTGCAGTGGTGGTCACTTCCAAAAATCTGAGGCACTATATGTTGAATAACAAAACCATTATGATAAAAAAAGTTGATCCACCTAAGTACCTATTGTTAAAGGCTAATATTACAAGCCACATGTCTAAATGGGTTATGTTTATTAATGAATTCAATGTGGAATATCATAATTAGAAATCCATCAAGGGGCAAGTCCTAGTAGATCAACTAATTAAAGCTCCTTTGATTGATACCAAGCCTTTTTCAAATTATTTTTTAGATTAATGACCCTAGATGAGGTAACTATTGAGTCCAAATAGTGGACACTATACTTTGATAGTTCAATCACCTTCTATGGATCTAGATCTAGTATTTTATTGGTAACACCATAAGGGAATCTTATTCCTAGGGTGTTCCACATTAGTTTGCATTATACCAACAACCTGTTTGAATATTAAGCCTTGGTTTCTAGAATTAATCTATAAATATAGTGGGATATCAAGCCACTGGTGATATTTTTATATTCTCAACTAATCATCAATTAGGCCATGGACCAGTACCAAACAAAAGATGAGAATATTGTACCTTACGAGCACATAGTGGACAATCTTAAATATCACTTTCAATTTCTTTAGTTTTAAAAAATACCATGGACCAATAATCGAGTGAAAAATGCCATGGCTACCATTAGGTCCATTATACAAGTTGCCAATAATTCTATAGACTATCAGTTCCTCATCAACAATATTTTGTATCCATCTCATGTTTTACAACATTTAGAGATAGTATGTAGTATTACTGGTCCTAATCCTCCTTAGTACCATGACTTGTATAATTATTTATAAGATCAAACCCTTCCATTAAACCTTTCAAAAAACCAAAAAAAAACTATTCCTTCATTGAGCATCATGTTATACCATTCTTGGAAACATTCTCTATCATAGAAGCTATGATGGAATGTTGATTCATTGTTTCTCTTTGGGATAATTTGTAGTGGCACTTAAGAGGTCCATTAAGGAATTTTTGGAACCCTTTCCACTGATATGGTCTTATCTAAGAAAATCCTTATATAATATATTATTGGCCCAAAATAGAGATACATACCTACAACTAAGTCAAGAAGTGTGTTTCTTGTCAAGAATAAGGACATCAAATCCCTTTGTACCTAGTTCAAGATCAAAAATAAATGTTCCACACCATATATCACACAAGGTAATGGTCAAGTTGAGGCATATAAAAAGACCATTATTTCAATCCTTAAGAAGATTGTCAATGACACTGATCATGATTTGCACTTATAGTTATTCCTTGCCATTTGGGCTTATCGAACTAGTCATCGAACCCCTACAGGAGCTACACCATACTCCTTAGTCTTTGGTTCAAAGGCAATTATTCTCATTAATATTGATTTTAATTCATTACTCATCTTCTTATAGGAAATTATTGATGATGAAGAATACAATGTAAGAATTAGAGGTTCTAGATGAAAATCATTAGGTCATCTTACACCATTTTCAAGATTATCAAAAGAAGCTACATTGTAGCTATAAAAACAACATTATCCCTAGAGAATTCAAAGTTGGTGACTTGGTCCTAAAATAAAATTAGATAAACACCAATGTTGATTATAAAAGGAAAGGCAAATTTGAAGCTAATTAGTTGGTTCCTTTTGTGGTTACAATAAATTATGGTTATAAGGCATACAAGCTAGCTACTCTAGATGGATAAGAGATCAAAGAACCCATGAACGTATTGCACCTCAATAATTTCCATGCTTGATTTTTATTCTATTTTATTTTCTATGAGAACCCTTAATTTTGGAGTACCCATTTATACCTTGTTACCTAAAACATTCCTATATTCCTATATTGTTACTTGGACTATTTATACTCACCTACTTGGACTGTTATATTGTTATCGAGACCATTCTATTGTTATATAGACTATTATTTTGTTACATGGACTATTCTTTTATTACATGGACTGTTATAATTATATTAGAAAAAGAATTTTATTTCCCCTAAAATATTCATGTTTCTTGTTATAGGCTTAATTTACACCCTTGGAGAGGATCCTTTAGGATCTCTCCAACTAAGCTACACAATGGGAACAACCCTAGGTTGTGGGTATCTTATGATGGGGTTGAACCTCTAGAGGAGGCCATATTCCTCTTGATGTTCAACTAAAAGTAATGCTAAACTAAAGCTTCATAGGGAAAAGGGTAAGAAATATGGTTAAAAACTCCTAGAAAACTAAAAGGGTGATGCACCAAAGTTAAATGGACACTCATATAAGTTTGAACATGCTCTAGATCAACAAAAGACAAATATGTCTTACTCAATATCATAATATCACTAGTTGCATAAATATTTCATATAAGAGGTTTCAAGTAGAACACTAGTCTAGGCCTACAAGTTAGTTTGAAAACACATTCAAAGAAGAAAGCAAAAGGATAGAAAAAAAAGAAGAATCTTTTTCACAAATTTATCATACACAAGCATACTAATCACTGATTAAAGATAAGAGATAGGCAAAGCATTGATCTTATTACTTAAAAAGGTAGTTCTTACAATATTTTTATAGGGTTTAACCATATTAAACAAACACACTTTTTTAAGAGTCTCAATGGGTATCCTTATCCCAAAAAAAAAATGTTAAATTCTAAGATCTGGGAACCCCTTCAATGGGAATGAGACCAGGATATATAAGAGAAGAGAGAGAGAATGAAAGGATGTGGGAGCACACCATAAAAAAACACTTTTTCATGGTCATTAATTAAATTTGAGCCACCACCTATTGCTCCTTAGTCAATGAAAGCATTGTCACCTTTTTGATCAATCAAAACACTGCCCATGGCTTGTTGAGTGAGAAAATCCCTAAAGGCTCTAAGGATGAATTGACTGATCCTAGTTATATCTCCCAACACTAGACCTTTTCATTTATCATTCATGTCATCTCTTTCTTGATGACAAAACCTCATGCTCATAAATCTAGATCTGACCAGATCTTGGATTTGTGATTTTTAGGTGGCTACTTGTCAAGACTATGGCCATGCTAAAAGATGAAGACCCTTTACATTAATCACATCTCTAATTTATCTTCATTTTTGTGTCATAGGTCCATCTATAGGTGGAAAACCAATCTAAGATTATTGGTTTTCCTATAATTATCCATATCAATACAGAACTATAGACTACATAACCTTTTTCTTGATCTAAATAGGTCCAAATAGACCCACTTTATCTCTACAAGAACCAAGAGTTCATTATATATGTAGGTCCTCCTTTGAGAATAGTGAACACAATCATAGACAAACCCTAAAATATATAAAAATATAAATCAGAGGTCCATACTTAGCCTTAATGGTTGTCTATTTATGTTCTTTATGTCTGACTGCATCACATTGGCTACTCCATGGCATTTGAACAAGCTTCAATGGCATCGAGATGACCTTACAAAACTTTATTTACCTTGGAAAAAAATGGATTCTCAACCTCCATTAAAAACCCTAGGATCACCTTCATTCTAATTGGCCATCAAAATCTGACTCGACCCATTAACATATTGACTCATCTTGCTTCATTGATTTTTATTTGTATGAATGCTCATGAGTCATTGATCTTCTACCAATTGAATGCGCTATTAAAAATTGTCATGCATGAATTTTATTTTCATATTTGTTGACCCCTTTAACTATGATCACTATTAGATCTAAATGTATGATTGAACGTGAACCATTAGATCAACTAGGACCCATTATTTGAACCCTAATAGTTAGTTTACAAAGCTTAAAATTGATGTCTTGTAGACTATATTTGACATCCCAAAGAGCATATTTGACATCTCGTAGATCATAAATTTTAAGCCTTGATGGATTTTTACTTGATATTTATTTTAACATTAGCATGAACATCTTATATTGTGGGTCCAAATTTGAAGGCCTATAACTTGAAGCACAAAAGTCATGGAGGTACCAAATTTTTAAGAGTTATAATTGAGACCAAAAGGAATGAACCCATTTTATTCACTAGTCCCAAAGCCTTCTAAGTGTGTCTAAAAAATGATCAAGTTTATTGGTCTATTCATTCCTAAATGGCATCTTGATAATGGTCTAGTTCATTTGGCTAAGTATGGGAAACTTAGCAAAATTTGACTGAGGAGTGAACTTTGAACATGCATAATTTCTACCACACTTTATTGGATGATCTAAAACTTAGCACATAGGAACTAGGGACCAAGTTAAAAAAAACCCATATGATCAGTTTTTATTAATAATACCACACATGTGATATATGGCCTCATTAATATGCTCACTTGGCTCTATTTGAACTCCTTTACAAAGGATAAGTATGGAAACTTAGAAAATTTTGTATGAGAGCCTAACTTTAAGTCTTCATATCTTCTAATGCACTTTGATAGATGACTAGAAACTTGGTGCATATATTTTTGGGACTAATTTGAATGAACCTATGTGACCATTTTATCTTGAAACTGCCACACATGTGAGATATAGCACCAACAAACTACCTACTCAGAATTTTTGCTACTAGACCCAAAATGTTTAGATGAACACAATGAAGAACTAGATGAATTATATACACTTATAAGTCATTTCAAGCACTATTTTCATCCTATAGGGTATCTATAACTCTACTCCTTTCCTTATGCTCATCTATTAATAACCTAGTCTATTTGGGCACCGGCTTGGTATGTGGGCCAAATATGCCCAATATCTTTGGTGACTCTTAGGGAAGCATGCTTGCTATATTTTGAGAACCCAGACCATTTGCCTTATCTAGTCCATTGGGAATGGATTCATTATCCTATGCAACTGAGTTGAACCTCACTTAAAGCAACAAGGACTAAAATAAACAAAACCAAAACAAAATGCCCAAGGCACTTTGTAAAAGGAAACAATAGAACAGAAAAGAGATATACACAAGGCACTTAGAGGAAAGCATAAAAGATACTATAACATGTATAATATGTTATAATGGATGCAATGTTATTCAATAACAAAGATTTAAATAAATTCCATTAACTGGAATAGGTAATACCTCTCCATCTAGTTGGACAAGCTAAAAAGCATTGTGATCCTTGCATCTATGGATGAAATAAGGACCACTCCAAAAACTGTCAAACTTGGTATGGTTACTTGGTTTAGCCTTATTTGAGTCCCATTTGAGCACTAGGTCCCCTTCTTTGAAGCTCCTTGTTGTATCTTTTTGTATTAAAGGCCCTTTGACCTGATCTTGATGTGAATCTAGTGTTTTCATAGTAAGGTCCTTGGTTTATTTTATCTCCATGAGCTCTATCATCCTCACATTTATGGGCTCATCCTCCATCAACTCAAGATAATGAGATAACTCTAATGTAAGCAACTAAAGGGAGATAGATAATTTGGCTTCCCTTCCATACACAATAACATATAGATAATTTCTAATGGTAGTTTTAAGATTCACCTTATCAGCCCATAAGGCTATCTTTAGCTTGGTGTGCCATGTTCTCTGATTCTCTTCTGTGCTCCTCTTAATAATCCTCAACAAATTCTTGTTTGTAGACTCTATCAATCCATTTCATTAAGGATATTAGTTGGAAGAGGTGTTGAGGTAGATGCCCAATTTTAAATCCCAATCACTTATATTCATACCAATAAATACCAATCCATTAACATAAATTATGGTGGTTAGGACACAAAACTTGGTTTCAAGTCTGCCATAGAAATCCAAGACTACACCTTCACTAGCCTCCTTCAAAGCAATGGCTTTTATTAATGAATTAAAATAGTCAGTTAGTGAGCACACAATTATTCCCTACACTTGATGGTTGATTTATCATCCCTATGAAGCCTAACCCCCATTGCATGAAGGATTGTTCCACCTGAATATGATTGAGTGGAAGGGTTGCTAATTTTTTATTTCCTAGACAGAGGGCACAATTTTGGCATTTTCTAATCCATGCATGAGCATCCTTGAATATATTGGGCCAGTAATAACCAACCCTCATTACCTTTTTTGTAATTTTTCTAAGTGTAAAATGACCTCCTACAGGTCCATCATGGAACTACTCCAAGAGTTTGGTCACCTAGTCATCATTTATACATATAAAGAGTACCCCATTAAGTTACTTTATAAAAATAACACCAAAAACTAATTCTTAAGGTATAATTTTAATCCTAAAATACCTTCTTTTGTCTTTTTCCAAACCTTGGGGGCATTCTCCTCTTGTCAATAAGTGAACCATATCTTGAAGATAGCTCTTTTAAAGTGGAGGCATACTTACTTGTGAGCTATCTTGGGTCACCAAATCATCTTCCTTATCTTCTTAGAGGTCATTCACCATGCATTAACACAAGCTATTTCCCCTAACTATCTTAGTAACTAATCCGGGCAGCAATTTAGGTGACAATTTGGGTGACAGTTCCACCCCAATTGATGACGGAACTTTTGGGAGCTATAACTTTTGCACCATAGCTCCAATTGACTCGCTGTTTCATCCGTTGGAAAGATAAGAATGAAGAGAAAAGCATGAGATTTAATGGATATTTTATTAATGAATTTTTACCCCCAAATACCCAATGGAAGTGCCCCAAATTTAAATTTTAGTAGTGCAGTTTAAAAATAGTAAGTTTCTAAAAATAGTAATTCCTCGAATTATGGATTGTTTTAAAGCATGGAAATCGAACCACTTAATCTCCCTCAAGATTGGTGACCTTAAAAATCCTCCCCTTGATTTCAAAATAGGTATAAATGAATATGTAACCTAAAATGTAAAATCAAACATCTCTTCACAAAGATAAGTATATAGTTGTATTGCGATCTTGAGTAGTAATACATCTCTTCTTAGAGAATTCATTGTTACTATGTTATTTCTGTGTTATTGAAATATTTATCAACTATAAATTCTAAGTTTTGGATCATTAACCTTGATATATATGTCATATTTCATGACCTTTGTGATCTAACCTACTCTCTTCTCATTCAAATCCTTGTTAAGGAGGAAATCCCTAACTCTAGGATGAGACACCATATGATGGATCTTGATATTAGAGAGTATGGGCCTGAACTTATTGAGGCTTCTCAAGTTTCAAGATCTTTCTTCTTGATGAAATTTTATCTCACCTCATATCCTTTCAAGCCTTGACTAAAAAAGACAATTAAATTCTCCATTGCTTCACCATTCTTCTACATCAACATAGTTGATATGTTGTAAATGTTATCAAAGGTGTACAAGATGAAGTCTTTAGAGAAATCAATATTCAAGAGTGAGGGTACTTAGGAAATGGAATTTTTGATGGATTTAAAAGATACCTTGCCTTCATTTGACCAAGAAAACACTTAGCTCTTCTTTATCATGGTGGTGATAGTCCTGACCAGGTTTACAAACCTACGTATGAACCTTCTCACAAAGTTGATCTTTCCAAGGAATCTCTTGATCCCCTTCCTATGCTTTAGAAATGAAAAGACTAATATAACACTTACTCTATTAGGATTAATGGATAATCCCTATTTTGAAACAATATGACCCAATAGTTTGACTTTAAGCAAAGAGGACACACATTTTTTTAGATTTAAAGAGATCCCATACTCTCTGCATCTATATAATATCAGCCTCAGATGGTCCATGTGCGCACTAGAATTCTTGGAGAAGACTGTGATGTCATATAAGTAGACCAACACCATTTGATTTAGTAATATTTGGAAGGCCATGTCCATTACTCTTTGAAAGGTTGCCTCAACTTTGGACAATCCAAAATTCATATTTTTATAAGAAAATATCTTCCACTTGGTGGTGAATGCAATCTTTTATTGCTCCTCTTCTCTCACTATCACTTGGTTATAACCTAAATATCCATCTAAGAGAGAGAAGAATTTTAAACTAGAAACTACCTACAAGGGTTGCTCCATAGATGGTAGAGGGTAATGATCCTTCAATGAGACACTATTAAGATCCCTAAAGTCTACACATAGTTTGATCTCCCAAATATTCTTTTTGACAGGTACTAGATTAGCTACCCATGAGGAGTGCTTGATTGGGAAGATGATCATAGATTCAATAAGCTTGGTTAATTCCTTTCTCATGAGCTCTTCAATCTTGGGATTTATAGGTTTTTACTTCTTCCTAACAAGCTTGGCATTAGCCTCTAGCTCTGTAGTGTGTTGGGATAATTTGGGATCAAAGCCCCTTAGGTCACTATATTTCCAAAAAAATATGTTTATGTATTCCTTACAAATCTCTTTGAAAAAATTAATTTTAGCTTTAGTGATTACCTTCCCAAACTTGAGGAGCCTATATTCAAAGATAAGAAAACTCTCATAGTTCTCTTCAATAGTTGACGTCACTGATTTGTCCTTCTTGATATGGTCCCCCTCATGAAAGAGGCCTTCTAGGGTGACTAACCCTTTAAGAATATTATTAAACCTTAATTAAACAATATACTCCCTATACTAAATATGTAATTTTTTTTGGTTGAGGGAGGAGAACTCTACTTCTTAATATAAGAAACATGCAATATGTTTGTCATTTTCAAAGACCTACAAATGAGATTTGTTATCTGGCACTAATGTTCTTATTACCAATTTGACATGTGGTTAAACCTTGGTCATTTTTAAGTTTTTAGGGATGTAAAAATGAGCCCCCATAGTTGCTAGCATGTCAGCATGTTGATGTTATCCCCTTGGGATTGAATGAATGTTGAAGGCCTTAAGATCCTCAATTACGTCCCACACTCTATGTTTTTAGTTCTTCAATAAGGGGTTATTAGTGGCACTTTTACATATAACTTGGTATGTAACTAATTCACTATCCCCATAGACTTGAAACTAATTGATCCTTCTCTTATTATCCCTTTAAAGGCCATGGATGAGACCCTCATATTCTACTGCATTTGAGGGAACAATTAAATTAGAACATATATGAAGAGAAGTACTTATCATTTGAAGGGGATGTCATCCTGATAACTACACCCACCCCATGCTTTCTCTTTGAACCATCAAAGAACAACTCCATAGACCACTAGGATCTTCTTGAGTTATCTTGAGGGATGACATTGGCTAATTTTCTTTATGCAAATAGTAGACACCCATGTCCTTTTCTATAACACCTTCTAAGGGATCCATCGACTGACTATCATTCTATAGCTCATCCAAGAACATATCTGGTAACTTTTCTAGATGAGTACTCAGCTCCTACCCCATTACAAATTCATCCTCATTAATGATGATGTAATTTATGCTGACATTATCTAGTCCATAGGGCTCTATAAGAAATTATGTAATGGGCTCAACTTTGACTGACACTTTGGCCCCATATAGGACTAATTTCTTGCAAGATATCCCCATATCTTTCTTGTGTACTCTATAGATAAGCCTAGTGAAAAGAAAGGAGGCACATCTAATATCAATACATCTTGAGCCACAAAGATACTTGGACAAGCATAGAGGGTCATATTGAGGTCCCTAATTATTCCAAATGGCTTGGGAGAAGAACCATTAAGTTGGAGCACTCCTTTAGACTATGGCTCATATTTTAGACCAAGATGATCAGCTATGGACTTTATCATCACTAAGGTACTAGCCCCATTATCCACAAATAACTATGGACCAGAGAGTTACCAATGTTCACTGAGATGTAGAAGGGAGGAGGCTTGACTGATTTACCTAATTGCCCTTGATTTGGCCCTTTGGCTACATTGGTGAAAAATTCATTCACCTTGCTTGGTGGCTTGTCTGTAACATTGATATTTGACAATCCTTCTTGAAGGATGTCTACCTATCTAGGCATGGAGAGCATATCCCACATGGGCACACTCATATTTGACTTTTTCATTTATTCATCAATGTTGATGGGTGAACCACCAACCTTTGCTTGTGCTTTGGGGGCCACCACTATTGCTTATTGAACTTGTGAGTCTTAAGGTACAAAATGATTCCTTTGGCTCTAATTTTTGGGAGGTACTAGAACCTTTAGAGTGACATTAGGTTCATTTGGCTTTTTTAATAAAGGAGTAATAGTAGGAATCTCTTTGATTGCTTCCTAGTTACCATCCATGTTCCTTATTTTAAATCATGTGTTTATTGCCACAGGAATATAGGCCTAACTAGAGCTAGCTTGTTAATTGGTTACATAAAACTCTTCTTGCTCATAATTTATCATTATAGAATCTAGTTGATTTGGTCCCTGATTAGACCCTTGACCTTATAGAGGCTCCTCTAACTTGGTCATCATAGGTACCTATACATTTTAGGCCATGAGAGCTTGGTTGTATCCAAAATTAGTAGCTTACTACCATTGATCATTGAAGGTTTGGTTAAGATCAATATTTGGGATAATAAGTTGACCAAAGGACTAATTCTAAGGCATGGTACCCTCTACTTCTTGAGCCACATTGTTTTGAACTGGTACCAAGGAGTTAGAAGTATTGGTAACATTAGGATTTTGGTTATTTTACCTATTATATCTATGTTACCCTTGTCCTTAGTTTTGACCTTGGCCCTAGATTCGGTAGTTATACTTATATGGTGGCATATTTGCTTGAAAGGCTTGTTATTGAGGTTGATATTAACTTTGATAATGCCTATCGAAATCTTACTACATTTTGACATTTACTAGCTCATTCCCCAAGGACTAAAACATGCTTTTGAGCTCTTGAAAGTTCTTTTGCTCTAGTGAATCACTAGATCCACTAGTGTAAGCTTTATCTTTTTTTGGTGAAAGGATTGAAATAATTATTGGTCTAGGAGGAATGGAATCTAATGGAGGGATAATAATAGGAGGTTGTCATATTTCAAGAAATAAGGGCATTGGGGATTTGGATGTAAGTTTTTCAACTTGAACTAGACAATTTTATGCTTTGATGGCCACCTAATATGCATCTAGAATTATATTTCCTCCCATAGATTAGATCATCACTATCATGTCACTATTTAAGGCCTTTAAACAATATAGGAAGGAAAAGTTAGGGGTTGGTCTAACTAAGATTGGGATTCTATCCCAATTTTTTTAAAACCTTTTGTTGAAGTCTTTAATGATTTCATGAGGAGCTATCTAAATGGTAGTTAGTTGCTCCACAAGTGACAAATGATCACTTGTGTCCTCAAATATTTTACACAAGGCTTCCCCTAATTGGTCCTATATTTGAATAAAATTGGTAGTAAGGCCTCTATACCAATCTAGGGCCTTTCCTTTAAAATAAATCATTAATAACCTAATGACTATATTTTCCTTAATGACATTATGGATATCACAAAAATTAGATATATCAATGAGGTGATTATAAGGTGTCATAGCTTGGTCACGAACATAGTAAGGATCACTTTTAAGGGTTATAGCTAGGATAGGATCATATTAGACAAGGTTCAAAGGACTTTGACCATTAAAAGCCACAAAATATCTAGGGGATAACATGGCTATACAAGGGGTTAATAAAGGTCTTCTTGCAGGGGTAGGCCTTGGAAATGACTTAGGAGAAAAATTTACTTGATATGGATGTGCATTGGTAAATCTTAATCTTTCTGTTGAATTTAAAGGTAGTTCAACAAATTCAAAAGGAATAACTCTTGAATATAACCTCATTGTCACCTTTAGCATGAGTTGAAGCTATTGCTCTATACTAGAGTGTTGATTCTTCTTTTTGGAGTCACTAGATGCTATTGTTTATGAGTTTAACTCCTGTAAATTTGATCAAACCAATATCAAGAACCAAGAGTTCATTATATATGTATGTCTTCCTTTGAGAAGGGTGAACACATTTGTAGATGAACATTGAAAACTATAAAAATATGAACTAGAGGTTCATACTTAGCCTTAATGGTGGTCTTTTTACGTTCTTTATGTCTAGTTGCATCACATTGACTACTCCATGACATTTGAATGAGCTTCAATGGTGTGAAGATGACCCTACAAAACCTTTTTTTCCTTGGCAAAAAATGAATTCTCAACCTCCATCAAAAAACTTGGGCTTGCCTTTGTTCTAATTAGTCATCGAATTTTGACTCGACCCATTGGCATATTGACTCATCTCACTCCATCAATTTTGATCTATATGAATTTTCATGAGTCATTGATCCTCTACCGATTGAATACATTATTAAAAATTGTTATGCATACATTTTATTTTGATATTAACTAACCCCTTTGACCTCCTCTTTCCATTAGATCTGAATTTATGATTGAATTCAAACCATTAGATCAACTAGGACCCATTGTTTGAACCCTAATAGCTAGTTTATGGAGCTTAAAATTAATTTCTCATGGACCATAAGTGATATCCCATAGAATGTATTTGACATCCCATAGACATTTAATTTTAATCCTTGATATATTTTTTCGTGAGCTTTATTTTGACATTAGTATGAGTATCTTATGTTGCTAGTCCAACTTTCAAGGCCTATAACTTGAAGTGAAAAAGTCATAGAGGTACCAAATTTTAAGGAGATGTTCTTGAGGACAAAAGGAACAAACCCAATTGATCTAATAATTTTAGGAAACTTATAAGTGTGTATAAAAAATATTCAATTTTACTAGTCCATTCATTCCCAGATGACATCCTAATGATGATCTAGTTGATTTGGCTAAGTATGGGAAACTTAACAAAATCTGATTGAGGAACCAAATTTGAGCTTGCATAAATTATATCATGCTAGAGTGGATGATCTAAAAATTAGCACATAACAACTAGGGACCAATTTAAATAAACCCATATGATCCCCTTTCTTGATATTACCACATGTGTGAGATATGGCCTCATCGATATGCTTACTTGGCTCTATTTGAACTCCTTTGTAAAATGGCTAAGTATGGAAACATAGCAAATTTTGTATGAGAGGCCAACTTTGAGTCTTCATATTTTTTAATGCACTTTGTTAGATGACCAAAAACTTGGTGCATATGTTTTTAAGACTAATGTGAATGAACCCATATTACCATTTTCTCTTGAAACTACCACATATGTGCGATATATCACTAGCAAACTGCCTACTCAAAATTTCTACCACTAGACCTAAAATGTCTAAATGAACACAATTAATAAATAGATGAATGATATGTACTTATAAGTCATTTCAATAACTCTTGACATCTCATGGGGTCTCTACAACTCTAGTCCTATCCTTCTACTCATCTATTAACAACTTGGTCTATATGGGCACTAGCTTGGTATGTGGGCCAAAAATGGCCAACACCTCTCATTACTTGTTATTTTGGGTTATTCTAATCCCATTACTAGTCATGATCTTGATTATGAACCAATGAGTATGAAAACATTTTTAATGAATATTTTAAATGCAATTCTAAGTCACCATCATTAACATCAATAACATCTTTTCTAGGCCAGTATCTCAAGGCATGTTGACATATGGTTTCACCTATTTGATAGTTCCTTGAGACCATATTCTAATTTATAATTCTCTTATTATTTTTTAATAATGTGTTGTTTTGTTCCTTTTTTTTTTTGGTATTCCCCTAGGCTTCAAATTTTGTTTTTGATTCATAGGAGCACCACGATAGCTAGTTTAGCTATTGTTTGAGCCTCTACCTAAGGATTAGGGTCCTTTGTTAAATAGCTCATTGTACATTTGAACATATCATGTTGCTTTCCTTATTCCAAAAAAAAACAAAAAAACATTAGAAAACATCAGATAAAATATCAAAAGACATTCTTAGTTAGAGAAGGTAAGTTTAAAATCTCCATGAGAGTTATAAATCTATTTCATCTTTTGGGTGGGTTCCCCTTTACTTTATTCATAAATTTTATTCCCTCAGTAAACTCCCCTTTCTAAGATAACTATATCAATTTGAGGTCCACATGGACTATATAGGTAATGCTTGGATGTATGGGGCATCTTGGATCATCTCGACCACTCTTATTTTCATATTATTGTACCCTTTACCTTTACACTTTCATCATTTTATGAGTAATCTAAACCTATATGCTCTCTCCATTTTTTGAGCCCATTCCTTTTTTCCTTTATTAATCATTTCTTCTCTAATTATCATCACATTTACTGTATCTTTATTACCTAAATAAATACATCAACTTGAGGTTCCTTTGGACAACTAGGTAGTTCCCAATTTCTATGAGAACTTGGGGGAATCTCGGCCACCCCTTCCTTATTATTCCATTCCCATTGCTTTGATAGCATATTCAACTCCAAGCGTAGAACATTATTCATTACACATGTACCATTATTTATTTCTTAAATTGAGTCTTTTTGTCTTAATCACATTATGTCATATGTTTTTTGTTTATAGGTTTCTGCACTTGTTTATTTTTAATATCATGTCTAAATACATTTTGAAAACTACTTGAGTCTTGCCTTAACTTTGGCTTGAGTTTTTTCCTTGTGTATTTAAAAAAATTATTGCTTGTTTGTGTTTTTTATATTCTTGTTTACACTCAACTCTTGATAATTCATATCTTGTTATTTATTTGGTTACATTTTGTATTTAATTTTGGTTCTTTATTATTGTTTTCTATTCAAATGTAAATGTTTTCAACTTAGGTTTTGGTATTTATTTCATTATTTAGACTTGTGAATATTCATGTTTAAATTGGTTCATTCATAATTTGAAATCTAATGTTATTGTAAGTTGTTCATACTTATGATAGATAATTTCATTTTCAATATTAAACACCAAGTGTTTTATTCTTACAAATAATGAGGTGCCAAACATGCATCTATGAAATCACCATCCTTCATATCCACTACCTAACCATGATATCATCCTCTAATCATGAGCCAAACATTGGAAACAAACATGACTCTTTTTCCTATTTTAGGACATGCATCTCTTGGCTTACATATTGAGTCATGATATCAATACATTTACCCAACATCTATGGCTACTTCTATATTGATTTAGGACATACATCTCCTAAACTAATCTCTAGTATCTAGTCACACATTAATCAAAAATAGGGATGAATCAAAAATATGTATGCTAATTAAGGACTTGCATCTCCTAACATTATCGTACATTATCATATCCTAACAATAATAATTGTAAATGATAAACATGGAAGATAAAAGAATCATGGCAAATAAATGCACATCCATTTCCATATTCTGATCCAAACTACTTATTGCTACCTTTGTTCTTTATAGGAAGATCTTTTTAGCCTCATTTATCTATTTTTAGGCCATTTTCTTCTAATTATTCCAAGTTTGGCCTCTTTTGATGAATTATGTATTCATTTCTTCTGATTAAAGGTCAACCCATCAGAATAAAAAAAAAACTATTCTCCCCTCAAGGGGGCATCATGGGTCACCCAATGTTGTTTGGGGCATTTTTATAACCCTTTTTTTGTAACTCATGTAGAATTTAATAGAAGGAAGGAACAAATTTTCTTCTAATTATGATCATTTTAAGTGACCATTTTATTCTATAAAAAGCCATTGATTTAATGAAATGCCTTGCCACACCTTCTCAAATAGGTTCAAAATGTATACATCCAATTCCTATCACTATCATGTCAATATTGTAATTCTAAATGACTTTCTATAATAACACATAAATAGGACCAAAATCACCAAAATGTTATAGTTTGGTCACACATGTGATGTACATGTGCCAATTCAATTTACATGTATCCCTAATTGGGGAAATACATTTTATGGAATTGGTATCTTCTCCTAATTTACTATGAGTCAAATTGAAACCAAAAAAAATGATGTTATGGGCCACTAAAATAGTCTAAATCATCCACATGCATCATGCGCATGTGCCATTTCATGTTTGGGGTATCATCCTGTACACAATTGATACTTTCATCTTATTCAATTTCATTCAAATTATGACTAAGCAAATTGATATTTTTGACCATTCTGATTAAACAAGCAACCAATTTCAAAGAATTGCAAAAGAACTAAGTAAAATCATTTAAACAAAGCAAATTAGATTAAAATCTTAAGTGATAAATCTAGGTAAATTCATTAAATATATATTATTGTAAATTCAAACTCAAAATATCTAAGCCATGATGTCACCCATGATATCATCATAGGGGTGTCATCCACAATGCATTAATGGAGATAAATATTATGATTAAGGTTACCCATGCCTTATTAATGCTCTATTACTCCTAATATTGATGACCATATTTATTTTTTGTCCCTCTAAAATTGAATGGATTTGTGAACCTTCATCTTGATATTAAGATGGAGAGCCATAAATCAATTAGCTCATTTTGAAAAAGTTATAAATACATGAGCCATGGGCATAAACTTTAAGCTCCTTTTGGTGTAGAAATGCAAAATATCTCTAGAGAGCTTCACTCATCCTTTCAAAATTTATCACATTAAGAGCCAAATATATTTGTGTAAGGAGAGATGTATGGAGACACTTGTTTTAATACATTTACAAAGACTTAGAACACCAAATCTGGGCATAACATGTTTAATGGATCAATCTTGGAGGAGGGCCACTTGGGGAAGGCATCTTACATGTTTTCTTATCTAACTTTTTTGACTTCATCGATTCACACCCCTCAAATGAGTAGGCCTAACATGCTAGTTCTTTATTCTTTGTAATTTATTTTATGTCTTAAATGCATGAACTAAATTTCTCCATAATCCTATTCTATAATCCCTAGACTAGCACATTGGGGGACCAATTCAGCCATATTAAAACCAAATTTCTTCATCCATTTAGAGGTGTATATGCATGATGGTTTAAAACTAGTTGGTATTATGGTCGTAGTTGTGTCATGTATTTGGTTAATGCATGTTATCAAAGGTGCTATCCTAATAGGGAGATTCTCAAGAGTCTGGTTAATATGTCTAGCTCACTCGATGGCCTATTATATACTATATTTAGCTAATGTCTAAATCAAGGTTGGTTCATGAACTATATTTAGTGATAGCCTAGTTAGATAACTCATCACTATGATGCACCCCTCCCCTTCCCCCTCTAGATATATGGATATGGGATATGGTAATAGGCCAACTCAAATATCTTCACTCTCTACTCTATAGGGGAGGCCGATCCATCCAATTCATATATATTCATAACTTAGCTACACTTGTTATATATATAAGCCATATATCTAATATATTTTATCGAGATCCCACTTCTTTGTATATATAGGGCACCCCCCCCCCCATCATCCTCCTTGTGATCCCAATTATATATCTATTTATGGGACTCCCTTGATTACCTATAAGAATAAATTGACCAAGATATGTCCATCCATGCCCTATTCAGGAAACTGAGGAAGATGCATCATCTTAGGTGCCAATGGGAGTAGACTCTCTCTATGTCCTATGCACTTCATATGGATAGAGATATTCATATAGAATAAGTTAGGTAGGGGCATGACTATATAGATAGTAGGGCCTCAACTAATAAACAAATCCCCCTCCCCCTCTATAGATATGGATATGGATAAGGGAGGCTAATAGTCCCTATCTATGCTCTATATTCTATGGGATGGATAAAAAAACTAAAACATCTATATAGCTAGTCACCCTCTAGTCTAGATAGCCAGATAGTGGTAATTTCCATATATCTAAATATCTCTATAGGGTAGCCATGAATATATACATAAGGGTCCAAATTAGACTTATTTGCATTGTACTTCCATATCTATATAGATCTTATACACATTAGTCAGATAGATATATAGGCTATATTAGGAGTTGCTAACCCAAGGTTAGATGCCATCAAAGGTAGGGCCCTCACCCTGTCAGGCATAGTAATAGTTTATAGTCAATCCCCAAACTCTAAATAGTCCTATTGGTGTGAACCATATATAAATCTAGGGATCCATCATCAAACTTGAATATATATGTGTGTGTTTGTGTGGGTGGGTGTGGGGGGGGAGAGCCCCTAACTATATGGTAGTTGGGATCAAAGTGAGGAGAGAGATATGGATGGGCCATCTAGATGTTATAGGCCACACCATAGTAATCTGAGATAAAATAAAACCTATGTCCAATCTAACCTAAGTACATTGGCATTGTTATTAACATTGATGTTAGGGTTAATCACCACATCACATCATCTATCAATCAATATATAGATAGGGAATCATAATTATAGAGTAGTAGATAGGGAGGATTCACTATATATAATTTTAGGTGAACCTAGATAATAACCATGTCCCTATTTATAGATAGGGATCATTCAAGTGCCTAGAGTATAACCCAAATAAAAAGAAAGGAAGGGAAGTATACTAGTCATATATAGCTCAAACCCATATATAAATAGGTCCAACAACATACTATGTGTAGAATATAATATAATATTTGGGGGTAGGGGAGGAGGGGCCATACCCTATACATTTATAAAGGGCCACATATAGGTGTATGTGGTCGATATCATTAATGCCTCATATATGGATAGGGACCATCATTGATATATAAGGCTCTTATATTGGCCCATATATATTGAATCATATATAGGGCCATCCATCTCATAAAGTAGAGGTAAATTCCCTTGTGATAACCCCTATCAATATATGGGGCATTGATACTTAGATTGGAGCTGGGAGATAGGAGATGGGACATGACTTTGATAGGTGTGCATCATGAGAACTATATACAGTCTAGTCAAGTAGTGAGATATAATATGGTATGGCCCCTCTAAATTCTAGTGGGGCTCTTTTAACTATGATGGATAAAGGGGCCAACCTAACTCATGATCTTAGTCTTGTGATATGGGGTCTGTATCCATAGTATGTCCAACCCATCCCCATAGAATATATAAGGTATAGTCATAATTTTTATCATAAATATAGTAAAATAAGCCTATAGGGATGACATGGTTATCCCTCGATTGACCCTATATATCCATATATCAATAAACATATCCCTATAGATGGGGTTATGACCTCACCCTCCCTAGATTCTATAGGGGTGGTTGAGTGCCCCCACCCCTAACCCATATAAGGATTAAATAGGGGGACTACCCCTGACTAGACTATAGATAGTTTTCAATATACATATAGATAGACATATATATGGTGCATAACATACATGACCTTGACCCCAATCCTCCAACCCTACTCTCTACCCACACCTATCTAGGTATGTACTAGGTGGGTAGGTGGGTATGTTTGATATAAGCTCACCTTTCTAGCCCATATATGTATACGGTACCAGTTAGCATAGATCACATCATAATTATGTTGGCACCATCCCCTTTATATAGAATATGTATTTTGAGACTGATAGCTTGGGTTGGGTTGGATTAATCAGGTCTATTAGTCTCCCATATTTAATATGGATTGGCTGGTACATCGAAGAGGATGGAGTTGATTAAGTAGTAACATATGTCTCTCCACATTCAATGATTAATAGAGGTGCCCCATTTTGTATTAAAATCCATCCCCCTTCAGATTAAATAGGGAGATATAATGAGGCACCCCTCGAGAAGAAGTATCTAATAAGTGGTGGATAGAACCAACCCATAACTATCTCTCTTATATCCCCTAGTGTTAGTGATTTATAATATAACTCAACCATTGACCAACTCTATGAGTATTTATCTCTCTATCCAAATATTGATATGATTATATAGAGTTAGGACTTTATATATATTCTATATAAAGGGTAATCAATGCATATCTAGTCTAGTCTAGTATCTCAACCAACTCTCTCTTCTATCCTTGATGGGGGTAGGGCAAGGAGTATTATCTATATCTAAGAAGGGTAGATAGTTACCCACCAATATATCTCATTGATCATATATGTGCCTTTATCTTCAGTTTACATAGAGGCAACTATTTATATGGTATAGTGATGAGGTTGGGTTGAATAGATTTGAAATCTATAGCTAATCAAGCCCTAAATCCTAAAGCTGTATATATATATATATATATATATATATATATATATATATATATATATATATATATATATATATATATATATATATATATATATATATATATATAAATGTCCCCTATTTCCCTATATCTATATTGGGGTAAATTATGGTTATTTTTAATCACATAAAAAATGGCATTTGAGTGTTAAGAGTGTTACTTGAGACCACCCATCCCTAGCTTAGCCCTAGACCTATCTTAGGGCCTATTTTCAAACTAATAAAGCCTTGTTATGGGCCACAAGTATCCATAAACATCCCTAAAGTAGTCCTATGTCCTCATTTTAACATCATAACATTTAGTGCCTTAGGTTTTTCCACATTGACAATAACACCATAATAGGTCTAATAGTGCCCCATGGTGCTAATGTCCCAATTTTGGTCTTATTATCCTTTTCCCTCCTTTTTCTATAAATGGATATCTTTTCAAATCAAAGACCACATAGGGTCATCCTAAACCCATTTTAAGACCTAAAAAAGTACCATATTTATATATATACATGAATTTTAGTCTTTTAACCACTAGATGGAAATAAAATGTAAATTACACAAACAAACGTAGAATAAATTATGCACAATCAAGGTTATCAATCCTTATTCTTCCCTACTTATACATACAACCATATATAACATTATTAAGCTTATATTACTTTGGTTTATATTATGAATAACATTCAAAGCACTCAATCCAACATTTTTACTAGCTTCACTTGTACTTATACCAGCACTTAGGTGGGAAGAACTACATCGATCTTGACCCCTCTTCAGAGTATTATTATGCAAGCAAATCTCACCATAATGGGGTGTTAAGTATGTACAACTTACCCCAATAATAACACACTTTAATACTTGTGTCAATCAAATTCCCTAAAAATATGGATGATTAGGGTTGCACATAAAATTAGTCAAAATAAGTCATCTACATAAATCTAGAACTCATGCACACATGAACAGGATTGATAGAGGGCACTACTATGAAAATAGGGATACTAGTTCCACATGGTTCTAATATAAAATTAGGGTAATATAAGTTTTTTGACACATATATCCTATTTATGACATTTGGATCAACCTCTACCTTAGTTTACAACCTCTAGATCTCCCATTTCAATCATTTTATAACTAAGTACTTGTTTACATTATTTATTACTATTTTTAGATATATCAATTAAGTAAATTCTATTATGTATTAGTGATTATATCTATTGTATACTTATACCTTGATTTATTATACTTATCCCCCTTAAAAATATAATATTTACATTCACTAAGTCTTAAACCATTAAAACATTTGGTGAACCTGACTTTAAGCACATTATTTCAAAACCTAGTACACCATTAGGGTTTCCCTTCTTATTTCCATAGTATACCAATTTTTTAGTTTGAAATACATAATCATGATTATCATGATGGATTTTATATTCTAATTTTTGTCACAAAGTATTGTGGTTTATCTATCATGCTTATTACCTACCATTTGTATAAAAATGCACATGTATGTCACTCTTCTCATGGATCATGTTAGAGTTTAGATTATTTTACACATTGGTCCTCCATTTTTTGATTCCCCTTCTTATGAGGTTCATTTATACATGGATCAATTTGAATTAACTCCATTTACTAATTGATAATAGATATCCCAAAGGAATCCTTTGGTTTTACCTCCACCTAGACCAGTTGATTATCTTCGCTCACATACTACCTCTACTACTCACCCTTGAAAAATAGAAGATCATGCAATTTGAGTTGTTACTAAACTAAACAAGATGACTCCTTGGCCTATATAGGAATAACATAATCCGGCCATCCCTCCTCATCCCTAACACACTATAATTGGACTTAGATATCAATACAAAGCATTTGATATTGTGGATTAGTTGAGAAACACACTAGATAAGATCTCAATATTGGAATTACTTCCACAACCAACTATTTTTAGAGATATTATTTTTCAAAAAATTAATCATAAATATATGCCTCATGACACATAGACATCTTAATTTTCATATAGCATGAACACTATCAAGGACATTGAATATTTTATGTCATTTTCCAATGAGGATTTGCCATCATAGTCAATAATTGATCAAAATCTAATACTCTTCATTCAAGCACAAATTAATACCACCACTATTAAATGAGTTCTAATTGATAGTGGTTCAATAATTAACATAGGAAACTAATACTTAACATAGGAGACCTCAAATTTTTATATATTATATGGATTGATA
The DNA here is from genome assembly GCA_037957365.1 of Torreya grandis. Taxonomy (NCBI): domain Eukaryota; kingdom Viridiplantae; phylum Streptophyta; class Pinopsida; order Cupressales; family Taxaceae; genus Torreya; species Torreya grandis. The sequence goes on from JARHVA010001142.1 coordinate 3,250,148, forward strand.
TAGCATCCATTTAGAATATATATAAGAATATCAAAGGTTTTGATGACATTCCTAGACAAACATTGGGTTCTATTACATTAGAAATTATGGTTAGACCAAAAACCCTACCTACACAATTTTAGGTGATGCCTAATCATTTGATATACAACATATTACATAGGATACTTTGGATACGTGTTAAGGAGGCCATATCCTCTACCTTCAAAACATGCATCAAGTCTTTACATGATGGATACTTAAACACTTGTCCAGTAGGTAATCAACCATTTAAATATTACACACTCACCAAGCCTACTACCCCAAGTACATCTTCAGATGGGACACCACATGTTCTCATGGAGTCCCCATCTTACAAGATTTTAATTGAGTATATGTATACATATGAGGTTGGGGAGTCTAGCAAGAATATTCCTACACCCCTTTCAGATCTTCTTATAATATAGTTACCTTCACCTATGATGGAGGATCAACCTCCCATAATATAGATATCCCCACCCTAGGTAGATAATGAGATTCTCATAGCACATTTATCCTTACTTTTTAACTCAAGAGAATTATACATCCATAACTTCAATACAAATTATCAGGCCACCATAGAGGATGATCCAACACCTATTAACATTGATGACTAATTATTGAATTAAGTTTCACACCAGTGGGCCCAAGAGAGTACATATATGATTCTAAAACACTTATACCTCTTCTTACAATGACATAACCACCAGTTTATAATGCTATAGCTACATGATCTCCTAATTATTTACAATGGATGGTATATCCCCCCATTCATTTATTACATATGGTTACATTTATGAATATGGACTTAGTTATATAGATTCAGGCAGGGAGTTTATAAGATAGACTACACTAGATTATAAAGATATTACTTGATAGAGGATTGATTTTATTACCATAGTTTGTCATAGATCTATCGATATATTTTCACTATAATAAGGTCTACCCTTTTGTCAATTTCATATACTTACAAGGCATGATATAGATACATGATTAGCATTCAACATAAGTTAAATAATTTTAAGTCTTAGGGCACTATTGGGATCATACATCCTCCACCTCCACATATATGAGAACCATGACCAAGTCATCATCGAAATAGATACTCATATAATGATCCATTAATTATCCAAATTTTTATTACAGATAGATACATCCCCCATATGGCTATATATGAGGATTCTAATCCTAATACTTTTACTTTAGCATTTTTATAGCACAGGCTATCAAGAAAATGAAATAAAGCATGCCATACATTATCAAGATTCCATTAGACCTATCACACTACCAGTTTCATGTGGCCCCAAGGTGGCCAACACATTATTTTTTATCATGATCATGGGCACTCATCTATAGGTTACACTTGGTAGTATATGGTTATAGGTGATGGATGACACAGTTGATTGATTACATAGATGTTTGACATTAATTCATGAGGGACACATGGTTCAAATTTTACATGATGGCATAGATGAGAACCATTAGTTTCATATAGATACTACATAGTCCAATGTGGATTACCTTGGGATTGCATGGGAGGCATCTTACACAATAGATTAAAATGTCATTCAGATGCACGTAATCCAAACTAACACAAAGGATAAGGCTCCACTAATACATATAAAATGGTATGAATATTTTGATGATGATAACTTATTTGAGTTCAAATGAATCTAGTATCTAGTAATAAATAACCTCCCACCAGATCCACCATTTGATTATCCACATCCCATGGATGTGCTTTTTAGTCTATAGAGACATTGCTTTTTGATTTTGAACTATCTCATTTATTTCTAGTATTTACTTGGACATACTTTCATTCTCTCTTGTTCCTTGTACATAGTTCATTCTCATGTTGCTTGTACATTGCTTACATCCAAAAAAATATATAATATGTCAAAAACATAAAAACATTCAAATATTTTACTCAAAAAACACAAAATTATAGATTGTATGCATTCCCATGTTTACACTTATTATATTTTAAAAACACTACATATGGTATCTATCTTAGTATAGTTAGTTTTATCATACATATATGCTTCACTTGTTCTTATCAAGTGCTTACATATTATTACAAGACTCAGGTCCACTACAGTTATCTAGATTTGTTATTATCTTCCTATTGGGGGAATTTATATAGGTATGTGCGTTATTTATTAGACACAATCACCTATTTGGGTATACCCTATACATATTTTTTATTGTCAAGTTATATCTTTCTAAACTCTACACCATAGATTTAGTATTGTTATATCTTGATATTAATCATCCTACACTTGTTGTCACCAAATATTTCACCGTAGAGGAGGGTGTTCAAGCCTCCTCCAAATTTGGGAAATATGGGACTACTTATAGGTATGTGGGTTTACCTATAGAAGAAGTAGACCTCTAGGTTTAAGGACTAGATCCCTGAATATACCTTGAAATGTTTATCACCTACTTAAATAGTTGCTTATGGGAAAAGAGATAGAAGCTTTCATGAAATGTAACAACTCTAAGGATTGATACACTAGAAGGATTTTCACAAGACCATCATGCTTCTATCATAATTAAATAAGACCTATAAAACATATTCCAAGTCCTATGTGGTTCTAACATAAGTGTTTCAACATAGAGGTGATATGCATGAGACAACACAAGGTAAGTAAACCAAAGGGTAGATTGCACACTCTAAGAATAATTGTACACTATAAAAGATCCTAACACACTAACTACACTCTATATGACATTTTATAAAAGGAACTCTTTCATAAACATGAGAAGATAATGAGAATCAAGGATAGGATATTATCACTTAACATCACCATACATCACTTTACACACTTAGACAAATGTTCATGAACTCAAAAATAGACTTTAATTTATTATTCAAAGTCAAAATACAATGTCAATCCATTAGGTTTCTTCCATACATGGTGTGGTATTAGTCTACAAGAGTCAAAAATGGCTACTACTTATAGAATTTGAGAGAGAAATTAGAATAATGAAGTCCAAGAGTCACTAGAACATTTGTCAAGATGATAAATGGAGTTACACATGTAAGAAAATGAAGTGTGAGATAGACCATGTAAGGTTTACTTGGACAAATGTCCTTCAAATCATGAAACTCTTCAAATGTGAATTAGGACTCTTCATTTTCATGCTTAGAAATTATCTTCATCATTTGGCCCTCCTTAAACATCCCAAAAAAAACTAGGGATACATGAGATGATTGCACTAAGAGGTAGGGTAATAAAAAATCTCCAACCTGCATTGAAGGTGTCCCTAATCATCATGATTCTTATTGACATGATTTATCACTACCTGTAGTCCAAATAACTCCTCTTTCACTCACCCTCCACACTTGGCACCACATTTATCTTTAGTTTTCTAATCCAATCCATAAAGAGGAGTGTATGACACTTTTTAAGATCTTTAATACCATTCCATCTATTAGGTAGACCTTAGAAGGTCTCCTACATAGAGTTTTCACCTTCTCACTTACTTGTTCACTATGCCAGTTTGGATTAGCAAAGGTTAAGGCATTGGTAATATTTTTTGATACATGAAATGGACATGATGGGTTATCTTAGGTCTCAACCTATCTCCCAAAGTTACTTGTATCTTTTGGAACTATTCCATACCTACACACCATACAAAACTATCAAGAAAAACTGATTTCTACCATGTTCATACAAGTAGGGTAGAACTAAATTTGATGGGAAGGAGACCTAGAGAGTCCTCTAAAATATTCAAGAATTTCCCAATCCATTATATCCCTCCTAAATGACTCTCTCACTTCATCTTCTTAATCAGGTCACTAACAAGGCTTTTAGAGGGTTTAGCGACATTTTAACCCTTAGCATTTGTTCATAAAGGTATGACATTATAAAATTGAAAAATAACATAAATTCTTTATTCAAGACCTCCTTGAACATTACCCAACTACTTATATTCCCATTCTAAGCATCCATAATGTTGTGAGCTTCCCAAATTAGCCTCTCAAGCTTTGTTCTCCATTCTACATACCTTGCGATGATCTTAAGCCAAAAAATGGCTTACCTATGGTCTCCTTTAAATTTAAACAGATTTAACAAACCTGATTTCTCCCTAAAAACATGTTATAACTAATTAACTATAATGTTCATCTAGTGTCCAAAGTGATAATAGACCCCCTTGAGGGCTTTAGGTTTAGACTAGACCTAATAGTTCTTCCTACCTACTTATGAATTTAGAACACCCTCTTGCATTTGTAACATATATGAGGGTTTCCATATGTTCATTAATGTATAGCACATCTATTATCATCTCCTTTAGATGACTCAATTGATCCTCAATTGACCCATCTATCTTTTCATGTTGAACCAGTAGGGTTTGACATTCTGTGAGTGTCTTCTATCTGAGATAGGATAGAGGGCATCTCCCTTGTTTTCCCAAGAAAAATGAGGGTATGAGTGGCTTATCCAATTCATGGTGATTTTATTAACCTATTTTCATGACTTTATCACATGAATAGTTCCTTGAAATCTTATAAAACCTAAGGTAGACTTCTAGCATGATGACTATGTGCAAGATTCTAGGCATCATCTATAGGTTATTATGTAGGGATTCACCCATGCTCTATCTTCATGTATTAAAAATTCAATATGGTGTACAATAATTTCTATATTATCTCAACACTCTTTTTTATTTACCAACTTCTTCATTACATACCTTGCATTTGACTTGATACAGGTGATGATTATGTTTTTGTGTTTCTCCTTATGAAAGAGGTGCCTATAGGTACATCCTTATATGGTTGGACCTTGAATACAATAATTAAAGACATTATTAGATTTCTAAAGGTAATTTTACATCCATTTGTATCTATTCACATCATTATCATGCTATGCCAATCTCTAAATCACTATGTTTCTACTCCCTATCATGCTACATTTGATTGTAGTTGTCTAATTTGGACAAATCAGGGGTCATGTAGATGTCTTTTAACCTTGATACTTGTGAAAAAAGGTTTAAAGTATCCTTAGAGGTCTTATATCAATTTACCATGGAAATTTTTCCTATATGTAGGTTACCATATTCCAAATTTTACCTTATGAGTTTGTGAGTCACCTACAGTCAGGTTATATGTGGTTTTTTTAAGCAATGACACACCTATAGGTGTTGATGGGTGTTAATACCCTAAAATTTATATCTCCTCCAAGTAATTTGAGTCATTAGTGTTCCCATTACTCTAATTAAGTCACTTAACATGGGGATATACTCTTAAATTTTTATCTTAGGGTGATGAGGACACTTAAAGTTCAAATCCTATAGGAAAACACTGAAGAAATTCATTAAATAAATGTGTAACTTTGAAGCCTCCATTACATCACTTATGTGGATAAACACCCATTATATTTGTTTAATATATTACACTAACATGGGGGTTACATGATGAATTTATTTAAACTCAACTATACCCCAAGGTACCTCATCTTATAGCATCATCAAAAGTACTTAAGGCTCCATTCTGGAGATTTTTAGCGAACTTGTCCCTAAAACTCATTTCTCTTCTCTTGAAGTGATTTCTCACTGTCTACCAGTATATGACCTTAAATATGGATCTCAAGTTATTTCCAACTTCATCAAACCTGATGAATGTCTCCTCACATGCTTGTACATTTTTATGGCCACCTTTAGATCTCAGTGTAAGCCACTTGTAGGTGTGCATATAGTGATATAGGTAGTGATTATGTGTGTAGGTAGTGTGCATATGATATGAATTAATAACTAGTTTTATACTATTTTAAAGTGTTAAAATGAGATTTTAAAACATTCTAAGGCTTGACAAAAGTTTCCACACCCATTTCAACATGAGATTCTCTTGAGAGTGTTGATATAGTTGCATGCAAGGTAGTGAATGTAGATATGGATTATATGTATAGGATGTGACCTTATAGTTCATATTAAACTTTATCACCTTCTTAAAAAAAATAATTTAAACCATAAGGAACTTGAAACTAGGTAATTTATTTTTTCCAATTTGATTGACTCTCTCTATGACACTTGTAAGTGCTCATTCATGGTGTATGACTGTATCAAGGATTGAATTGGATATCATAGTCCATAATTTATCATTTTAAAGGAATTTTCTTGATTTTTCATGATTATAATAGGTTTTATAAACTCCTTTAACTCTTTATTACACTTCCACGACCATGCTCAGAGCTCAAAACACCTCATTTGGCTAATTGTGCATAGCAGTCATGCAAGAAATTATGACTATGTTGATAACCCTTGGATTGTTAACTATATTGTATCTTTGATAATAAAAATTACAAAGAGGTATATTTTCATGACATATTATATGAATGTAATATCATATCACATTTATTTGAAGCTACTGTAGAGAAATAAACCTTCTAGAATTAGTGAACATGTCTACAACTTCACTATCATACTCCACATGCAACCTAAGAGGTTTGAAATCGTAAAAACACTTAACCAAATATATAAAACATATGATAAGTAATTTAAAATAATCTATAATAAATTTTATCATATGTATTATACATACATACTCAGACAGAGGCAAAACCTATAGGGTGTGGGGATTAGCAACCAAAACAAGACAATCCACTTCTTAAGAATGGTTTATAAAGTATAGGAAAACATTATTATAAATAAAAACATTAAAATTAATCATACCAAGTTTAATATCCACCACCAAGATCATTTTACTTAGAATTCCTCCTATTGGTCATTCCATCAAAAGACATGTTGATTAGTTTTGTATGCATAGTGGAGTGATGGAGAAGAGAAGTATTTTTGGCTAATTTTTGGCACTTCCACAGTAAATAAATCATTGAAATGGAGTAAACTAATCTTTAGGGTCACTACATTAGATTATCCCATATGCCACTATTCCCCATAGGCTATACAACCTTTAAAAATCCTTCTTTATAACTTATTTTCTTGATTTTTAGTTAACAACTACAAGATTTCAGTTATAAACTAACATATTGGATAGGTAATAACATGAGTGACATTTATAATGAGTTAAAAACACTTTTACATCTTTTAAAACTATACCACTTTCATTTATGACCCATATGTGACCCCTAAGTGACATAAAATGACACAAGGACTAAATTAAACTATGACCATGGCTAGAAACATATTAAACCACATTAAATTTACTATGAAACACCCTATGACATGATAATATACCCCTATTCCAAGTTTTTAACTATATGGGATTGACTTATTTTGACTTGTGGTCAAAATAGTCAAAATTCTTGGTAATTCCCAAGGGTAGTATGCTTTCTCTACCAAGATCAGTTGCCTCATCCTATCCATTAGACCATAGATTCACCTATACATAGGCTTGACATATAATTTTCCTTCAAAACAATAATAAAAAATAAAGTAAATACACACAAAACAAGACACACCAAAGGAAAATAAACATGTGTTTTCAAGAACACTTATGGAACACAACACAACTAAAAGGACACACACACCTAATCTACTATCTACAAAACCTCATTCTTGAGGTGAAAGTCATCTTATCAAATTTAAATAGGGTTAAATATGGTTTTTGTTACATCTTTTTAACTCCATGAAGAAAATATATCATGACAATCATGCTCATCATCAACCACTTGCATATGAAGATGGTCAAGAAGCCTACCACTTCTATGTATTCTTAGGTCTACAAGTGGACTATTTGGAGCCTTCATGAATGTGATTTTATACCTTCTAAGATCCTTTATTGTATTTTCAAGTTGATTTATCTTTGTCACATATGATCTACACTTAAACTATAGAATAGGAGTGATGGTATATGCCTCATCTTTGTGCTCTTCTACGTCATCATGTGCTTGATACATGGAGTCATCAAGCTCTTCTTATTTGTTTTTTAATACCTCTAAATTTTTCTCAACGTTAGATGGAGTTCTTGACTATCCTTGAATCACAACAAAAATTTCCTTGCACTCATGAAACTCCTCTTTGACTGTAGATCCTTGGATAATATATTGGCATACACTTTCATGCTTTATGGATCACTAAAAAATATGATTATTAGACTCATTAACAAACACAATAGATATATCCTTCTTAGGAGGAGAAAAAATTTATTTAAATAGTCAAACTCTTGATATATGGCATTGAAATTTTACCATAAGTCATCCTCTTCTTCCTTATAATTATCATAACTAAGGGCAGCTTCATCAATGATAGGCAAAAAGACATCATTTTTTCCACTATGGTGATCAATTAGGTTCTTCAACAAATCATCATCATACTAATGAATCATGTAGTTGCCTTCAACAACTTGTGAGAATCAATGTTTGACACTTACCTCATCTCCCTCAAATGGATCTTCATGCATGATATAAGTGCTAAGGTCAATTTTCTCAAAGTATGCATAAGGATCATGTTCATAGGCATCTGAACCATATTCATTTATAAAAAATTAAGATATTCCTTCAAGTTTGGAACCACCATCACCCACATTAAACTCCTTCTCATTGATCACACAATTCAAGTTAGAGATTTATTCAACATAGGGCTCAATGTGAAACCTTGAAAGAGGTTGAGTTCTTATGGTCACCTTAGTTACATACCTTATCCTAAAGGCCAATAAGGATAGTTTATCTGAGAGGTAACCACCTATCCTTGCGATAAATTCTCTTGAAAGATAGATTTCAAAATGAGTAAGAAGGTCAACAACAACTATGTCTTGGAGGATAAGGAAGCTAGTATAATCATCTAAGAAAACCTTAAAAATTTTGATCAACCCTATTGTCTTAGCAGGTGTACCATCTAACTTAATCACTCCTTTGTTATGGGTTTCAATTTTAATCCAAATTTATCAGATATAACTTTGGGTATGACTGATGTAAAGGCTCCACTATCAACTTTGCAATTGTGTACTAGTCTGTCACCCACTATGAGAGTGAGGTAGAAGGGTAGAGGTTTCTAAGCATTGGTATATGGTTCAATAATAGTGTTAGGTTAATTTTTAAGAGTAACATGACCATGAATTTTAATTTAATATGAAGGACTATTAGGAATAGTGGAAAACTATTTTTCCAAGAGCACTTTTTAGCCAAGAATATGGGGTCATCCAATAAAGAGATATATGCTTTGGCATTCTTCAATGAGTCCACTGTGTTTAGGGAAGAAGTAATCACCTCTTATTTAGTCCTTGGAGGAAAATATTTTTTTTAAACTTGAGGAATATAATCACCTTGAGTAAACCTTACCACATTCTAAATTTTAGAAGGTGTAGGAGTGTTTGGGACTGTCATGCTTGCAACCATGCTTTGTTTCCTTGTATAAGGACTAGATGAGATTTTAGGCACATTACCATCACCTTTTAAATCATTACTCTTTTATTTAGTGTTTTATACAATATAATTTCCTTGATTTATCACAAAATTATCTTCTACTAAGAATTTGTTTAAACTTTCTCTTGAAGCTACCAATCCTCATTTACTTGCATCATGATCTCATCTTTAGCTGATAGGAGAGAAGTGAATCCTCCTTGATAAACTATATCTTGATTTTATTCTCATTAGTATAAATGAATTGGATTTATTTCCAACATTCCCATAGCACCAAGTTACTATGTACCAATATCATCTCTCTTACATTTGTGGTGGAATAGGGATTGTACACATTGATAGGCCTGTTGAAGTTAGGATGCCCTTGACCTCTTCCTCTCCCATATTTACAACCATATTATTATTGATAACGATAAGGGTTTTAATTCACACCTCTTTTCATTCTCTCTCACCTAAGCTTAGATTCTAACATTTGAATTCTATCATATGGATCAAGTTCATCTACCTTCGTAGGAGTAGTCCTAGGTTTAACATTTGCATTAGGAATTTGAGAAATATTTGGAACATCAATAGGGATATTACATAGTAGACTAATAGACATGTTAGGAGGAAACTTTCCCACTTGAATAAGGCCATTTTTATCTCTAATTTCAATTTCATATGATTCAATAAGAGTGAACCCACCCATGGATTGAAGCATGATGGTAATATCAGTACCAATGGCTCTCAAGTATGTAGGAAACACAAAGCTAGCAGATAGTCTCATGGGAGGAGGCAATCTATACAAGTTTTTTGAAACCTCTCATTGAATTCATGCATTTTTTCATTGGGATCTCTTTTTATCATATTAAGCTGATGTATGAGAGAAACATGGTCACTTTCATATTCAAACCTTGAAGTTAACAACACTCCAAAGTCATCCCATGATGTGATGCATCCACTAGGTAAAGTCCTATAATAATCAAGTGATTTCCCTATAAACGGCATGGTAAGGAGTCTAATGGAAATATTATCCTTAGTGGCATTATGGAAACTACAAAAATTATAGATATCCATGATGTTTTCATTAGGTGTGACATGACCTTCACCATTAAATGTGGGCACACTTTTTGTATCATTAGGTGGAATGGCATAATATGCTTCAAGATGAATTGTATTTTCATTATTAAAGGTAGGGAAGGCGTGTGTCCTATACATGATGGATTATATTTATTTAATTTATTCCCTCTTTTGGCTAGAAAAATCCTCTCTCTCTTCAAAGGGTAGATTAGGCTGAGGGTATTTGACTTCAAGAGGAAGTATAGGATGAATAGGTGGATTGATAGGATTGAACACTCTACTATATGATGACCTAGTGAGGGCCATGAAGTATGAGACAAAACATATTAAAAAATAACGTTAATGAACCATATTTTACCTTTAATGGAGTTTCCAAATGATGAGTAGCACACCAATTTATAGCTAATGTTGTCAAGACCAATATTCACCTTGACAAGTTGTCTTGAGGATAATGGGTCCCATCAAGCATGCCAAAACTGTTAGGTTATGGAGCTAAAAGCTTCACCACAATACAAATAGGAAGTTGCAGAGGTTACAGAGAGTTGCAAAATGAGTTACAGGGCAACCAACGTTAGTCATAGTGCAGTGTAGAAGCAACCGACATCAGTTATGAGTCGGCCGACATCGGTCAGGAAGGAGCCGATGTCGGCAACCTATGTGAGCATGCAGTTTGCATGCAGATTCTGAAGAGTCTATTTTTGGACTGTCAGTTTGCATGTTAAAGGCTAATTATAGTCTTGGATTTGTGTGTCTAATTATTATATGCATGAGATCTATATAATAGACTCATGGGTTGTATTGTAAAAGTGTGCTGAAAAGCCATTGAGCTTGAAGAGAGAGCTAGAGTAGCTCCTCCTAGTTCCAAAGGGGTGCTGAGTGTGTATGATTAGGGAGAGTTTTAGGTTGTGCAATTTCTACTAGAAGATCCACTGGGGTACTATTTAAAGAATCATAAGGACTTGGTGAGGCAAGGACAAGGGTTCTTCAAGGGTGTAGAGATATCTACATGGTGAGTAACGTCTATTGATTTGTAGGTGGTAGCAAGGAAAGGGAGATCTACTTGGAGTATGGTTGTGTACTTGGTGTACTGGCAGCATTGTTACTGACTGGTGGAGGTGAACAACAACTCTATATTTAAGTTGTGTGTTGGGACCGTGAGAGAGAGGGAAGAAGTCCTTGAGGTGTGGCAAGCCTTAGAGGTTGAAGAAGAAGTGGCATCTTCTTTATTGTATTTTATTTTGAGTGATTATTAATACAATTGTGTATTGTCTCTCATATCTTGTGTTGTTTCATATTTCTAGTTACTTATCATTCTGGTTAAATTCTGTGTTTAGTTGCTTATACAAGAGGTAATCATAGTGTGCTCTAATTGAGGAGCAAGACCCTGACAAGTGGTATCAGAGCTTTTGGTTGGGTTGACTAATAGGTAGTTCAGATCTGGTTAGTGTTTGTTGATTACAGGTTACTCACAGGGGTTTCTGATTGAGTGGGAGTATAGCAATGGCAAAAGAAAGTAAGCTATGAATGGAAAAACTGAATAGCACGAATGGTCTGATTGATGGAAAGAAAGAGTAGGTAAAGGAAGATTGTTGGTCAGTAGAAGATCAGCGTGTAGAAGTAGATGTTGCAGGTGTTATTGTACAGGGTGCTCTAGATAAATTAGAATCTTGGTTTACAGATTCTTTTGCCTCTTTCCATGCAGCCCAAAATAGAGCATATTTTCATGGGTATGTCTTTGGAGACTCTGGAGAGATTTATTTAGGGGTTGGTGAGCCTTGTCAGATTGTTGGCAAAGAGGAAGTGAAGCTGAAATTGTAGACGGGTAACACACAGGTGTTGAAGAAGGTCACACAGGTACCATTCTTGGAGATGAGTCTAATTTCTTTAGGAAAGTTAGGTGATGAGAGATGCATAGTAACTCTCACAATGGATGCACTTGAATTAGACAGTCGTAAGAAAGTAGGTATCATTTATCTATCTACTTATATTACTGATTCACCTTCTATTGTAGAGATGTGGCTTTGTAGGCTTGGTTACATATGTAAGAAGGGAATGCATGTTCTTAAGTAGAAGACAGATTTTTTTGAGAAACTTAAGAACTGGAAAGCCTTAGTGTTCATAGAGGAGATGATGGATAGAGATCAGCTAAGGGGACTAAATTATTCTGAGCAGGGTTGTGTTAATTTGAATAGGGTTTTGATCCAAAAGGAGCTCGCGGGTAAAAAGTCATCACCCACAAGCGAACACAGGTATCGGTGTCGATCAAGAGGAACTGACGTCGAACAGATAGGTACTAACATTGGTCATGTGTAGATTAGCAGAGTCAGTGGTGTCAGGCAGTAGGAACTGATGTTGGTCATACAAGAATCAACATTGATAGAAGGTACACTAGCGTTAGTCAGGGAACTGACGTCGGCAGACAGGGTCAATCACAGGAAACTAACGTCGATCTGGTGCAGATTGGGAGATGGCCGAGATCGGTCACTGGAACAGATATTGGGTGGATAGAAAGCTATCAAGGAGTCTCAAATGCCCATATGGAGGATTGAAAGGGTAAGTGGACCTCATATTCATTGTTCACCTTCTTACTAATTACTTACTGATGGTCGAGAACTAGGAAGATGTGAAGAGGCAATGCAGGTAGAATCCAAAAATAGTGAGAGCTTGGCATGGATGAGGAGTGTGAGTCCTTAGAGAAGAAACAAATAGGAGTTTGTTGGTGGAGTTGTCAGCTGGAAGAAAGCACTAAAAGATGTATGGATTCCCAAGTTAAATAAGAGAGTGGATGGATACGTGAGACGAAAGGCTAGAGTACATGGTCTTGAGGAAGCTACAAGATAGTGGTACAGGTTTTGATACGTGGATGACAAAGTAGGGCTTCAGTTAATGTCAGTGTAACCATTGTGTTTGACTTACCAGGTGGATGATGGTCACAACATTATCTTATTACTGTATGTGGGTGATATGCTAGCAGGTTCGTACATACAGGGTTTTGCTGAGCTAAAGGTAAGGTTAGTTTAGTGGCATGTCATGAGGAATTTGGAGCAGTGAAATTCTTTGGCATAAGAGACATGGAAGATCATAGGTTGATCTCCAGTGGGAGCTGATGTGAAGGTGTTGGCAAGGTTCAAGATGCAAGATGTAAAATCAGAAAGCACACCAAGGGCTGGACAGTTCAAGCTGAGCTTAGAACAGGGTTCGAAATGACATAAGGTCTAGTATAGACTTGAGTTTTCCCAAGCAGTGGGAGTTGTTAGAGAGTTTGGATCCAATTCGGGGAAGGTGGATTCTTAGGTATCTAAGAGGGATCAGTAGCAGGGATTCATGCTATGCAGGGTCAAGGACTTCACTACATGGATTTGTAGGTTCGGATGTGGCAGGTTACTTGGATGATAGGAAAGGAATCACAGGGTGTGTGGTGGGTGGTCTTCAAGATTGAGCTTGAAGAGGGATACAAGCCAGGAAATAAATTAGATGATGTATAGGTACAGGTATAGGTGCAGCTATTTATCTCCAAGTGGGAGATTGTTAGGTTGTGGAGCTAAAAGCTTCACCAAGACAAATAAGAGGTTGTGGAGGTTACTTGCAGGGCAACCGACATCAGTCTAATCAACCGACATAGGTCATAGTACAATGAAGAAGCATCTGAAGTTATGAGTCGATGAATCGATCAGGAAGGAGCTGACATAACCTATGTGAGCATGCAATTTGCATGCGGATTTTGAAGAGTCTATTTTTGGAAGTTTGCATGTTAAAGGCTAATTATAGTCTTGGATACATGTCTAATTATTTTAATTAATAAAGTCTAATTATTGTATGCATGAGATCTATATAATAGACTCATGGGCTGTATTGTAAAAGTGTGCTAGAAAGCCATTGATGAAGAGAGAGCTAGAGTAGCTCCTCTTAGTTCCAAAGGGGTGCTGAGTGTGTATGATCAGGGAAAGTTGTAGGTTGTGGAAGTTCTACTAGGAGATCCACTGGGGTACTAGTTGAAGAATCATAATGACTTGGTGAAGAAAGGACAAGGGTTCTTCAAGGGTGTAGAGATATCTACATGGTGAGTAAGGTCTATTGATTTGCAGGTGGCAACAAGGAAAGGGAGATCTACTTGGAGTATGGTTGTGTACTTGGTGTACTGGCAGCATTGTTACTGATTGGTGGAGGTGAACAACAACTCTATATTTGAGTTGTGTGTTGGGACCGTGAGAGAGAGGGAAGAAGTCCTTGAGGTGTGGCAAGCCTTAGAGGTGGAAGAAGAAGTGGCATCTTCTTTATTGTATTTTCTTCTGAGTGATTATTAATACAATTGTGTATTGTCTCTCATATCCTATGTTGTTTCATATTTATAGTTACTTATCATTCTAGTTAAATTCCGCATTTAGTTGCTTATACAAGAGGTAATCATATTGTGCTCTAATTGAGGAGCAAGATCCTGACAAAAATTACCATCACCAAATATTTCAACCTATAGGAGGGTTTTAAATTATCCTCCATATTTGGTCAACATGGGAATACTTATAGTTGTGTGGGTTTACCTATAGCAAAACTAGACCTCTAAGTTTAAGGGATAACTCCCTAAATATACCTTGAAATGGTTATCACCACTTAACTAGTTTCTTGTAGAAAAAGAGATATAAGTTTGAATGAAATGAAAATAATATAATGGTTTGATACACTATAAGTATTTACATAATACCATCATACTTATATCAAAATTAAATGAGACCTACAAACTAGCTTCTAAGTCCTATGTGGTTCTAACATAAGTGTTTCAACATAGAGGTGATATGCATGAGACAACACAAAGTATGTGAAACAGAGGGTAGATTTCACACTCTAAGGAAAATTGTACACTTTAAAGGATACTAACACACTAAATAAACTCTATATGACATGTTAGAATAGGAACTCTTACACAAACATGAGAGGATAAGGAGAAATAAGGATAGGATATTATCACCTAACATCACCTAACATCACTTTAAACACTTATACAAATGTTCATGAACTCAAAAATAGACTTGAATTTATTGTTAAAAATAAAAATACAATGTCAATATAGTATGGTTGTGCCATACATGGTGTGGTATTAGTCTATAAGAGCTAAAATAGCTATTAATTATAGAATTTGAGAGAGAAGTGAGAAGAATAAAGTCCAAAAGTCACTATGCCATGTGTCAAGCTAAGAAATGAAGTTACACATGTGGGATAATGAAGTTTTATATATACCATGCAAGTTTTAATTGGAAAAATATCCTTCAAATCATGAAACTCTTGAAATGTGGAGTAGGACTCTTCATTTGCATGCCTATAAATTGTCTTCATCATTTGGCCCTCCTTGAACATACCAAAATAGAATAGGGATAGATTAAATTCTTTAAATGAGAGGGAGGGGTTAGAAACAAGCTCCAGCATGAATTTAAGGTTTCACTAATCATCAAGACTCTTCTAGACATGAGTTATCACTACTTATAGTCCAAATAAATCCTCTTTCACTCACCCTCCACACTTTTCACCAAATTTATCTTCAATTTTATAATAAAATATGCACATAGGAGTGTATGAAATTTTTTAAGAGACTTAATACAATTAGATCAATTAGGAAGACCTTAGAAGACCTCCTACTTAGAGTTTTCACCTTCTCACTTACTTGATCACTATGCTAGTTTGGACTAGCTAAGATAAAGGCACTTGTAAAGGCATTGGTGATATTTTATGATGAATTAAATGGACATGATTATTTATCTTAGGTCCTAACCCATTTTCCAAAGTTAATTTCATCTTTTGGAACTCTTCCATACCTGCACAACACATAAAACTATCAAGAAAAGCTAATTTCCACCATGTTCATGTAAGTAGGGTAGAACTCAAGTTGATGGGAAGGAGACCTAGAGAGTCCTATATAATATTCAATAATTTCCCAATTCATTCTATCAATCCTAGATGACTCTCTTACTTCATCTTCTTAATCTAGTCACTAGCAAGGGTTTTAGAGTGTTTAGGGATCTTTTGACCCTTAGCATTTGTTCATAAAGGTATGATGTTGTAAACATAAAAAATTCCAAAAATTATATGTTCAATACCTCCTTAAAAATTCCCCAACTCCTCAAATTCCCATGATAAGCATCCATAATGTTGTGAGCTTCCCAAATTAGCCTCTTGAGCTTTGTTCTCCATTCTACATACATTATGATGGTCTTAAGCCAAGAAATGTCTTACCTATGGTCTCCTTTGCATTCCAATAGCTTTAACACACCTGATATCTCCCTAAAAGTATGTTCTGATTAATTATAATGTTCATCTAGTGTCTAAAGTGATATCGGACCCCTTTGAGGGCTTTAGGCCTAAACTAGACCTAATGGGTTTGCCTGTATACTTGTGAATTTAGACCACCCTATTGGGATTATAACATTTTTGAGGGTTACCATATGTTTTTTCATGTATAAAACAAATATTTTCATCTCCTTTATAATCCTTAATCAATCTTCAACTCGCCCTTCTATCTTTTCATGTTGAACCTGTGGGGTTTCACATTTTAGGAGTGCCATCTATCTGAGATAGAATAGAGGAAATTTCCCTTATTATCCTATGATAAATTAGGGTATTATGGGATTATAAAATTCATCGGTATTTTATTAACCTATTTTCATGACTTTATCACATGAATATCTCCTCCAAATCTTAGTAAACCCAATGTAGACTTCTAGCATGATGATTATATGTAAGATTTTGGGCATCAATTGTAGGTTATTAAGTAGGTCTTCACCCATGATTTTTATTCATGTGCTTATCATTTAATATGGTTTAAAATACTTTAAATTAAATATATATATATATATATATATATATATATATATACATATATATATATATATACATATATATATACATATACATATATATATATATATATACATATATATATACATATATATATATAATATATATATACATATATATATATATACATATGTATATATATATATATATATATATCATGTCAACACTCTTTTATTTTTTCCAACTTATTCATTACATACCTTTCATTTGACTTGATACAGGTGATGACTATGTTTTTGTGTTTTTCCTTATGAAAGAGTTGCCTTTAGGTACATACTTGTAGGTTAGACCTTGAATAAAATTATTAAAGACCTTATTGGAGTGCCTAATATATTTTTTACATCCATTTGGATCTATTCACATCATTCTCATGCTATGTCAATCTCCAAATCACTATGTTTCCACTCACTATCATGCTATAGTTGACTGTAGCTACCTAATTTGGAGTAAACAGGGCTCCTATAGGTGTGTTTTAATTTGAGATCTATTCCAAAAGGTTTAATTTATCCTTATATGTCTTAGATCAACTTATCATGGCAAATTTTCCTATTTACAAGTTCCCATCTTCCAAATTTTACCTTATTAATTTGAGTCACCTACAGTCAAGTTGTCGGTGGTTTATCTGAGTAATGACACACCTATAGGTGTTGATGAGGCTCAATACCATAAAATTTATCTCTCCTAAAATTAATTTGATTCATTAGTGTGCCCCTTATTCCAATTTATTCACTTACCATGGGGAGATACTCTTACATTTCTATCTTAGGGTGATGAGGACACTTAAAGTTCAAATCATGTAGGAAAACACTAAAGAAATGTAGTGAACAAATGTGCAACTTTGAGGCCTCCATTACACAACTTGTTTAGAAAAACACCCATTATATTTGGTCAAGATATTACACCTACATGGCGATTAAATTATTAATTTATTAAAACTCAATTATAACCCAAGTTACCTTATCTTATAGTATCATCAAAAGTACTCAGGACTATGTTTTAGAGCTTTTTAAGGAACATATCCCTAAAACTGATTTCTCTTATCTTAAAGTGACTTCTCACTCTACCTACCAATATATGACCTTTAACATGGTTATAAAGGTAACTCTAACTTCCTCAAACATGATTAAGGTCTCCTCACATGATTATAGATTTCCATAACCACCTTCACATCTCTATGTAAGCCACTTGTAGGTGTGCATATAGTGATACAGGTAGTAACTATGAATGTAGGTAGTGTGCATATGATATGAATTCATAACTAGTTGTATAATATCTCAAAATTTTCAAATGATATTTTACAACATTTCAAGGCTTGATACAAGTTTTCACACCCATTTCAACATGACATTCTCTTGAGAGAGTTGATACAGTTGTAGGTAAGGCAATAAATGTAGATATGGGTTATATGCATGGGATGTGACTTTATATTTCATATTTAACCTTCTCACCTTCTTAAAATGAATCATTTCAACCATAAGGAACTTGAAACCAGGAAATTTCTTTGTTTTAATGTGATTGACTCTCTCTATGGCACCTATAAGTGCCCATTCATGGTGTATGATTGTATCAAGGACTAAATTAGCTATTACGGTCCATCCTTTATCATTTAAAGGTCCCTCGATTGACTATTCATACTTATAAGAATGTGTCTAAACTTATTAAACTCTTAATTACACATCCATGACCATGCTCAGATCTCAAAACACCTCATTTAGCTGACAGTACATAGTATTCATGCAAGAAAGTGTGACTATGTTGTTTGCCCTTTGATTGCTAACTCCAATGCATATATGATATTAAACATTGAAAAAATGGATATTTTCATGACATCTGAGATTCATGTATCATCATATCACATTGATTTGAAGTTATTGTAGAGAAAGAAACCTTATGAAATTAGTGAACATGTATACAACTTCACTAGCATACTCCACATGTAACCTAAGAGGATTGAACTCATCAAAACACTTTCAAATATGAAAAAAAAAAATTGAAAACATGTGATAAGGAATTCCACATCCTATTAAATTAATTTCATTAGATGGATTATATGGACATGCTCACACATAGGTAAAACTTGAAGGGTGTGGGGATTAGCAACCAAAACAAGATAGGTCACTTCTTAAGAATGGTTTATAAAGCATAGGTAACCATTATTATAAGTCAAAAAACTAAAATTAAGCATACCAAGTTTAATATCCACCACCAAGAGAATTTAACTTGGAATTTCTCCTATTGGTCATACCATCAAAAGACTTGTTGACTAGTTTTATATGCATAGTGGAGTGATGGGGAAGAATAATGGTTTTGTTCCATTTTTGGAAATTATAAAGTAAATAAATCATGGAAATGGATTCAAGGAAGTTTAATGGTCACTACATGAGATTATCTCACATATCACTCTTCCCCATAGGTTGTATAAACTTTAGAACTCCTTTTTTTCACTTGTTTTCTTGATTTTTAGTTAACACCTGCAAATTTTTAGTTATAAATTGACATATCTCACAAGTAATAACATTATGGATGTTTATAAGGATTTTATAACACTTTTACACCTTATAAAACTATACCACTTTCATTTATAACCCATATGTGACCCCTGAGTGACATAAAATGACATATGGACTAGATTAAACTATGACCAAGGTTAGAAAGATATTAAATCACATCAAATTGACTATGAAACACCATATTAAATTCTAATTAACCCATGTTATATGTTTTTTATGATATGGGGTTGACTTATTTTGACTTGTGGTTAAAATAGTCAACAATGCCTACTCAGACATTTTGCTGACTACTACTAGTTTCAACTTAGCTTATGTAAATCTTAGCTCTTATATAGATTTGTGCCACATTTTCATGCATAATTTAATTTTTAAATATACTATTTTATAATTTATTGTATCTCTATGATTCTTATATTTAAGGGAATTTATATATGCCATTGTTCTATGTCTCTACACCACTTCTTTTCATTATATGTATGCTTTAGACATGTGCCCATGTCCTTGTGTGTGCCTTCTTGATTAAGTATGCAGACATTTGAAAATATCCTACCATGTGTCTCTAATAAAAATTTCTTATTTTTTTGTGTATGTGGGAATTTAAACATGTCTTTATATGTCATTCTTTCTTAGATTTAGTGGCATGTGCCCATGTCCCTTGTATTATGGCCCCTTGGCCTACTTTACATGCCTCATGTGTGTTTTATTTTATTCCTCATGTCCATGGCACTTGTCTCTTACTTGTTACACACTCCAATTTTATATTCCATTAGGGACCTCATGCATCTCCCCTTCCTCCTTGGCTATCGTGATGAACATCATGCCCCATCCCCCTAGATAACTACTCAGTTATTACTCAAATTTGATATTATTATACATTTTTATATCTATCTTGATAGCCTTGTGAATTATATAAATAACATACATCACACATTAAAAACTTATGCTCAGATCATATTACATTCTAATGTTATATATGCACATTATATTGGTTTATTATGTAGATATCATATATTCTCCAACTAACACACATTTTGTAGAGATTTTTATTTTAAGGATAGTTTTTTCACATGTTCAAGAACTCCCATAAAAAGAGGGGGAATTCACATGTGTTTATCATAGATATTATGCTATCTAAATGCATATAGAGTATAATTTTCAACACACAGGCTCAAAACACAAAACTCAATCTCAAGAAAAAATAGTGGGAAATAGTGACACAGATGTCATTACAGTTGCATATAAATTATAATAGCTAGAAATTATCACCCAAATTGGGACACTAGTGTCACATGGAAGTAATATCCAAGATATGGCACTACTAACCAGTAGCCTTAGTCTCAAAAAATTCTATATTGGCTAGAAAAGTATAGCAGGTATAGTCTACGTTTGCACAAGTTTAGTTATAGATTACTAGTTTTGGCTCAATTTTGCTCAAATTAGGGGAGTCATGCATGGAATGATCATTAAAATTTTATTTCATATGCTCAAATATAGATTATTAAAACTTAGTCCATAATCTATATGTCATACTCTAAGTTACACATCAGATACCATATTCCAAGTTACACACTAGATTCATGCATTACTCCATCTACAATGGTTGAAATTATTGAGTGGCCCAAAGACACCTAATATTCTTGAGTGGTTGTAGAAATGACATCTCCAGTTTCACATCTCAATTTACATTGTGATATTTTAGTTTTATATGCATATTCTATGCATGTGTAGGCAATAATGGAGTCATGGTCTACTTGAGTTCTTGAGCCACCTACATAAAAGGGTTAGACACATCATTAGTCCAATCCAAGATAATCATAGGTCATTATCCACCAAGAATTCATGGACAATGATGGATTCAAAAATATATTGAGTTCTTTAACCGCCCATACATGGGGAATGAGTAGGCCATCAGCTCAGTCCAAGATATTCACTAATTGATTACTATATACATGCACACACAGGTTATCACTAGGTTTATGCGTTGGTTCTCATACCTAATGATGTGTATCCATTGCTTTCCTCTCTTTTATCTCTTTAATCAATTTTATCTCTTTACTTAGTTTTGTATTTGCTTATGATATCTACTAAGGATTGATCTATGGATGTTTCATTTACAGGACACACAATGGAACATGCTTCACATACTTAGATCCATATTCATAGCATTTTCCGCTTAAATAAGTCTATGTACACTTATTTTGAATTTATCCTAATCATTTCACTTTTTTTACATTTATTTAATAAAGTGGGGACAAATTTAATCACCTAAAAATGACACTTGAGTGTTAAGAGTGCTACTTTAGAACAACCATCCCTAGCTTATCCCTAGACCTATTTTAGGGCCTATTTTCACACTTATTTATCCTTATTATAGGCCACAGGTGTCCCTAAACATCTCTAAATAATTACCATATCCTCATATTGACATATTGGCTCTTAGTGCCTTAGGTTTTATCACCTAGACACTAGCACCACAATAGGGACAATTGTGCCCCATGGTGATAATGTCCCAGTTTTGGTAATATTATCCTTTTTCCTCCTTTTAATACAAATGGATATATTTTCAAATCAAATACCACCTATAGTTTTCCTAGACCTATTTTAAGACTTACATAAACACCAAAATAATATGTGCATACACGCACGCACACACACACACACACACACACACACACACACACACACACACACACACACACACACACACACACACACATGTATGTATGTATGTATGTATGTATGTATGTATGCACATATTATTTTGGTGCTTATGCAAGTCTTAAAAAAGGTCTAGGCCAACTCTAGGTGGTATTTGATTTGAAAAGATATCCATTTGTGCGTGTGTGTGTGTGTGTGTGTGTGTGTGAATTTTAGTCCTTTAACCATAAAATGGAAATTAGGTGTAAATTACACAAACAAACACTAAATAAGCTATGTAAATCAAGGTTTTTAATCCCTATTCTACCCTACTTCTACATATAGCCATCTACAAAATTCCTAATCTTATATTACTCAAGTTTCTAGCCTCAAGCACATTCAAAACACTCAAGCTAACATTCATTCTAACTTCACTTTCAGTTGCACCAACACTTAGGTGGGGATAAATACATCTAATTTGATCCCTCTTTGGAGTATTGGTATGCAGGTAAATCTCATCACAACAGGGTGTTAAGGATGTCCAACCTACCCCAATAACAACACACTTTACTAATTATGACAAATGGATTCATTAAAAACATGGAATATTAGGGTTTGCATTTAAAATTAACTACAACAAGTCATCTATAAAGATCCAAAACTCATGTGGATAGGAATATGCTTGATAGACCTAGACATAGGTGCACAAAAAAGCTTAGAATAGCTCTTCACAGGGGACACTAGTACCAAAATAAGGACACTAACGCCATATGTCACTACTTTATAATTAGGGTTCTACTATCTAGGAAGGATTTTGATACTTGGATCCTTCATGTGACACTCAGATTAGCCTATGTCTTAGTTTGTAGCCTCTAAATCTACCATTTCAGTCATTTTATAGTTAAGTACTTGTTTACATTATTTATTACTATTTTTAAAAAGGTCAAATAAAGTCATTCATATTATAGATCAGTGTCTATTTTTATTGAATTTTTCTACACTAATTTATTATACTCATCCCCCTTAAAAAAATAGGATTTACATTCACTAAGTCTTAAACTATTACAACATTATCTATATAGATAGGTAGAGTTGAGGGCCAATCATTTTCTATAGAAATTGGGGTATGGTCAAGTCTAATATAGGGTAGGATAAGCATTTATGCTCCCACCTATAGATATAGGATATTGGCCCCACTATATATCTATATCTCATGATCCCCTATACCATAGAATATATAGGGTCAAATATATATATAGAGGTTATTGGTACCTGTCTTGCTTATATCAATAGGGAAATAGGGGTCAGGAAAAAATGCATATAGAGATAAGAAACACACTATAGATATCTATTAAGAGAACTACTTTATATATTTAAGGGGGGATTAGTATCCTATCTATATATAAATTTGAGGGGCATCTATATATAGAATATAACTTCCTCCACTATCTCTATTTGTATCTTTATAGATATCTCAAGTACTAAATGTGGTAAAAATATATAGCAACCCCACTATTTAATCTCCCAAGCATTGATTATAAATTAGGTTGTTGAGTTACTACCTATAACCAAGTAAAGGACAAATGTTGGGCCTTATCCTTATATAGATATTTTCCCTAGATATTTCTCCCAAGCAAGATATAGATGTTGGTCTCTCAGCATAGTGGAAAGGAAACATTGGTCTCATCAAGAGTAAATTGGTAAATAATAGATAGATAAGATCTATAGGGGTGCCCACCCATTCAATATTGATGGGGGGGTGGGGGACTAGACTATCGAGCAATAGTCCCATTCCAAATAATATATGGGATATATAGGGTCCCAACCCTATCTATATATATTTGGGTTGTCACCATATAAATATAGAGGGGAGGCAAATGTCCCCTCCCCCTCATCTTCCCCCAGTAGACATATTATATTGATTAAGATATTCTATTGATCTTCTTGTGTTTTAGAATTCTAATAGGTAGGTGGGGATCTCCTATAGAATAGCTATGTAATGTGGCATGACTATCTAATCTATTAATATTGGTGGAATATTCTAGTATTAGAATAACATTTACATTGAGAGCACTCACCAAATATAAATGAGTTCCTACTATAAATAGCCTATTATTGGTAGGGATTCTACTCCACATTACAAATGCTTGTAGACTATAAGTTATATTACTTCCCACATACTATCTATATAATATTAAAGAGTCCACACTAGGAGATATCTCCCTACATATATATATATATATATATATATATATATATATATATATATATATATATATATATATATATATACACTTACCTAAATCTATTCTCTATTGAGGAAATGGTTGACAACTCTATCTATATATAATTTCCCATTTATCAGCATAGACTATATAGCCCCCATCAATGAATCATAAATAAGATATTTTAGGGGGAGAGGAAGGTAGGATAAGCCTCACATATATATAGGGACCAATATTGATAAGAGAAAAGGCTCACATATATAAGTCCCAATACTGATAGGGGAGAGCAAAGCCTTAGAATATTCTTTCACTCTCAACTTAGGCTCTCAAAGTAGAGTAAGATAGTCTCATTTATAGTGGTAGTGTATATATATCATACCATACCATAGGTAATTGGTGAGGTGGCATGGCAAAATTTAATATGGGGTAGGGAGCAAATAGGTAATTGGCATGACTAAACCTAAGGTCTCCATGACCTCTAGATATAGATATATAGGGGATAGGTTAGTACATACCCATCTTGCCTACCCTTATTAAAGTCCAGATCAATTGAATGGATAGACCTCTAGCTCAAATGAACAAATTATATCCTTCATATCCCCACCCCTAGCAAGCTTACTGCCTACTATAAGGAAGAGATCTATTGGCATGGAGCTTTAGACTAGCCAACATATTGGAGATGGGGATTTATCTATGGGAACCTATAGACTATATATATTGGGTTTAGGCTAGACTATATTAGACCAGTCTATATATGTAATACAATAGATAAATGTGCATATCTCCATCCCATACCATATACTATCCTTGATTCATCTATATCTACTCCACTCATTGGACCAACAGAGGAGGAAATTAAATATATAGTTATGATCACTAGGCTATAAAACACCTAGGAACACTAATCTATAGGCAAGAGTCCCTATATAATCTAACTAAAAATATCTCTATGGGGAGGGTTTTGGGGGATCTAACCATTAACTAATGTATTATCTATTTATTCAAATGGGTAACCATAGAGTAACCTTGAATCCAAATTTACCTATATTGGATATATGGAAAGGCTTATGATTTTCAATACTTTAGAGTGGGGCATAGAAAAGTAACCCAATATAATCTCAAGAAAGATTATGTAGTGTATCTCAATTTAATAGACTCTATATTAGGAGACCCTTTCTCTATCTATATAAGTTAGTTTAGTTAGGTAAGGGTGCTTACCTAGATGAGTAGAGAAGGGTGGTGATCACTTATATCAATCAAACAAGGGGAAGTTATCCCTTACCTTGGTTGCATTGGAGGTTGTATCCACTCTATTTATATTATCTATGGCCCCTTAGATCATAAATATGAGGAGTTTACCCTCTAATAAAGAAAATAATAATGCCTTTATCCCTCTAATTAACCAGTGTGAAGTGTACCCTGGTATCTCTAAATACAATGGTTGTGCCCATCTTCTCTCTATAAAAGATAAGATGGGAATATAGTATATGGGTATGCACACACTCTCTTAACTAAATAAAGTATGTGTGATTGTTGGGTTCTTGGTACAGAATATAGGTAAGGTGGTAAGGTGCCTTGATTGTATAGACTATAGAAGAAGGGTGCCTAGGATGTTCCTTGTAAATAGGTAGGGGATGTGGGTTATATAGGATGGGATAGGATTAAGGTGGGTGTGCCCATTCTCTCTCTATTAAATGTAAGATGGGAATTTATATAGGGTAGAGTGTCATGGATGTCCTTTATATCTAGGTAGGACATGTGCGATATATATACTTTAGAGGAAAGGTTGCCTAACTATCTACACTAGAGAGGAAGGGGTAACCATCCCATCTTGACTGACTATATAGGTGTGGGGAGTGGGCATCTATTATATCTTCCTTGATTATAGGTGATCCCAAATAAATAGATCTCTAATATATAGGTAGGATGCCTTAGTTGTATAGTATAAAGAGGAGGGGCCTAAGTTGTATAGTATAGATAGGTAGGGGACTTTATCTATCTATATATAAAGGTTGGGAAATTTTATTGTATCCCCTCCCCCTCTATATAAATAGTGGATAGGGAGATATGTCACCAAGACTTATTAATGGCTTGTGATGTTGTCTTCTTAAGTAATTATGAATCATCCAAGCTTCTAGGATAGCTAAGAATAAAGACTATCTAGTGGTTGGTGCCCCTTGACTCCAAGTGGTATGAGAGGTAACCCCTCTATCTAAATTAAAATGGCCTCCCAACCATGGTTATTAAATAGGCAACTTGTAAACTTTTTATCAACCTAGACTAAATGACTAAGTGGCTCACAAACTTGGTGCCTAACCATTCCTACCTATGTAAGGATCTGTACTCCTTTACTTGACTCCATCTAGAGTGTACGGTCTAGACTAGGCTTGTGATTTCCTCTCTATCCCCTTATTCTCGATATCCCTATATAGATAATACCAACTAGAGAGGATAATATTCAATATCTCCTCTATACATAGATTATAGATAGGATTTGAGGGGTGGGTCCAGAGATAAATAGAGGTATCCAGCTACATATTAAATTAAGTGTGCCATATCTATATATAATTGAGTGTGTTGATCTATAATTCCAAATATAGACCCAAATAGACCATATATATAGTATAGGGGGCATATATTTAGCAATTATTTATATCCTATGGGGGAAGTTATGCCCTACCCTATAATATAAGTGGCAGGTGGTAGGTGGTAGGTGATAGGTGAGCACCCAATATCTATATATAGTTTTCATTTTTGAACTTCCCCTCCCTATTAGTGAGTTTATCCTATCTTTATTTTTTATTCCATTTCTTCCTTTCTTTCAATATAAATGATAGAGATGGAAGGGGATGATCCTTTCTATTATTTGTATTGCATACATCATTTTTAGAGATGAGATATAATATCATTTGTATTACATATGTAATATTAAATGGTCTAGATATCTCGACCATAATATGTTCTAATATATATGGAGTGGGGCCCAGACTGGATCATATATTTAGCTTGAGATTGAGTAGAAGGATTAGATTAGAGCATCATTATCATTGGCATCCATCAATATAGTGATGGGGAAGAACAATCCCTATCTTCCTATCTCTTTACATATTAATCTATATTCAGAATGTGAATATCTATATTGAACATGAGAATGGAATGAAATTTCCCTTTATAATTTCTTTCCACCCAATTTTAGTCTTTCACCCATTCCTTTGATAACTCTAGTTCTAGTCTAATTAGTTTTTTGGGCTTACTAAATCCTTCACTAGATAATCATAATAATATTCATTACTTATCTTCTCCATGAATGACCCACTTAAGAGCCCCTATCTATACTCTAATTAATAATCTAAATCTTAATTTCTATTTATATATGGGGTGGGTGTGCCAAAAAATATACATTGTGCCAATTAAACTCTAGACTATGGGGGTGAAATCAACACTATATATTTTCCAATTAAACTCTAGACTATAGCCACCCTCTCTATGTATGGGGAGAAAATTAAACTCTATATGGTTATCCCTCTATATACATGGAGATGGATATGGAGTCAATGATGGGAAGAAATCCTATTTGTCTATCTTCGATTGCATGTTTGGTGTTTTGAGTAATCATCCATCAGTCATATCAATAGATAAGAGATGGATGCCAGCCACCTATTCATCAGAAGGTCCATCTAAGTATTACATATACAATGTGAATATATATGTGTATGGGGCCTCTCCCTTTCCTTCTCCCTCACTCCCTCCCTTCCCCCTCCCTCTCTCTGTAATAAGAGGTAGTGTTAGAGGTAGAATCAAATGTAGAGATGGAAAATATACTTTCCCTCTAGATAGATAGGGCAATGGGTCATTGATCACACAAGATTATTATATACTCAAGTCATGTTACGTGTGTGTGTGTGTGTGTGTGTGTGTGTGTGTGTGTGTGTGTGTGTGTGTGTGTGTGTGTGTGTGTGTGTGTTTGTGTGTGTGTGTGTGTGTGTGTGTGTGTGTGTGTGTGTGTGTTTGTGTGTGTGTGTGTGTGTGTGTGTGTGTGTGTGTGTGTGTGTGTGTGTGTGTGTGTGTGTGTGTGTGTGTGCACGCGCATGTGCACGCATTATCTTTCCCACTAGAATAGCCCCCCACCCCATATATAGAATAGAGGGTATATTTTGGAGGTGGGGGGATTTATTTAGAGGGGTCAAAAACTAGTGACATGAGATCATGTTCATGATAATTTGATCACCAATCTAATCACTTATGTATATATATAGAGGGGGTTGAGTTTCAATGAAACTATATACATATTACATGAGATTTAGATTATAGATAGGTCCCTTGACCTATATATATATATATATATATATATATATATATATATATATATATATATATATATATGGGATGCCTCCCTATCTATTTCGATCACCAATTGATCACCAAACCTAATCTCTACATCTGGTCACCATATCATATCTTTGGTGACCCATATAGATAGATAGGGGATTTAATCACCTAATTCCAATGCCCTATAGATTTATAGGCTGAAATTCTGCTTGATTCCCCATAGTTTAGTTTAGATACAATGGGGATAGCATATCAAAAATAGATAGGGATATGTGGTGTGGTGTTCCCCTCCCCACTATATATATTTGGTACATGGGGATGAGAGATGCCATATAGCCTTATTTATATCTATATTAATGGGTTATGATTTGTGGTGGACCTTATATATCTAAATGGAACATTCTATATAGATACCCCGCACTTACTCTGCTATATAGAGTAGGTGGGGGTGGGGCATCCATATAGAGAGAATATGCCCAATTCTTAGTTGAGAATCCCATAGTGGAACATTAAGCGATGCATCCCATAATAATCCCAATCCCATAGTGGTACATACATCCTTCCAATAGAGTGGTTTTGGTGTGTTTGGTTTAAATAGATATATAGGGCAGTTTCAATTCCAATCTCATAGTTATTGACATCCCATTCCAATCCACCTATACCTATAGACATATGTTCTAATCCCAAGACATGACTTGATTACCCTATCATGTTCATGTCATAGTGGGATGGGAGAACCCATATATAAATAATAATACAATTTATAGTTAGCTTCTTTATCATAGAATGGACTCGACTATCCTTTCATTATGTCTCTGAGACACCATGCCATATATGGGCCTTGACTAGTCTATCTAAGAATGGACTCAACTATCATCATCTCTGTATTCATTGATTATCACATTATATTACTTACAAAACCAATCAATAAGTAATTAGACCCAGTGCTTATAAACCTATATGGGGTTCCATAAGTCATACCAGTGTGTTTTAAATTTGATTTGATGTGTTTGGTTCCTTACTAGATAGATATATATGGATTTTGAATGGAGAACATGTAGTCGTCAGTAATTATTGAACCAACACCATTTTTAGTTAGGAAATAGATGGTGCCAAGCCATATCTAATCTATATATAGGGGATTGAAGATAACATGCCATATATCTCTATGGGATTGAATCTATATTTTAATATTTAATCCCACATACAAGTCCCATATCTATATAGGGCATGTACCCCATATATATCATTTGAATTCCCCTATATATATCTAGCAAGGAGATAGATATATTAAATATGGTTTTTGAGTGATAGGATCTAGTCAGGAGTGTAAGGCCCTATCTATATATATGGGAAAAATATATATCTATGGATAAGGTCTTGAATATAGAGTTTAAGCTTTAAATCCTAGTGTAAGGCTTGAAGATAGAGTGATAGGCCCCTATATATATTTGGTCTAGAACATAAGAGTTTAATTCCTCATCCCCCTATAGATAAATTCTATCTTGAAAGGACCCTCTATAAATATAGATAGAGTATGAGTCTCTTATCTATATATGGGTCCACATACCAATCCCCTATCTATATGTTCCCCTCCATCCATATATGGTCAAAGATTAAATCCCCCCTCTCCCTCTCTGTGTAGACCAAAGCAAAAGCTTCTATCTTGAATATAAGACTTTAATGGTGAGTGTTGGTAATCATATAAATCTATATCTATATATGGGGTGCCAAAAAATATAGACTATGTTAATTAAACTATAGAATGTGGGGGTGCCAATTAAACTCTAGACCATGGATCTATATGTAGGGTTTGAGTCTTTTATCCCAAGTACAACGCTTTAGTCTACATCCATATCTATAAATAAGGGCTTGAATATAGAAGATAGGATTCAATGTTTGGCATGTCTATTTTATAAGGACCTATCTAATATATATGGGTGTCGAGTGCCATATATCCTTATGGGCTTCAATCTCAAGTAGAAGTATTGAAGCAAGAATTATATGATTTAATCCCAACCATATATAGATAGGGGTTATCTATGACTATGGGTGTCAAGCCTATCTACCACTATGGGGACCTAATTATATATATATATATATTATATATATATATATATATATATATATATATATATATATAGGTTAGGATCCATATCTATATATAGGTTATTGTTAATCAATCTAAATATAAATATATATGGGGTGCCAAAAAATATACACCATGCTAATGAAACTATATAATATGGGGGTTGTATCTATATCTATATATATGGGGCTTCTATCTAAAGTCTAGGGATTGAATCTTAAGTGCCATATATCTCTAGGGATTATATATATAGTAGAAGGACATATATATATATATATATATATATATATATATTAAGGGCCCTCTATATATATGTGGATACCAATCCATATCTATATATAGGGGCTTGAATGCCAAGGTATAGGCCCTATACCTATATATTAGATTAGTGGGGGTGGGGATGGGCAGTATGAGTCCTATCTACATATATGGGTGCCTAGTTGAAGCCTTCATTAGGAGTCTAAATCTTTAGTCAGTTGGATGAGGCTTATGTCATTTTCCCTATTTATATATAGGGATTGGGTGCTTAGTACGAGGATCTAGTGCCTAGTTCATGGATGAGAACGAGGTAGAGATATTGAGTGTCGAGCCATATATAGATAGTTATCCATATATATATATATAATTAGTGGAAGGATTTAGTGCTTGGTATGAGGATCTAGTGCCTAGGTCAAGGCTCGGGTGCCTAGCCTATCTATATTAATCAATCTAAATATATCGATGGGGTGTTAATTAAAATATAGACCATGAGGGTGAATTTATAAAAAGGGTGTTGAATATGAAGATTATATGGGTGTGAGCATTGAATTATATATATATAGATAGGCTTTCCATTAAGATCCCTATATATGGGTGGTAGTGTCAAGATATAGTGCTTGACTATATATATGCATATGGGTGGGAGCGATAGGCTTCAATGTTTGGCTTATCTAATCTAATTAATAATACAAATACAAATATGGGGTGCCAATGAAACTATATATTGTTCCACACACACACACACACACACACACACACATAGATATATATATATATATATATATATATATATATATATATATATATATATATATATATATATATATATAT
Source organism: Torreya grandis (assembly GCA_037957365.1). NCBI lineage: Eukaryota > Viridiplantae > Streptophyta > Pinopsida > Cupressales > Taxaceae > Torreya > Torreya grandis. The sequence goes on from JARHVA010001142.1 coordinate 3,282,261, forward strand.
ATATTATGTCAATTAAAATATAGACTGTAGAAGGTGGATCTAGGGGACTTAGGAGCCTAGACTATCTATCTATATGGGTCCCAATTACAACTTTATATATAGGGTGGGAGTATAGGGATTTTATCTAGAGTGTAAGGATTGGGTACTTAGCTTATCTATCTATATGGGCCACAATTATATATATTGGGTGGGTGTATCAAGATTGGGTGCCTATTCCATTTATATATATAGTGTACCAAT